>OZ038375.1:62176340-62764648 GCA_964036015.1 Leptarthrus brevirostris
TGAGCGATAGTGGTAGTGTTGTACAGGCAAATCTGCTCTTGAATAGATGGTAACAAGTTTGCTCGCACTGTTTCCACAAATTCGGTTTCCGACATGGGCGTTCGCAACATATTTCTCATTTTTATGAGGTCATGGCAATATGTCGCAAAGGCTTCTCCTGGGCGTTGACGACGACTTGACATTTTTCGACGGATATCCGTGTCGTTGATGGGCTCTCCCCAGTCGGCCTTCTGTGCTAGTTTTACGTTCTCCCATGGAGGATTAGGGTTGCTGCGAAGTAATGTCCAAAACCAATCGTTGACGCGCTCACTAAACAAGATATGTAAGTAACTGACAAGCAGATCAAAGTCTCCGTTCAATACGCTCCGAGTCAGAGTCTCAACGCGGAATATAAATTCATCGACGTGAAGTCTAGAATTGTTACCATCGTATAGGACCTTCCAGCCTTTTATTGGACTGCCTGAACGGCGATGTGACGCGTATGTTTGAGGACCTCTAGGCGCTGGGTACGAGTGGCGTGAACTAGTAGCGAACGCGGACGGTCCGAAACAGCTTGGCTGATCGCTTTCGTAGTGGTCGAATGGGTTGGTTGTACTAACAGGGTTCAAAGGCATTGACTGTGATAATGGAGGCGTAGCAGAAATGTCTTGAGGAGGCTCTATTCTCAAGGACTGAATGCCTCGCGCAACTTCTTGGCGGACTAAGTCCGCAATCTTCATCTGTAGCCCACTCAACAGCGCCGAAGTTAGATGAGGATTTCCTGGGTCTGAATTAGGTGGACCTACTTGCGGCGAACGTTCTCGACGGAACTCAATAGTATGATATGCAGCGTTGGGGTTTGCAGAGGAAACTGGACGAGATACAGCTCCTAGAGCTGGCGGATTGGTTGCCGATGGTTAACTACCACTACTACTACACGGGTGTTGTATGGTTTTTTTATAGCTCCAGTGTGTTTACGACAGTCGCTCATAGTAATCCGTTGGCGACACACCGGGCAAAAATCATTCGATGACAACCATCCTTGAATGCACTGCCGATGGAAGATGTGTCCACACTTTGTGTCTACGGGGTCTGTATCGGGTGACAAGTTCTTATCGAAGCAAATCGTACATGGCTTTGCTGCAGTCGCCCCAGAAGCGACGCCGGGTGGAGACCGTGAGACAAACATGATTACAAGAAGAAAATATAGTCAACAACCGGAAACTATATTAGTCAAAGTCTGGGGAAAACACTCGAGTCAAACTCCGGGACAAAATCAAGTTAAAATAAAAAAAAATCACATCAAAATCGGCAACAAAAATTTCGAGCCAATAGTTTAAAAAAATTCGAGGCCACAAATAGGATATGAAAAAGTCAAGCCAAAGTTTTTTTTTTCTTTTTTAAAAAAAATTTCAAGTCCAATAATATGATATATATAGAAGAAATCGAGCCAAAGTTTTGAAAAAATTCAAGTCAAAAATTCTGGAATAAACAAATCGAGCCAAAGTTTTGAAAAAATTCAAGTCAAAAATTCTGGAATAAACAAATCGAGCCAAAGTTAAGAAAAATCTCAAGTCCAAAAACATGATATATTAAAAGATCAAGCCAATGTTTTGAAAAAATCTCAAGTCCAGAAATTCTGGAAAAATCAAGTTACGACAAAAATCTGAAAATAAGTTAAATTCCTGCTGACGAAGAATAGATCATTATTACTCTCTCTCTCTCGATGACGACCTTCCCTCTCTGTTCTAGGGACGGCCACTCCACTGAGTGGTCCTCCCTCCTCAGTAAGTCTGCCACGCCTACCGGGGAACAAGGATGAGGACACCTGTCATTACCATCTGAATGGAAGACACCAGATCTCCAAGTCAGTTGGTTGGCTAGGAAAAGCCAGCCATCGACCTTCTTCGGAGATGTGGTGCATTCCAGACATCAGGCGATGCAGTCGTGTCTCCTGAGGGAAAAGGGAAGATAGGTATGAATGGATAAAATTTTTAAAAATAAGCAAAAAAACGACTGTTAAACGAACAAAGCTATCGCCTGCTACAAGTCTGTCATTCTTGAAGACGCCCTGCCGACGGGGTTGAGATGGTTAGGTCCTCGGGCAGACAATAGGCCACGTCACAGCCCATAGCCGCGGTACCAGAGGACCGGACCACCTCGAAGACTAAGTTCGCGTGGGCTCAGGTTCCGAGTTCAGTGCTCTAGCTCTTGACCAGCTACGAGCCTGCAAGTACTCGGAACCCTTAAGGCCAGCGCGTTGGGCGCCATCTCTTGTTGCGTGCTGGGACCGACACTGCTGCTGGATGATTGCCCAAGGCAGGCTATGACTCTGGATGACATGAACTGTAAGTCAGCTGATGTCAGCCAGGATCACGGCCTCCGCTGGACATTCATCTGTCAGCAGGATGGGAAGGGTGAGACGAACCGAGAAAACCAAAAAAGATTTTAAAAAAAATAGAGAGGATAAAAAGGAAGAAGAAAACCCGCGAAATTAAAAAAAGAAAAGAAAGAAAAAGGAAATCAACGACAATTTTGAACTAAAAAAAACTGAAAAAAAGGAACAAAACAGGAGGAAAAGGATGCAGGCAGGCGCTGCCCGACTTACCGGCTATCGTTGGGGGAGTCTGGTGTCATGACTCCCCTTGCCTGGCCAACCACCCTATGCATCTAGGGGGCCAACGTTATCTAGATGCCCTAGTTTTATACTCTGAAAAGAAAGAGGGCCACTCACCTCATTGTGAGGACCCCGCCCACCGACGTAGCGATGATAGTAGCCGCCCTAAGGAAGGACGACGAGGAGAGAGAGAGAAAGAGAAGAAAAGATGAGTTTACTTTAGACCCATATAACCAATTGTTTTTATTTAAAATAAAATTTTTTGTTTTTTGAAAAAAAAACAGAGATACCCCCTCCGTGGGAGGGCCCAAGACCGTCTAGCTTAAGGCTAGGGCCTATTTACCCCTTTGCAATGGGGCTCTGAGGAGTTTTGTACAAAAAAAACTTATTCTCCTAGCTTTCTTATCTTTTCTTATCTAATGCCTAAATTCAATTCGACGGAGAATATTACGATTGTATAACATTCAAACCTCAAATTTTTACTTTATTCTAACATGTTTTTATTCATTTTGTTTACCTTTTAATACACTATTTGTTAGCCTTCTGTTCTTCAACTATATTATTTTATTATTATGCCAAGCTAGCTATACATTCCTTCCAACTAGGTCTCCAGACTGATTGTGTCTATACCGACTTCAGCAAGGCATTTGATAAGCTCCCTCACTCCGTGATTATGCTTAAGCTTGAAAGGTTGGGTTTTCCGCCTTTATTGCTCGACTGGATCTGCTCTTACTTAAAAAATAGGACTTACCGTGTCTCTTTCCATAATACTTTATCCAGAGTCGTCAGGGCTTCATCTGGTGTGCCGCAAGGTAGTCATCTGGGGCCGTTGTTGTTTATTCTTGCCATTGACGACATCGTCACTCTGATTAAGCACTCCAAAGTTTTAATCTACGCAGACGACATGAAGATTTTCTCATGCGTTAGAAACAATTATGATTCTTCCTGCATTCAGGATGATTTGAATACCTTCAGGAGTTGGTGTGCCTCAAATGGACTGCAGCTTAACCTGGATAAAT
The DNA here is from genome assembly GCA_964036015.1 of Leptarthrus brevirostris. Taxonomy (NCBI): domain Eukaryota; kingdom Metazoa; phylum Arthropoda; class Insecta; order Diptera; family Asilidae; genus Leptarthrus; species Leptarthrus brevirostris. Next base: position 62,179,956 of record OZ038375.1, read on the forward strand.
GTGAAGTTATGTCATTTTCTAGGAGCATCAATCAGCTCGTTTTTGATTATACCTTTGCGGAAACTACTATCCGTCGTGTGGAATCCGTTACTGACCTTGGAGTAAAGCTAGACAAAAAACTCGATTTCACTCTTCACATAAATCACATCGTGTCTCGGAGTAATTCAGTCCTGGGTTTTGTTAAGCGGTGGTCAAGGGAGTTTTCTGATCGACAGACCCTAATCCACTTATTTTGTTCTTTAGTTAGACCAATTCTCGAGTATGCATCTCAGGTTTGGTCTCCCTGCTATGCTGTTCATTCTAAACGCATTGAGTCGGTGCAGCGGAACTTTGTTAGGTTCGCACTATGGGATCTCCCGTGGAATAATCCATTACGGCTTCCTCCTTATGAGGATCGCCTCCGACTGCTTAATATGCACTCGCTGGAGGAACGACGTAGAATTGCTGACCTAGTATTTATTCACCAGCTTTTGAACTCAAATATAGACTCTGGCACTCTCGCAAGTTTGGTTACTTATAGGCATACCCCGTATAGCTTAAGGAGATTGCCTTTACTACATGTTATCCACTCTCGATCTAACTATGGTATGCATGAGCCTATTAACCGCATGTGTAGGGCCGTGAATATGTGTCCTATTTTTGACCTGGCCCTTACTAAGGATGTGCTTAAACGTTCTCTGTTATCTCTGCACCCCTGATTGTAGTGTTTGTTAGTGTTTTGGATTTTTACTAATATTTTATTGCATGGGTTATGGGAGCCTCATTCGCCTCAATATATGTTATATTCTGGTGAATAGGTCAATTGATTCCAGGCTTCTGCTTGTGAAGTGCGCCTTCTGAGTTAGAAGGGTTGATTCTATACATTCCTATACAATCGCTACCTAACTACAACATTGCTAATTATATCTTACGCTCTTAGAACTATCTTACCAACAACTTAAAGTCTATGTACCTTGGACTGATTTGCTGCACCTGATGAAGGGTGATGTACTGCTTAATTTCCTTTGCTTTAGTTGTTCCTAGTGAGGGGTGTAGATCATATGCAGTATATTATGACTTTTGCTGTCCCATGTAATTACGGGGTGAGAAATGCGGCTTACTACTGATTTTTGCCGTAAACTTTAAATTTTCTTCTTGCACGTTGATTGGGATGTACATCGCTTCTCCAAGCACACCCAATCCTACTCTCCTCGCTGTGGATTCCTCTAATGATCTCCGCTTCGTTTCTTCACCCAACTTCCTCGTGTTGCGTCCACACTCCTCGTTTTTGTCATTTCTTTTTCTGTCGCCCAACTCTTCTTCTTCCTACTTCTCGTTCGACCCCTTCGACTCTCGAAACTGTCGTACTTCGAGACGCTTAACTCTCGTTCACATTACTTCTCCTTTGATTTACGGGCATACCTTACCTTCTAATTTTACTTAATTACAATTTCATTTTCTTTTAATTTATATACCACTAAACTCCCTTACCTCTATATGATAATTTATAACCTTTAATCTTGTTTAATTTACAATTTCATTTTCTTTTAATTTATATACGATTAATTCAATAATTCAATAATTTTTCTCTATTTCATTTTAGTACTTTCTATTTACTTTACTTTCCGTAAGACCTATCTCTATTCTGTGACGAGAGCAAGGAATGAGTATCCACACCTGCAAAGTATACGGGTTGTTATATACCCCCTTCTGCTGGGAGGCGTTTTATGTCAATGACATGAAGTAGCTTTCACTTTAGACCTTAGCTTATACCGCTGCCGCTACTCTACTTAATATATTCGCTCTGGTTTTCCAGTCCCATTTTACTTTCCCTTATTCTTCTACACTTACTTACATTTAACTGGACTCTGTTGCACTAAACCTTGTACCTACTACCTTAACCTTTACTACCACATAATAGAAGTTGTGCCGCTACACAGCAAAAACTCCGTTCTACTCGAAAATGTCCTATTACAGTCGAACTAGTAAACAGTTGAAACTAAACCCTACCTTCGCTACCTTTGCCTTACCCTTGATTCAAGTCGTACTGCTAAACAGCAAAGACTCAACCTAGAATAAATACAATGTAATGTGTGCGCATGTTTATGTACAACGTGAAGTTGCTGCGAGATGTCCAAGTGGCACGCGCTAGCTGGCAGCACGTCCTAGCTCGTCGGCATGGGGTCAGGGTCCTTGGACATCTTATCACACATCGCAAACAGAAGTTCGCGTGCCTGTGGCGAAGAAAGGTTGTGGTATCCTTTCTTCAGGTCTGCCACGAAAGGAAAAAAACGAGAAAGCAGAACTTGAAGGAGGAACAACAGGTCTGGTGTCACCAGTTGTTCCTAGCCGCGCTGAACTGTCATGGAAATCACGCAAAAAGAAAAATTTACCACCTAGACTGACAGTTCAGGCTATCAACCCACTCCATCCCTGTACCTGGCTAGGGTACAGGCCCAACCTATAAGGGAGTGCTGAAAACGAAAAAAAATCAAAAGAAATAAAAATCAAATTAAATTAAAAACATGAGGAAGGAGGGAGAAGGGATAGAGGAGACAAGAGGAGGGAAGAAGAAATTAAAAAGACTAAAATATTCGCTTCATTCCATTACCTCTATTATATTTGTAAAATCTTGCATTCTTAAATTAAGCAAAAACATCTAAGCGAAGAAAATAATTATTTTACAAAGCAATTTCTAGACACCTGATCGGCATTATAAGGTGAGTGCACTCAGAGAAGTGTCAAGTTTCCGAGTTCACTCACTGCATAAATGCCGATCAATGAACTTTATTAATCAAATATTTTGTAAGCGTAGGCAATTAAATTATGTTCACTTACGATAGAAATAAACTTATGATTAAGCAACTTTTATGTATAAATATAATCAGTAATAAAGACAAAAGAGAGTTCTGATTTAACCGGGAACAAGCAAAGTGTTTTATTTCGTTATTTTAATAAATCTTTCCTTTCAGAATTTCTGTGTGTAGTGGTTTAAGATCCGCTGCATCATTCATCAGAAGCCAAGGTGTAACACCTTGACTTATTCAATTTAACAAAGAACAAAATAGTTCTTTTTACATTGGTGACCCCGACGTGATTCAGGTGTAGCACTTGAATCACTAAAAATCGCAATCAAATCATCCTTCGCATCAACGGTCGAAATCAATCATCAAGAGACATGGCTCCTACCAATCCGCAAGCAACAACTCCAAGGTCCATGGAGGAATTAGCAGCTGAACAAGAGCTTTATTCGCAGGAGATTCAGCGAGTAATTTCCAACTACAAAAAAGATTCAACTGACAGGAAGACAACAGCATCATATTATGAAGAAAGATTACGGCGGTTAAATTCAGCCTGGTCACTTTTTGATTCAATTGATGAAGAAATCAGGAATCTGCCGTCTCCACCATCGGACCATCCGTATTTCACGTCAAATAAATACAAGATAATGGCCCAAATATATGAAGATTATACGCAGTACTTTTTAAACAGAATCGAACAATTTAAAGAAGGTACCAGTAAACCAAGGACAGATGAAGTGGAAAGAACATCCTCTGAAGATTCTACAAGGAATCATACCAATTGTAAAGATCAGTCCTCAATCAACAATGCAATGAGTCCACCAGCAGAAATTACCAAAATTCTCCAAAGAGCGGTAATTCAAAGTCTGCGGCGTGTGTTATCCAGTCTTGAAAATTTAGACGAAATACAACAGCCAAGAGCATACTACGAGTTAAAACTCAACCTACTTCAAAATTATTGGTCTCAGATATAAGAGCATAACAATACCATATGGGAACTAGCAGATGACCCCACGTCAACAGAATACAACCCATCAGAATATATTCAGCTTGAAGAAGTTGTGCAAACTAAATTGGTACAGTTGTCGGCAAAACTAGAGAAACAGAATCAGCCATCAGCATCTTCTACTCAAATTGCAACTACCAATGCAGTACTACAATTACCAAAAATTACTTTGCCTAAATTTGACGGGGATTATGCAAAGTGGAGACAATTCTTCGACCTATTTTCCCAAATGGTTCATAACCAAGCCTTAAGTACTTGCCAAAAAATGTGGTATCTAAAGATGAACCTGGTAGGAGAAGCTGAAAAGTTGATCAGACATTTCAGTTTATCTGACGAAAATTACAATGCTGCCTGGAAGCTTCTTCAAGAAAGATACGAAAATCCGAGATTGCTAGTCGCTGCTCTCATAAATAAACTGCTAAATCAACCATCTCATGCTACAGATGCACCATCTGCTACATCAATAAAATCAATGCACGATATCACCCAAGAATGTTTATTGGGGCTAGAAAATTTAGGAGTGCCAACAGCCAACTGGGATCCCTTGCTGCTACACATCCTATACAAGAAACTAGATAGAGGCACACACACGCTCTATGAACAATCATTAACAAATCCGAAGGGTCTTCAGTCAGTAAAACAGTTTCTCGAATTTCTTGAAACACGCTTTCAGTCCCTGGAAGCCTTGGGCCATAAAGGCAAGAAATCAGAGGGAACTGGAAGGATTCAAGAAGTCTCTAAATCGTCAGCACTCGCGTCAACCGTCGCTTCCAATCCAAAATGTGTAACCTGCTCTGGAAATCATCCACTTTTCAGGTGTCATAATTTTTTGAAGATGACACCAAGTACTCGGCTGACTGTCTTACAAAAGCATAATTTGTGCTACAATTGCTTACGAAAAGGCCATAGTGCATCAAAATGTTCGATAAGAGGATGTACGAAGTGCAACTACAAACACAACACTCTTATACACAATGAATCTTCAACAAAGACAGGAGACTCAACATCTAAGGTAACTTCCGCAACTTCAGACAAGGAAGGAGAGTCCAGCTACATTTCAGCTGTCAACATGAAATCTAATCAACATCCATTGGCATTGACTACACTCACCAAACCCAATCAGGAAAGTTATATTCTTCTTAGCACAGCACGCGTTAAACTTCTAAGCAACAACGGACTCGAAGTACAATGTAGAGCCATTCTTGACTCAGGCTCTCAACTCAACCTAATAACTGAACGAGCAGTCAGGAAACTCGGCATCTCACCATGTCATGCATCTATGCACATTCAAGGTATTGGTCAAGCAAGTCAAAAAACTCAAAAGAGAGTGAATATTCAGCTTAATTCAAGGATAAATGGCTTTTCAACTAGAGTGGAGGCATTCGTTCTAAGCAACATAATTTCACCGCATCCGAGTCAACCACTAAAGACATCGAACTGGGCCATACCAAAGAATATTCAACTGGCTGACCCCGCTTTCTACAAGCCTGATCAAATTTACCTTCTCTTAGGTGCTGAATTCTTCATGCAGTTATTATCTATTGGGCAAATCAAGCTAGGACAAGATTTACCAACGCTTCAAAATACGGTCCTCGGCTGGGTTGTTACTGGAAGGCTAAAGCAGACTACAGAGTCCACAGCAATGTGCGGAGTTTGCACTGATGAAATGGATATAGACTCTCTATTGGAGAGATTTTGGCAGATAGAAGATTCTGATGAAACTCAAGGAACATCTATAACATTGCAGAAAAACAGTGTGAAGAGATATTCAATCAAACAATAAAAACAAATCCAGATGGGCGATTTATGGTTGGGCTTCCATTTTTAGAAGATCCAAAGACGTTGGGAGAGTCAAAGGAGATTGCTTTGCGAAGGTTCTATGCTTTAGAACGAAAACTTGACAAAAACAATGATCTGCGGCAACAATACATATCATTTATGGATGAATACCTTGATCTTGGACACATGGAAGAAAGTGATTTAAATTCAATACCAAAACAAAATTACTTCCTTCCCCATCATTGTGTGTTAAAACCTGGCAGCAGCACAACTAAACTAAGAGTCGTTTTCGATGCCTCAGCGAAGACCTCTACAAACATATCACTAAATGACATTCTTCACAAGGGGCCAACCATCCAAGATGACTTATTTTCAATACTGTTGCGTTTTCGTCTGCCTCGCTTTGTATTCACGGCAGATATAGAAAAGATGTACCGACAAGTTGTTCTCCAGAAAGAAGACAGAAGATACCATCTTATATGGTGGCGACGCGATCCAAATCAAGAATTAAAGTGCTACCAACTACGCACTATTACGTACGGAACAACCTCCGCGCCATACCTCGCTACTCGCTGTTTGCAGCATCTAGCCCAGAAAGAAAACATCAAATACCCTGTTGGTTCACAGGTCCTCCGTCAAGACTTTTACGTGGACGACGTCATGACAGGAGCAGACAGTCTCACAACTGCGCGTGATATGCAAGCACAGTTAATCGCAATCTTAAAGGAAGCTGGTTTTAAATTGCGCAAATGGTGCGCCAACCATGCTCAACTATTACAAGACATACCACCAGCAGATCAAGAAATAAGACTAGACTTTACAGACGAGAAAACTTCTTGCATAAAAACATTAGGATTGACATGGTTACCGAAAACTGGTCAATTTCAAACTAAACTAACTGCAAATGAAGAGCAAAGATTAACAAAACGAACAGTGGCATCAGAAATAGCTCGAATCTTCGACCCTCTGGGAATCATGGCTCCAGTTGTCATAAAGCCAAAAATATTTTTGCAAAATCTATGGGAACTCAAGGTGCACTGGGATGCGTCGCTAACAGAAGAATTATACACGACATGGATGAACTTCCGGAAGAATCTCTCCGCATTAAATGATGTTCGCATTCCAAGGCATGTATTTGCAGGAAGTATTCCTCGGGTCATACAAATCCATGCATTTTCGGATGCATCAGAGAAGGCTTTTGGCGCCGCAATATATATAAGATCACTAAATAGCCAAGGAAGGGTAATTGTCCGCCTTTTTTGCGCCAAATCCAGGGTTGCCCCAAAGAAAAAGTTATCAGTGCCCAGACTTGAGTTATGCGCAGCCAAACTAGGAGCAGAGCTTCTACAACGAGTAAAGAGATCTTTAAAATTCGAACAAGCAGCAAGTTATCTCTGGTGTGACTCAGAAATCGTGCTAGATTGGATCAACTCTACATCTACCTCTTATCAGACCTTTGTAGGCAACAGAATAGCTGCGATTCAAACAATTATTCTTCCCCAACAATGGAGACATGTCAAATCAGAAGACAATCCAGCGGATATTCTCTCCAGAGGCCTATCACCGGAAAAATTAAGTTCCTGTAATCTCTGGTTTTATGGACCACTTTTCTTACATGGGACCGAAGAGATATGGCCTCCACCCTACACCAAAGTGTCTGAATGTGATCTGGAAAGAAAGCGAGCAGCACTCTCTATAACTATAGCGAAAGATGAAGACAATAATGTACATTTCATCGAAAGAATTGAGCATCAAAATTCATTTCAAAGACTTAAACGAGTAACTGGATACGTTTTTAAGATTCGTCTTAAGGTCCAGATCTAAACAAAGACAACCAACAACGACGACATCAACGTTAACTGCTTCAGAACTAGATAAAGCTCTATTCACCATCATCAAACTCATGCAACAAAAGGAATTTCAAGAAGACATTCGTTGTCTTCTGCGATACAAAGAAGTATCTAAATCAAGCCTGGACTTAGAAGGGATCATACGAATCGGAGGACGACTTGAGGATTCTGGACTTACATACGACTCGAAACATCGCACGAACTAACGAAGCTCATCATGTCAGATTATCACAAAGAGAACTATCACACAGGACCACAAGGACTTTTATCAGCAATTCGACAACGTTTTTGGCCCATAAAGGGAAAGAGTATTGCACGTTCAATAGTTCAACATTGTATTCAATGCGCTAGGAACAGGCCCAAATTGATGACACAAATAATGGGCAATCTACCGGCAGCCAGAGGTCAGCCAGCACGACCCTTTATCAACAGTGGGGTCGACTTTTGTGGACCCATCTGGATTCATTTTAAAATCAAAGGAAAACGACCACATAAGGCGTATGTGGCAATATTCTGCTGCTTCGCAACCAAAGCTGTCCACCTCGAGGTTGTGAGTGATCTAACAACAGAAGCGTTTATCGGAGCATTAAAACGTTTCATAGGCAGACGTGGACATTGCCGCAATTTATACTGCGATAACGCCACCAATTTTGTAGGCGCAAGAAATCAGCTAGCAAAATTGACAGAGGTGATCCATTTTCAACAAGGGCAAGAAAAAATTACTTCCATGTGCAGCCAGAAGGGAATCGACTTCCATTTTATTCCCCCGCGCTCTCCTCACTTTGGCGGGTTATGGGAGGCTGCCGTAAAATCAGCCAAACATCTCTTGATTGGAACAATATCTTCAGCTTCATTGACATATGAAGAGCTTGAAACAGCTCTAATTGATGTGGAGGCAATTCTCAATTCTCGCCCACTAACTCCCCTATCTTCTGATCCTAACGATCTCGGTGCTCTAACACCTGGACACTTATTGATAGGAGGACCATTGACAGCACCAATTGATTCGCAAGCAAAACCATTAAAGACTAAACTGCTGAAAAGATGGGAATTAGTCCACGATATAAAACAACAATTTTGGAAACGTTGGTCGCTAGAGTATCTAAATGAACTACAGTACCGGAGTAAGTGGAAGCACCAATCACCGAATGCAAAACCAGGTATGCTTGTCATCTTAAAGGAAGAAAATACACCTGTACAGCAATGGCCACTAGGCAGAATTGTAGAGATTCACAAGGGAAAAGATGGTTATGCACGAGTGGCAGACGTGCGCACCGCTACAGGAATATTACGAAGACCCATACATAAGTTAGCTCCACTCCCTCTGGAGAAAGACATTGACAATGAAAGAGAAACACCGCAAGATGGCCATACACAAACAAGATACAAGGCACAACGGCTAAACAAACGACCAAACGATGATCCAGACATTGTAAAACCATCTCCTGAAATGCCACCGAAAAGAACAAGGACTTCATTGGGAACATCTCTTCTTACGTTATTATTAACTGTCTGCATGGTTCCATTTGTTAGAAGTGACCTGATCGAAATCACTCAATTCAAGCCACAATTAGGCATACACTTCGAAGATCTTGGAGCTACAAACCTAATAACATCGCACTGGAACCTAATTGTTTATTACAACCTACACCCATATTGGATGGAGCTTGGCATCCTGGAAAACGGAACCAAGGCACTCAAAAATCTCTGGGACCAATTCACACCCAAGAGCGCATGTCGACAAATCATATCTCAATTTGAACATCTTCAAAATGAGGTAAATACTGGAAATGAACTGCTCTCGCCTCAGTAAAATCCTAATCCAGGTCGACAGAAGCGTGGAGCATTCAATATAGTGGGAAATGTTGCCAACGCTCTTTTCGGAGTACTGGACCAGGAATATGCAGAGGAGATGTCGAAAACGATACAATCCATTAACAATAATGAAGAACACCTGATGACCTTATTAAAAAACCAAACTTCGGTTATTGATTCAAAAATTAACATCGTCAGAAAGGATCAAACAGCAGTAAAACAAAAATTCGACTCTTTAGATGACTACATCATTCAAATAACGAATCGTTTAAATCAACTTGATGAGCAGAATAGTACAATACGAGCACATCGACAATTCATGTCGCTAGCATTACAGATGAGCCTAGTCACCACAAATCTGCAACACATACAAGCTTTAATAATTGATGTTATTACTGACACAAATCACGGAAGAATAAATCCCCTCTTGGTAACACCCAGCCAGTTGCAGCAAGCCGTATCAGTAATAAGAAATAATTTACAATCAACGCTTAGACTACCAACTCATCAAGACAACATATTGGAATTATACAAATTGATGAACGTAAAAGGCAGAGTCACTCAAGATCATGTCATATTTCAAATTAAGATCCCTCTAGTCAACTAGGAAACTTTCGATTTGCTGAGGATCTTTCCCATCCCAGTTTGGATTAATAATTCGTTCGTCGCTATACACCCTCACGCTCCCTTCTTGGTAATATCGCAACATCGAGATCGTTTTTATCCTATCATAGAATTGGAACTTTCGACATGTACTACGATAGAAGAAAAAACACACCTTTGCAGACAAATACATCCGATATATCATCGAGGGTACTACTTATTGGCATATACCTAGTCTGGAAACATGGATCTGAGAGCTGCAAGACGAAGCCACGACCTACACCTAGTCCAAGGCAACATATCAACCAAATCCACCAAATTTGAACCAGGGTTCAACGCGGGGCAGGATGTAAAATCTTGCATTCTTAAATTAAGCAAAAACATCTAAGCGAAGAAAATAATTATTTTACAAAGCAATTTCTAGACACCTGATCGGCATTATAAGGTGAGTGCACTCAGAGAAGTGTCAAGTTTCCGAGTTCACTCACTGCATAAATGCCGATCAATGAACTTTATTAATCAAATATTTTGTAAGCGTAGGCAATTAAATTATGTTCACTTACGATAGAAATAAACTTATGATTAAGCAACTTTTATGTATAAATATAATCAGTAATAAAGACAAAACAGAGTTCTGATTTAACCGGGAACAAGCAAAGTGTTTTATTTCGTTATTTTAATAAACCTTCCCTTTCAGAATTTCTGTGTGTAGTGGTTTAAGATCCGCTGCATCATTCATCAGAAGCCAAGGTGTAACACCTTGACTTATTCAATTTAACAAAGAACAAAATAGTTCTTTTTACAATATTCTAACACAAACAAAATTCGAATGAGTTTTATTTATACATTGCTTAAATCGATATGTAATTTCCAAAATGCTTAATTAATGAATTTCATACAAGTCCGTAACTAATTCAGCTAATAGGTTGACATTAATAATCAAAAAGAGAATCAATGCGTGTTATCCTAATGGCAATTTAAAACATAACTTATTAATATTATAATAGGAATACCTTATATGATCTAATTGTTAATAATAAAGGAAAAACTGACAAACTCCAAAAATCAGGGGTGTATCAAATTAGTTGTAATGATTGCGAGAGTGTATATATAGGACAAACGGGACGTAATTTTAAACTCCGCTATAAAGAACATATAGCAGCAACCAAAAATAACTATACAAATTCGAATGTAGCCAAACACTTAATAGAAAAGAACCACAGTTGCAGCATAGATAATTTAAAAATATTGAATATTGAAAAGAAAGGTTCAAAATTGGAAATTTTAGAATCATGTAGAATAAAAGAAGCTTTAATTAAAGGTAAATTACTACTAAATGAACAATTAGAATTAATTACATCCCCATTTACAAATTTCATAGTAAAAAATTTATAACAATATTTGGCAACGCTCTCGCAATCACAATAAGTATATGTAGCAAAACAAAACTAGTATATTAGGGTATATAGAACCTGTGTTTTAACCTTTAGTTTCCAATTGTAAACTCTCCGAAGATGGCATAATCTGCCGAAATACGCGTATTAGAGTAAAAACTAATAAAGATTGAAACTTTAGTAAAAAGATTTGTGTGGTTTCATTATATTAGTAACGATGTTTCACAAAACACCCACGGTGGATTCAATTTCAAGTACTTATTATTACCTTTTTGCGATTACTTAGATAAATTAACTCAACCTTAAATGCGTCTTTAAAATGTAATTAAACAACTAACTTATATCGTTTATGGTTACCAAATTTATAAATATTAAAATATTAAATAAAATGCTACAAAAAAAAATTGATAAAAACTCTAAGCGAAGTATTAGTGTCAATACAAAAGAATAAAATCTAACATCCAACAGATCTTAATTTATTAAATTAAACGATCATATTATTCTTAATCTTTCATACCCGGACCCTCATATATATGCTGTGCACAACTTATATCGTCGGTCGTTTGACTCATTTAACCCACGGATATCTTTCTTTTGCAAAAAAAACAATAGTACGCTAGGCTGAAAATTCTAGTATAGTGTGGAAATTATCTTTTGAAACTGCGTAAGATTGAAAATATGTACAACCTCGACTAGGTATTACGACCACTTAATTATAAAATTAACAAATAGGATAAGTTCATTTAGGAATCGTTCTACAAGGATAGCTCGGATGTTTCCACTTAGTCACGCACATTAATTTTTGACAAACGATAAATTTTCTGTTATTTAACTATTACTCGTATCTAACTAACTCTTTATTCACATTAGACCACAGTTCGAATAAATGTAATGAAAACTAAATAGTAATTTGCGCACGTTATTGGATCCTGTGTATGAGGATGGAACTGTTCCCTTATTATCACAATTACTTTTCTTTTAAAATTTGGATATGAAAAGAATTTGACCTGACTTTACAACAAAAACGGAACTCCTAGACGAGAAGTTAACCTTCTAATGTGACGGTCTTGGAAATATATATTTTTTTCTTAAAAAATTTTTTTTTAAACTCTACTTACATAAGGCGTAATACGTATTGCTTGACGGACAATTTAACTACCTGCTGGGCATATTTTGTCAATTGCTGGTTACCTTCGCTTAACCACTCATGATGACACCTTGTATGGGCTGCCCTGACCTTAATAACAGCGTTTCCAGTGGATTCGGCAAGCGATAACTTGGCTGGACTGGTAGATACTCCTGGTGGGCTACGTGATCCCAATGTGCTGGTCACGGCAATGTCTAAATGTTTGGGGATTAGCTGATGCTTTGGCCAATACCAGTTGCATTTCATAAATATTTTTCCAGATATTTGCAATTCTCGACTACTTGTTGGAGGCACTAGGCTGATGCTTGTCGACGATGAACGGAATACATTTTAACGCCACCAGTTAATGCTGTTACAGAGGCTTAAGCATCGGTAATGTTTTGGGTCTTGCTATCACACAAGGGAACAGAAAGCAACTGCAATAATGAAGCGAATTTGGTGCTTGCCTCTTCAGCGAGTAACAACACACTTGTTCCCTGTGGATGCACCGATATTTCCTCCCCGTGCTATGTAAGCCTCCGTTTTTGGTTGCGTGCTAATAAAATACGCGCCCTTAGTCAAATTTATAGACATGGATGGAAAGAAATTACCTGTTTGATTTAAAATAGTTGATACACGTAGAAAAGGTAAAAGTTGAAGATGTTGATGCAAAATATTAAAATTTTGTTCTCGCTAATAGCAAGACTTTTTTTGGTTCCAAGTATAGCTTCGCACAATTTCCTACTTTCTGCTGGTTAAACTTTTCTCTAATTAGTGCTGAAAAGTAGTAGTGTGGTTAAAACATTATCCAAGTGCGGATTACTTGGATAATTTTGGAAATAATTTCGAAAACTAAAGAATTTACCTTAAATGTGAGTGGACCTGATGTTGCAGCTGTCACGAAACGAATATGTCTTCCTCTTGATATTTTCAATATGGAAGCAGCACATCCGTTGCGTGTCAGTGGCAACAAAACAGGAGTGCCAATCACCGAGTCTCGAATAATGAGAACATTAAGGTGTGGCTCACATTACAACAAGTATGTTTCAAACTAAACCGCTTGGCGAAAAAGGATGCCATATTTACTTCTAAATCAAATGGCGTGGTTAACAGCGATCCAAAAGGAATTTCCTATAAACGCAAGATTGCATCGTGCGAGTCACTATCTGGACGCAATATCTATTCGCAATGTCATCGCAAGGATGAAAATTAACAAACGATCGAAGCCTACAAATAAAGTACCTGACTATTCCCAGTGTTATGAGACTTATGGATTCCTACCTCCCTGAGCTATCACGCTTCTATACCGATGCGACGCATATACCTTTATTCAAAGTTATCACAATTCTATCAACTTCTGAAAATAGGATGCATGTCTTCCTGAAATATCAAATATAACAAAGCTTCATGTCTCTATAGGGTACGTTGGTATAGTATTCAGTGAAGTGAACCATTCAACTATTCGTTTTGTGGCTGTATATTTACTGTTTCAAATCCTTTATGTGCCACCAACCTAAGTCAATTCCCATTTCATTGCTTAACCTATAAACCGTGGGGGATCTTATGATTAAGCAACTTTTATGTATAAATATAATCAGTAATAAAGACAAAACAGAGTTCTGATTTAACCGGGAACAAGCAAAGTGTTTTATTTCGTTATTTTAATAAACCTTCCCTTTCAGAATTTCTGTGTGTAGTGGTTTAAGATCCGCTGCATCATTCATCAGAAGCCAAGGTGTAACACCTTGACTTATTCAATTTAACAAAGAACAAAATAGTTCTTTTTACAATATTCTAACACAAACAAAATTCGAATGAGTTTTATTTATACATTGCTTAAATCGATATGTAATTTCCAAAATGCTTAATTAATGAATTTCATACAAGTCCGTAACTAATTCAGCTAATAGGTTGACATTAATAATCAAAAAGAGAATCAATGCGTGTTATCCTAATGGCAATTTAAAACATAACTTATTAATATTATAATAGGAATACCTTATATGATCTAATTGTTAATAATAAAGGAAAAACTGACAAACTCCAAAAATCAGGGGTGTATCAAATTAGTTGTAATGATTGCGAGAGTGTATATATAGGACAAACGGGACGTAATTTTAAACTCCGCTATAAAGAACATATAGCAGCAACCAAAAATAACTATACAAATTCGAATGTAGCCAAACACTTAATAGAAAAGAACCACAGTTGCAGCATAGATAATTTAAAAATATTGAATATTGAAAAGAAAGGTTCAAAATTGGAAATTTTAGAATCATGTAGAATAAAAGAAGCTTTAATTAAAGGTAAATTACTACTAAATGAACAATTAGAATTAATTACATCCCCATTTACAAATTTCATAGTAAAAAATTTATAACAATATTTGGCAACGCTCTCGCAATCACAATAAGTATATGTAGCAAAACAAAACTAGTATATTAGGGTATATAGAACCTGTGTTTTAACCTTTAGTTTCCAATTGTAAACTCTCCGAAGATGGCATAATCTGCCGAAATACGCGTATTAGAGTAAAAACTAATAAAGATTGAAACTTTAGTAAAAAGATTTGTGTGGTTTCATTATATTAGTAACGATGTTTCACAAAACACCCACGGTGGATTCAATTTCAAGTACTTATTATTACCTTTTTGCGATTACTTAGATAAATTAACTCAACCTTAAATGCGTCTTTAAAATGTAATTAAACAACTAACTTATATCGTTTATGGTTACCAAATTTATAAATATTAAAATATTAAATAAAATGCTACAAAAAAAAATTGATAAAAACTCTAAGCGAAGTATTAGTGTCAATACAAAAGAATAAAATCTAACATCCAACAGATCTTAATTTATTAAATTAAACGATCATATTATTCTTAATCTTTCATACCCGGACCCTCATATATATGCTGTGCACAACTTATATCGTCGGTCGTTTGACTCATTTAACCCACGGATATCTTTCTTTTGCAAAAAAAACAATAGTACGCTAGGCTGAAAATTCTAGTATAGTGTGGAAATTATCTTTTGAAACTGCGTAAGATTGAAAATATGTACAACCTCGACTAGGTATTACGACCACTTAATTATAAAATTAACAAATAGGATAAGTTCATTTAGGAATCGTTCTACAAGGATAGCTCGGATGTTTCCACTTAGTCACGCACATTAATTTTTGACAAACGATAAATTTTCTGTTATTTAACTATTACTCGTATCTAACTAACTCTTTATTCACATTAGACCACAGTTCGAATAAATGTAATGAAAACTAAATAGTAATTTGCGCACGTTATTGGATCCTGTGTATGAGGATGGAACTGTTCCCTTATTATCACAATTACTTTTCTTTTAAAATTTGGATATGAAAAGAATTTGACCTGACTTTACAACAAAAACGGAACTCCTAGACGAGAAGTTAACCTTCTAATGTGACGGTCTTGGAAATATATATTTTTTTCTTAAAAAATTTTTTTTTAAACTCTACTTACATAAGGCGTAATACGTATTGCTTGACGGACAATTTAACTACCTGCTGGGCATATTTTGTCAATTGCTGGTTACCTTCGCTTAACCACTCATGATGACACCTTGTATGGGCTGCCCTGACCTTAATAACAGCGTTTCCAGTGGATTCGGCAAGCGATAACTTGGCTGGACTGGTAGATACTCCTGGTGGGCTACGTGATCCCAATGTGCTGGTCACGGCAATGTCTAAATGTTTGGGGATTAGCTGATGCTTTGGCCAATACCAGTTGCATTTCATAAATATTTTTCCAGATATTTGCAATTCTCGACTACTTGTTGGAGGCACTAGGCTGATGCTTGTCGACGATGAACGGAATACATTTTAACGCCACCAGTTAATGCTGTTACAGAGGCTTAAGCATCGGTAATGTTTTGGGTCTTGCTATCACACAAGGGAACAGAAAGCAACTGCAATAATGAAGCGAATTTGGTGCTTGCCTCTTCAGCGAGTAACAACACACTTGTTCCCTGTGGATGCACCGATATTTCCTCCCCGTGCTATGTAAGCCTCCGTTTTTGGTTGCGTGCTAATAAAATACGCGCCCTTAGTCAAATTTATAGACATGGATGGAAAGAAATTACCTGTTTGATTTAAAATAGTTGATACACGTAGAAAAGGTAAAAGTTGAAGATGTTGATGCAAAATATTAAAATTTTGTTCTCGCTAATAGCAAGACTTTTTTTGGTTCCAAGTATAGCTTCGCACAATTTCCTACTTTCTGCTGGTTAAACTTTTCTCTAATTAGTGCTGAAAAGTAGTAGTGTGGTTAAAACATTATCCAAGTGCGGATTACTTGGATAATTTTGGAAATAATTTCGAAAACTAAAGAATTTACCTTAAATGTGAGTGGACCTGATGTTGCAGCTGTCACGAAACGAATATGTCTTCCTCTTGATATTTTCAATATGGAAGCAGCACATCCGTTGCGTGTCAGTGGCAACAAAACAGGAGTGCCAATCACCGAGTCTCGAATAATGAGAACATTAAGGTGTGGCTCACATTACAACAAGTATGTTTCAAACTAAACCGCTTGGCGAAAAAGGATGCCATATTTACTTCTAAATCAAATGGCGTGGTTAACAGCGATCCAAAAGGAATTTCCTATAAACGCAAGATTGCATCGTGCGAGTCACTATCTGGACGCAATATCTATTCGCAATGTCATCGCAAGGATGAAAATTAACAAACGATCGAAGCCTACAAATAAAGTACCTGACTATTCCCAGTGTTATGAGACTTATGGATTCCTACCTCCCTGAGCTATCACGCTTCTATACCGATGCGACGCATATACCTTTATTCAAAGTTATCACAATTCTATCAACTTCTGAAAATAGGATGCATGTCTTCCTGAAATATCAAATATAACAAAGCTTCATGTCTCTATAGGGTACGTTGGTATAGTATTCAGTGAAGTGAACCATTCAACTATTCGTTTTGTGGCTGTATATTTACTGTTTCAAATCCTTTATGTGCCACCAACCTAAGTCAATTCCCATTTCATTGCTTAACCTATAAACCGTGGGGGATCTTTTACCAATAACTTGAGCTTTGATGAATTTTGGTGCTAATTTAGCAAGTTCCTCCGTATTATCCTCACTCTCTCTCTCCCGGGAGGGGGATGCGACATTCTCATAAACC
The DNA here is from genome assembly GCA_964036015.1 of Leptarthrus brevirostris. NCBI lineage: Eukaryota > Metazoa > Arthropoda > Insecta > Diptera > Asilidae > Leptarthrus > Leptarthrus brevirostris. The sequence goes on from OZ038375.1 coordinate 62,197,485, forward strand.
AGTCTTCAACAAAGGCTATATACTGAACAATTGTCTCTGATCCCTTCTGCTTCCGTTTCTTAATATAATCCAGTAATTCTTCTGAACTATTCAAAGGTTCGAACTCACTTAAAAATATCTTTACAAACATTCTATAGCTCGTCAACGAATCCCTTTTTCTCCTATACCAACGCAGCGCAGAGCCCTCCAGCAAATCAGCTAAGGATTCCAACACCTCAACATCTCCTACTCTTCGTGACTTCGCAAAATCAGCCACCCGTTGCAAAAATTCCGATGCAGACTGCCTAGAGTCATCCCCTGAGTATTTGATAGGCCACTTGTACAACTTCGGACTCTCGCGCCCACCCAAGGCGTGACCCAGCTTGGACACACTTCCCACTAGCAACGAACTACTCATCTCCTCATCACTCGATTCTTCAATTCTCGATTCCCTTTGTAGCGTAGGTGCACCTCTCCGGCTGTACTCTCTATACTCGAGATCCAAGTGTCCATTCTCTTCCCTCGCATCGCCTATACTGTGCACTTGATGGATCGTACTGCGTCGCGTATTTCTGTTTTCTGTCTCTCCTTTCCAGGATTCATATTGCTTCTGCTCCACCTGTCCCTTTAAACTTGCTAATTCTACTTCTAACTCCTCCGTTTCAGCTGTCTGCTCCACATTACTCCCTGTTTCGATTCGCTTTAACCTTTGCTCCAGAAATCCTAATCTAACCTCAACCCGTTCTAAAGTACCACTATTATCCTCCTTTGCTTCCGTTTTCAAGTCTCCTAACCACAAGCCCACTTCGTTTAAATCTTGCGCCGCGTCGAGATACGACTTTATCTGGTTTGGTTCTATTCCATCCTTAACCTCCTTCTTAAGTTGTGTTTTCCACCACTCCACTTGAGTTTTCAAAGTATAAAGTTCTGGCTTTACACCGCGGCATCGCATCTCATACTTCATCTCTCTGTCCGCACAGAGGCCCGCTATTTCCGCGTAAGACATTTCTCTATGTCTCTATGCCTCTTTGTATCACTTCTAAACGTTTTAAACACCTTTATGTTTTCATAGACTGTTTACCTAAATTTCTTGCTACTGCCGATCGCTCGCTTCCATTCCCTACCGAGAATCTAACCTACTTATATATCCTCCTTTAAGCTAGTACATCATTACGTGAATATCCTCTCTTTGAAACGCAGACCCCTGTTAGGAGATGTTTCTATAATCTCCACTATCCTCCCAGCCAATCACGCTGGACAATAGGTAAATTAACTCTCTACCCTTGTAGCAACCTTTATTTCAACCCACTGATCCCTAGCTTAAGACAACAGCTAGCTAGAACAACATCAAAATCTGTGATCAGCTTCATCAGGAAGACTCCAGACAAGTCCTCTAACTCGTAGGATTTTAAATCGCACACAAGAGCCTAACTTTCATCAGCAAGTATGTGAAGTTTTATCAACCTTATAGCTTAAACAAATAATATAAGACTAGTGCTCGGCATCAGGAATTACATTTACTTATTCATTTTCATCAAATCAGCAAATCAAATTGTCATTTCGCTTCATCGTTATATTAGACACTTATAGTGTTCCACAGTGACTTATCATAGTTTCAAGATATCTGAACTAGAGAATTATAACCAATTAGTAGTTGAATCTATCAAAAGAACACCGTAATTAATTTGAGGTATATTTCACTTCGTTACTAAAACGTTCACCAAAGATAATTGATTAAACATTTGTTTTCAGGCCTCAAGATGGTTAAATTAAGCAAATAGTTTGCATAGCTACTCTCTTCTTGATGGAATGATTTACCTGCCCGATTTCCTAAACCTGCAACCTATCCAGCGAATGGATTACCTACACGTACACTTTTCCGAATAGAAAACTACACTTTTAGTTATATTTCTTTAAATTTCAATTTTCATCACCCGAATAGCTTAGTCGTGTAACACCCCTTCCTCATCCCACGTCACAGAATCGATTTGGCCCCCTTATCTTTTTTAGAGCTGCATTCAATATGGGGATAATATAACTTTATATAGGTATGATATATAGATAAAAAAATGTTATAAAGTATTATGTATGTAACTCAATATAGTGATAATATAGATTTATATAGGTATGACATATAGATAAAAAATTAGTATGTAATTAATTAGAAGATATCAGTAATATACACAATTTTTTTTCCTTTCTTCCTCATATCAGTCCCTACTATATCCTAATTCCCTACTTTTCAGATCCCGGGTGAGCCCCCATTTTATAACATTCAAACCTCAAATTTTTACTTTATTCTAACATGTTTTTATTCATTTTGTTTACCTTTTAATACACTATTTGTTAGCCTTCTGTTCTTCAACTATATTATTTTAATATTATGCCAAGCTAGCTATACATTCCTATACAATCGCTACCTAACTACAACATTGCTAATTATATCTTACGCTCTTAGAACTACCTTACCAACAACTTAAAGTCTATGTACCTTGGAATGATTTGCTGCACCTGATGAAGGGTGATGTACTGCTTAATTTCCTTTGCTTTAGTTGTTCCTAGTGAAGAGTGACGAAAATACGGCGCTGCTCCTAGTGAGGGGTGTAGACCATATGCAGTAAATTATGACCTTTGCTGTCCCATGTAATTACGGGTTGATGAAATGCAGCTTACTACTTACTTACTTACGGTGCTCAAGTGTGGGGTTTTAAGGAGTATGAAGAGGTCGAAAAATTACAGCGCTTCTTTATCAAAAAACTTTTTCTGCTTCCAAAGAGAACGCCTAATTATGTACTCGCTATAGAAACTAGGTTACCCGGTCTCTATATCTCAACCCTAAAGCTCCATTTTGATTATATGATTAAAGTTCTATCCTCATATTCAGAAAATAGGTTACCTCATACGTTAGCGCTAAATGCCATTGAGAAAAATGTTTATTGGTTCCAAGAATGGTTAACACTAGCGGAAAAGCACAGTGTTGAGTTGGGATCAACCTGGGGCAGTGCAAACGTAGAAAATGTCTCCGCAGCACTATACGAAATCCTAGAGAAGGAGGAATAATGGCAGAGAGCAAGGGCAGAAGAGAAAGCGAGGCAGACTGTACGACATGGACTTTATGATAAATTAAATTATAATCTAGGAACGCTAAACTATTTTAAAGATAACTTCTCAATAAAGAAAATAAAACTCCTCCTGATGTACCGAAGTGGTATGCTCGCCTTAAACGCAAGTACTTGGCGTACAGAAGGTAAACCTACATGCTCCCTGTGTAATCTTGAGGAAGATGAGGACTTCACCCACTACCTGGCAGTATGCCCAGTACTTAGAGAATTCAGGGTTATGGCTTTTAATAGAACTTATCTTACTGAAAGTGAAGCGATATTAATTTTAAACAGGGAGAACTTTGATGCTCTTTATTTATACGCAAAACTAGCCTGGAAATATAGACAAATACTAATAGAAGAATATAACTGTTAATCCCAGATTAATTTCTCAACTTATTCTAGATAGTGAATACTTATATCACGCATTTATTTATTTATGCCTTTTGCTATATAATGAATTATACTAGCTGTAATTGATGTCATTGTATAATAGTTTTTTTTTCTTTTTTTGTATTCTCTTTTTATTAACTAATGGTTTTTTTACGGTAGTTTCTCTTTATATTGTTGAATGAATTACTTTTATGCCTACGTTATAAGAAATATTATATTGACTTAGCTGTACTTACCTTATCAGAACTAATAATAAAGAAATATATATTTGCCAACTCGACAGACGACCACAAGGTCATTGTTGAAGTTTATGTGAATTAGTACATAGGTTTGGATAAGCTACTATTGGATTGATGAACTTGTTAATAAACTTATTATTCGGTTTTGACGCGTGATGACGGCTTTTAGCCGGCGCGGCGGTAGCTTTCCCCTACGTCGGGCGTAATGCCAAGACTTCGGGGATTTGTCATTCGTTCGTTATGTCCTTATGTATTGTCTGTAGCGTCCTGTCCGTAGTTCAGGAATTTGCGAACCGTTCGGCAAGTGTTAAGAACAACCGCTTTCTGTAGTGTGTGTGTAGTGTTTTTATGTACCTTTAATGCTAATTAATGCTAATTTAATCTTAAGTGACCGGACGTGCCTTCAATTTTTAGTAAAAAAAAGTTCCATTTTGCATTAGATTTGCGTGAAAAAAATATTATTTTAGTTCGTGTTGTGCATTTTATGCCTGTTACTTTTACCGTTGTGTTAGTTGTGGTCGTATTTGTAAAAGACTTTAAAATATTTTTCGGACAGATTTTACATTTTTTGAGACATTTTTGCAATTTTGCAATTAATTAATTTCGATCTGTCAGTTTATAATCAAGTGTTTACAGACTTTTTATTGATTTAAAAATAAAACTGACTACTGCACTCAAATGAGTGCAAGTAGTAGTGAGAGTGGTTCCGGAGGGAAGAAAAAACCCCCCAATACACGGAAGAAGAAAGACAGAGGCCAGAAGATGAACCTTGGTTCATTCCTCAGCAACAAAGAGCCCACCGAAGAGTCTGGTAAGGGCCCAAAAGAAGAGGCCAAAAGTTGGAAAGAAGCTACGGGAGCAAGAATGTCCAGCAACTGTACGACAATAGCCGCAGCATTTGTGGAGACAGACGGCGGAGAAAATAGAGCAGCGACACCCGGTATCAAGCCTTCAGCTAAAACTGAGATATCCATCTCAAAGGAAAACCCGTCTTTTGTCGCGAATCTTCCAGCGACATCGATAGGAAAAAAGCTCGCGGCGTCTGCTGCAAAGTGCCAGCGGCAGCCGCTGCTTCAAACATTGCTCACGCACCGAAGTTGGTAGAAGTGGTGAAAGCAGCTTCCAAAGCAGCACCGCCTCCCAATCCAGTGATTATGCGCCCAAAACTCTCTGGGGTAAAAAATTCAACGGGGAATCAACCAGCAGCAGAAGTGCCAACAAAAGTACAACCTAGTGTAGGGGTAGCAGGGACTAGCTACGCCCAACAGGTGAGTGGTAGCTCTAGGAAAAGTTCCAATATTGTTATTCAAGGTAGCTACATAACTCCACGTCAGCCACCGGCTGACTTGGGTAAGTCTCGCCCCAAGACGGTTGCGGGGCTTCAAGGCGTTTTTGACTGCGAGTGGCAAGATGATCGATATGGTATGCACTTCGAGCACCTTCGTGGGTGCACTCAAAGTGCATACCTTAAAGCCTTGTCACTGGTGGTCCCGTTGGAGAATATTTTCTCCTTCGGACTGGTTGGCCGCGGTATGGTGGAGGTCTATACCACGACCATTGACGCAGCCACTAAGCTGATGCTTGAGGGCATCGACGTGGGTGGTAGCCACCTCCAGCCGTACCCGGTTTCAGTAAAGCCGACGAGAGTCTGCTTTTCTCGGGTCCCCCTCCGGGCCAGGTCTGAGGATCTTGAGGCCTTCTTAGGAAGGTTCGGAAAGATCCACGGCAAGGTCCGGGCAGTACCACTCAGAATAGGGGACGAGGGACTCGGCCGTGGCATCCTGAGTTTAAGCCGTGAAGCACACATCACTCTGAACCAGGGGTGTGTGCTTCCAGATGGCTTCTACTGCAGTGTTGCGGGATCGATGACCTGGATTGAGGTGAGCACTGAAGCGAAATGCCATGCTTGCCATCAGGCAGGGCACTTTATCGCGGAGTGTCCCAAGAGGCTCAGGAAAGTGGCTGAGGTCACTGTGGAGGAAACATCTGCCCCAGCAGAGGTTTCCAAACCAGTGACTTCGCCCAGTGCTGCGCCTGCCCTCTTGGAGCAACCTGCCACTAAGGTGTCTGAGGAGCCACTCCCTGAGGCAAATCCGACGCCGGCTGTAAACAGTGCCACTCCAACACGGGAAAAAGTAGACTCTTCGGACGAGGAGGTTACAAGTGGTAGCCAAAAGAAGAAAAAGAGAAGGATGAAGAGGAAGACGAAGGGAAATCCTGACCAGGAGGTGATGCCACCACCGAAGAAGGCAGTGAGCGCTGGGAGGGTCTCGGGGGAAGAGGCTACACCTTGCGCTCCGAGTGCACCATCAGTGACTCCAATGGAAGTCACTGAAGTTCTCTCGGACGTAGAGGTTGTCTCTGCTCTCGAGACGGCCGGTCCAACTCAAAGCGGCTATGAATCGTGTGGAAGTTCAATTTCGATTAGTAGCCGCTTTAAAGTAGATCCTGCTTTGGTGGAGGTCCCGAGGGAGAAGCTGCTCTCGCTCCTCGATAGCCTTCATTATAAGAAGAGTTCGGACAGGATCCTGACCATTCTCAGGCGTGAGCTTGGAGATCCAGCCAGGATCCTGCCCCAACTGAAACTCCTCATGGCAGAGGCCAGAATGAAGGCCAAATATAATGAGGTGTCGAGGTGTGAGCGCCTCTTCAATAAAGTCTCGGGGATCCTTGAGGATCTCCAACTGGACAGGACTCTTCATCATTAGAGTCGTACAGTCATTGTCTGAGTTCTTGCGATTTCTTGAATGTGTAAGATAACATCGATAAATGCAGGTTGCTTGAGTGCACCCACTAGACTACACAGTATTTTTGAAGACATAAAACAATGGAACACGGACATTGCACTTATACAGGAGACAAATTTTACACATGACACATTTACACGTCTTGAACAAAATTCTAATTTACACAAGGGTTACACAGTTTTTGCCACAGAAACACCCCGTAGAGGTTCCGGTGTGGCAATTGCTGTGTCCCACAGCTTTACACTGATGTCTCCTGTATACACAGACATCTTCCCAGGTTTCGCGTCTACCTTGGATTTCGTCTTAGGGGACAAAACGCTAAGGGTAGTAAACGTGTACCTGCCGCAGGAGCAGGATACTGCAAGACAGGTGTTGGACTCAAGGTTATCCTTGGTGGTGACTTCAACTGCACACTAGATTCTTCAATCGATCGTCATTCTAGAGTTGAATTCAACTCGGTGAACGCCGCGCGATTATCGAGCCTAGTCAGACATAGCAACCTTGTGGATGTCTACCGTTGGCTTAATCCAACGACTAGGTCATACACAAGGGTTTCCCGAAATGTCCAGGGTAGCTTTTCGGGTTCGAGGATAGACAGACTTTACGTATCGTCTAGCCTTCTTAACTTTTTCGTTAGTGTCACTCATGAAGTGTGTTCATTAAGTGATCACCTTCTTGTTGTGGCAACTAGCACTTTGGTCGAAAAGCGAACTGCTTACTGGATTTTCAACAATAACTTGTTGAATTCAGAGCAGTTCATCGAAGAATTCATTCAGTTTTGGCACCAATGGCGTGATAACAAGAATATTTATTCAAACCTTAGCCATTGGTGGGATGTTGGAAAGCTTCAGATTCGCTCATTTATCGAGACGAGATTCAATCGGAGCAGATATCATGCATCGAGTTTGACGGCCGAAGTCACCCGGATTGGTACGCTTCTGCCCGCGCAACCAGAGTTACTCGCACAATACGAGAGACTTAAAGAACGACTGGCAGCACAAAACTACAAGCATAGCTTGGAGTTTGTGCTCCGAAACCAGTTGCGCTGGTTGCGAGAGGGCGAGTCTCCGACCGAGTACTTCTTCCAGACAACTCGACGTCGTACCGCTTCTTGTGAAGTAGACTCGATTCTTGCCGAATCGGGCCAGATCCTATACGGAGAGGAACTTGCGAATTATATTCGCAACTACTACACGCGGCTTTATGCTGCATCAACGTTGCCAACATTCTCGTCCAACGATGAATTCTTTCATCATGTTCCTACTTTCTCTGATGATAGTAGAGAATTCCTGGACAGAACGCTTACTCTCGATGATATGCTTACCGCAACGAAGGATCTTCGACATCATACTTCTCCTGGTTATGATGATCTAACTCCAGAATTCTTTGTTCGTTTTAGGAATCTTTTGATTCCGGACCTTTTGAATGTCTCTAATTCTGCAGTGGTTGGACATACCGAATTTCCATCAAGTTGGCGGAGATCCGTTATGCGTCTAATACCTAAGAAGAGGGATCTTCAGAGGATGGGAAACTGGAGGCCAGTTACTCTGTGTGATGTCGACTACAAAATAGTTTGCAAAACACTGGGAACTCAACTTCGCTCAGTGATTGCCTCAGTAGTACACCCGTCACAGTCCTACTGCATTCCAGGTCGTAGTATCTACGACAACATCGCCGTAGCAAAGCATCTTTTCGCCTACCACGAAAAAACTGGTTCGCAAATGGCCATGATCTCTTTGGATCAAGAAAAGGCGTTTGATAGCGTCTCGCATGAGTATCTACTGAGAGTGCTCGATAAATTTGGGCTTCCGTCCAAATGGATTGAGATCATCAGTGGTCTGTATAGAAATTCAGTGATTCTCATAAAGCATAATGGGCATATATTGTCTCCTATTCCGTTTCGTCGGGGTATCAGGCAGGGATGCCCGTTGTCAGGAATGCTTTATGACTTTTCACTGGAGCCGCTGCTAGTAAATCTTCGTCAATCGTTGAGACAATATACAATTCACTTACCATACACTACTATAAGGCCACTTATTCTAGCGTATGCGGACGACCTGTCTATATTTGTAACGAAAGATGATGCATTTCCAGTCGCTCGTAGGGTTTTCGAACAATATGAGCGATTAGCGGGCGCTAGGGCTAACCTAAGCAAAAGCCAAGGCCTATGGTGTGGGAGGTGGCCCAATCGAACAGATTCTGCCCTCGGCATACAATGGACGAATACTTGCCTGAGATATTTAGGTGTGTATGTGGGGCTCGATGGTTAAACATATAATAGCCGCATGGCTCTGAAGAAACTCTCCGGAGCTGTGAATTCGTGGCGGACTAGACTGCATCCACTTTCGCTGAAAGGACGTGCGGTCGTTGTCAATTATTTGATTACCTCGTAAATCGTGCATCTGTTAAAATCAGAGTGCTTCGAAGAAGGCTTCGTAAAACTTTTACAGTCGAAGGTCGTTGACGCCTTCTGGGGAGGAAGACGATGGGTCGCTGAAAGCACGCTCTGCCGACCAGTAGCGGAGGGTGGTTTGGGTCTTACAGACATGGTCGTGAAATTTCGTTGTCTTCAGGTACGGGCATTCCAACGAGTGTTCTGTCAAAGAGATAACTTAATTTCGCAGCTGTGGGTAAGTTCTATGGGGGGTAGCGGCGCAGGGGAGTACTACTATCTGCTCTCGGTTCGCCCACCATATCCGCATGACTGGTCCCAGGATATGATCTCCACGATTACAACCTGGGGCAGAATAAGACCAACATTTCATTTGCGATGGAATGAACTTGGGTACGGGGATTTCTCAGCAATTCCGATCAGGTTGAACCCTGAGTTAGTAGATTCGGTGTTTAGTAATGCTCGAGGTGTAACGGCCGATACAGGACAACTCACAGTTCTTGGAGACATCATTGATGCTTCTGGGAACACACTTATACACCCCCACACAACACAATTACACGAATTGGTGGATACAGCCCGAGAGCGTTTTAGTCATCTCTCTACTAGGGAACCTAGCACTGAGGTGATAAACGCATTCGTAACGAATCGACCACCGCACACGACATTCAGTACACTCACTTCACGTAGGCTGCGCGAGCTCTTCGTAGGAGTAAATCCTACGGATACCTTAGGGGTTAATAGATGGCGCGCACATCTTGGGGTGGACTTGGGAGTAATGGGGACCATAACTAGCAGAGTCATCTATAGTTATCCGTCCAATTACAGAGACTCTGAGTAGTATAGAAATGCCGGTTCTGGACCATGAGAAAATCGAGCCGAAAATGTGCTAAAAATGTGCTTGCCAATTCTGGACCATGAGAAAATCGAGCTCAAAATGTGCTTTGCCGATTCTGACGCAATCTTGGATTTAGAGTATTCGGTCTTGTAGGCTACAATTTAGAGATAAGGAAAAGAGATAAGGCTTGTCGGCCATCTTGGATTTTCGGTATTCGGTCTTGGAGGCTACAATTGGTCTTCATCTTCTAAAAAAATGTGCTATGGCGGTTCTGGACCATCAAAAAAATGTGCTATGGCGGTTCTGGCTCATGAGAAAATGCTATGGCGGTTCTGGCTCATGAGAAAAAAAAATCGAATCTTGGATTTTGAGTATTCGGTCTTGGAGACTACAATTGGTCTTCTTCTTTGGTTTGATGATGGAAAGATAAGGATTGTCGGTCATCTTGGATTTTCGGTATGAAAAAAGTATGAAAAAATAAGAAGAAGAAACGAAATGACCGCATTTGTGTTTTTGGGTCGGCTTGGAAGATAAGGCTTTGTAGATTAACCTTGGCTCGTGCTGAAGATAAGAGTTTGTTGTTTTGAGTTTTAATTACGAAGTACAGCTTTATCAGCTAAATGAAATAACATGTTGCGAATTTAATTGGAAAAACAGAATATTGCGTAATAAAGATTTCACCACTTTGAGTAAATAGATGAAGATTATTTTTTTATTTCGTTTGCAAATTCTTATTTCTATGATATCATTTGTTTTCAAGCAAGTTTTAACATGTTTTTCTGGTCGAGCTGTGATTGATAAGCGAGCTGGTGACTGCGTTGAAATTAATAATTTGGCGGCAATGTTAAGGTCGTTGGGTGATAAGGTTTTGTAGATGAACCTGACCTCGTGCTGAAAATAAGAGTTTGTTGTTTTGAGTTTTTAATTACGCAGTACAGCTTTATCAGCTAAATGAAATAACATGATGCGAATTTAATTGGAAAACAGAATATTGAGTTCTTGTATAAATATCAAGCGTTCTTAGGTAGTCTTTTAGTATTCATAGTGAAGTCAACCAGTGAAATTCTTATACTTAAAATTCAGGTTCTAAGGCAGATTGAAATAATAAAAAAATTTAAAATGTATCAGCAACCGATCAACGAAGCAGTCATCGAAGACTTCGGAGTATTGGAGGAGTTAAATTCTGCAAATTTTAAGCCTGCACTCGCTGTTAAAGATATGGAAGAGTCTCAGAATTTCAAAATCATAAGCTGCAGAAGAACAACAACAAAATATGGACCCAGGATCCTTTTAGAACTGGAGAAGTACCATGTTTTTTGCCGCCTAGGTTCGACGCTAAAATTTCTGATCATACAATTGAGAAAATGAACGATGGAGGCTTCTTTGTTGAAAGAAAAGCAGCAGGTGGCAGCTATTTTAATTTAATGTTTTCTAAGATAGCACCTAGCACTGGCTATTATTTAAATTTATAAATAAATAAATAAAAGTACTTTTATTAAATATATGTTTTTGTTTCATTTTACCTCCTCCAATTCTCTAGCTAAAATTAAAAAAAGTCCAACAATTTTGCTTGATTGAGATTTGAATCTGCAAAAAAAAATACTTTAACAAGTCGCCAGCGGTCTAATAATTTCCTAATCTAGCTGCTGAACCGCGGGGTCAGTGGAGTACTTTTAAAAGCCACAATTCTTAAGAGATTTTGAATGGATGCTATAAATACCTGTATCTTCATAAAAAAACGTCAGTCTAGAAAAGATGTTTTGGTCTGAAACAGTAAAGGCAGACAGTAAATTTTGTGTCTGCGAAGGAGGGTGGAACAATTTTAGAATTGTTAATGTAAGTGTGGATCCTAATGATGTTTTAGAAGTATACATGACTCCAGAAGATGGAAACAGGAGTCTAATATTACGCTTGAGATCTGGCGAGCCAATTACTTCCACATTTCATTTTGATTTTAATTTTACGCCCTGGCAGCATGTAAAGTTAGAAGTCTACGGTAATTGAATTGATATAGAATCAAGCAAATATCTCTCCTTATATTGATTTTAGGAGGTGACATTGTATTGGTTGGTGAATCACAAGATCGCACAGTTAGATATAAAGCTACAAATCATTTCCCCAGGAACTGTCCCTTTGGTGATGAGGATGATTGGAATTGGAATCATCCTATGAAAATTAAAATGGAAAATAAAAAAATTGAGGGAGATGCTATAAATATATCAACATCATAAAAATTCATTTAGTTCTTGAGTTCAAGTCAACATATTAACATTAAAAATGGCTAGACGTTCAACAAGTCTTTTGCTTTTATCACTATGCATCTTACACATCAATAGCTTACAGATCCCGTTAAGTGTAAACCTAATGAATCAAAGTAGTAGCAATTTAGATTTTGCACTAACTCTACCCAATAACGATACTATACAAATTGGCTTATCTTTTAAATTGATGACTTACAGTAACGCTAGCAATCCCAAAGAAGATGTAGTTTCTACTTCAAAAGAAAGTAATGACGAGCAAATTCCTACTACCACATCAAGGATCACTACGAATGATAATCCTAAAAAGAAATTTGTGTCTATTGACGAGGCCATCGAAGGTTTCAGGCAAGAACTATTAAAGAAAGAATTGGATATTGCAGGAATTATTGAGAGCAAAGATATCTTTTATAGGCACTTTAAACTTGAATTCGATGACGAAACTATGCTAACCATTCGTTGTACATATGACAGTAATTACGTAACTCGCTCATTGAAGATATCATGCTATGAATATCGCGAGTTTGAAACTGAAAGAATTCTAAGTAGTGGTGAAGTAGAGATGGTGAAACAAGTTGATGCTAATTATAAAAGCGATGTGGAATTAGTGAATTTGAGAGGAATGAAACAAACATATCAAATGAATATTTCTAAATAAGCAGCTATAAAAGAAAGTCTAATCCGTTTTTAAGTCATTTTAAAATTATTATGGAGTATCTTCATACAAAAATAATTTTGGATAATATTTGCAATTTAATTGAACTAACAGATTATAATAAACTTATTGCTGAATATAAAAAGCGAGATTTATTGACTCCTGCTATCAAAGAGGTTATAAATGTAAAGCCAACATCATTTTTCATTTATTTATATATATTATAATTATTTTTTTTGATAGAACGAACTTTTGTTTAACGATTATCAAAAGCATGGGAGGTTCTTTCTTAAGATTTCTAAATCTGATTCAGCAGCATATAAAGAATTCAAGGATATTTGTAGGAGTTTGGACCTTCAAGATGTTTTGCTTTTGCTACAAAAAGAAGAAGAGAAGGCCAAAGTAGTTGGAGAAAAAGTAGTTCAATTCAATATCATCCCAAAGATACATTTCGTTCCAATATACGATCGCAAGGGTGGGTCCCTGGCAAACATTTGCGTTGGACAGATTTCGATTTCAAGAGCGAATTCGAAATATGAAGGATATTTTGGATCCCATTTTATTCATCTCGCATAGAAATAAAATTTATAGGTTAAGATTTAAAAATTTTAAATAAAGTAATAAAATAAGAACTCAAGTACTTTTAATATAAAATATATATTTGTATAACAATATTATAATACATTATCTTTCTTAATCCAAGAGTTGTGTTTTGATGAAAATCCGAGCCATTTAACATAAACTTTATCTGCGGTTCTCTTCAATATTTTTTCTACGAGGTAAACATCAGGATTCTTCGTCTTTTGGAGCTCCATTTCATAAAAACTACCCTTTATTGCGGTTCCTTCATGATCTTCCAAGAGATATGTTACAGGATTCTTTATCTGAATTTTTGCGATCTTGAAGATCTCTGTAGTCCAGTTTGGTGTATACCCCTTTTCAAATACATGTTTATATTTACTAATGCGAACAAAGTCTCCCATCTTAAATTTTGGCAAATGAAACGTCTTTAAATGATTGTAAACTGTTGATAGCAATTTCTTCTCATTCTGCTTTGTTACATCACGTGGTCTCATTTTTATTGTTCGATGATTACTTGAGTTATATTTTACGAGTAATTTCTTAACCATATCTATCCATCGGTATGAGCCCTGCATACTAAACTCTTTCCACATCATGCTTTTTAATGTTCGATTAAATCGTTCAACTATAGATGCTTTTAAAGAGGGCTGTATGTAGAAAAATGATTAATGCAGGAGTTTTTCATTAAGTTTTGAAATGAGCTATTGAAAAACTCTTTTCCATCATCAGTTTGTAAATTTGTGGGACTCCGACCTTCTTTTAGTATGGATTTCATAGCTTGAGTAACTTCGACACCAGTCTTTCTTTTAATAGGAATTGCCCATGCATATTTAGAAAACCCATCTATTACAGTTAATAAAAAATTATGTCCATTATTGCTTGAAGTATAAGCACCCATTTCAACTAAGTCGGCTTGCCATAGATCATCTATTCCCTTAATTATAACACGTCTTCTTATGAAATTTTTTCTGGCTGGTTTATGAAGCTCATTAACTACTTGTGTTTTATTCATTTTGAAATTGTCAGAGATTCTACATTAATTAACGCCTTTAAAGTGTCTTTCATTTCTTGTATATTTAGATCTATATATTTCATCAACTTCTCATTAACGTCAACAATTGCTTCATTTGCATATAATTCGGCTGCTCTCTTCAATCGCTCTTGCAGATTCGTAATTGTTTCATTCGTATACAATTGACTAGTGTTTTTATCTTTTTCACTTGTTATATTGATTATGTTGTATAACTCCTTTAATTCTCTTTGTAGTACAGCACTTTCCTTATGTATTTGCTCAGTTAGATTGTTGCTGACTAACTGGATTTTTTCATAAACGTAGGAATTACTTAAATGTATGATCTTGTCAGCTACATCGTCAACATATGTTTTATTGGTTGCATCATCCCTTTCTATGGGGCTCTTAAGGTATTTCAAATTTTTAAAACTTAGATTGAAATCTCCACTTTCAGTGAGCTTAAAGCCCACGCCACTTAGACCTTGTATTCCTTGTTCTCCTTGAGGACCAGGTTCGCCTGGTAAGCCTCTAGGACCACGCTTGCCAGTAGATCCTAACTTTACCTTTTTAGAATATCTCCCAAACTTGTCGACACTCATTATTACATTAAAACTGAATATGATTAAAGATGTTATTTATACTATAATGCCGCCTTCTTTTAACTCTTCAATAATTGATATAATTTCATTGTTGTGATTAGTATGCCCAGCACTTTGTGATGCTATTAAGAGACGAAGTCTATCCACAAGTTCATTAGGATCATTCCAATAAACATAATCAATATTATTCTGCATGCAATATTATTCTTTATGCATCAAACCCTTGCCTTCATGAGAAACCAGTTTACTTATAATTTCTAAGTACTTTAAAGCTCTACTTCCTTTTATTTGACCAGCCGCTTTATGATCTCTTTTATAGGCGTTAGTTTCTTTTAAGATAGCTTGATAATTTTCCAAGTCATCCTTACTATACAAAGTTTTTGCAGGTTGTTTCATAAAAAGCAATTCACATAGACCTAGCGTTATTTTATACGATTTTCCGTTAATAAGGAAAAAATCTTTCTCAATTACAATCTTTGAATTTCCAATTTTCCATTCGTTATCATCATCTAAATAAACTCCATAGGTGTTGTCAATTATCAAGCTTTTTTAAGGTATAGATCTAAATATTTATCAACTATACCGCTTGATAAATTAAGAGGAGAATCTCTCTTTTCCATCAAAGTTCTAGAATGTGTAGGTGTTGCAAAGTTATCATCTTCCGACATTAAGGAATAATCTGAACGTTTTATAGGTGTACTGGTCGGCTCCATTTTCATTTTCGGAAGTTTCATTTTAGGAGTAAGCTTTATATTACCATAATCATCATCATCATCATCTCCATATTCTTCTTTAATTTTAGTCTCATGCTTTGCTTTTGTTATGAACTCATGAAGTGGTTTTGTTATGGGCTTAAATGTCTCCTCAAGACGAGTTTCAGTTTCAACTCGTCCAGTTTTCACAGCGCGAAATTTCTTCTTAATAGCATTTCTAGTTTTGATAAGATTTTTTAATAGTTCGTCTCTCTTTTTAACCATTTTTGTAATAAGATTTGAACTGGTCTGTGAACTGGGTTATACTGATCTAAATGGGTCTATGGATGGCTCTTATCAGGTCTGTGAACAGCTTTTGACAGCTCCGTACCAGCTCTATAAAACAGCTCAAACGGGTTTATGAACAGCTTTACCAGGTCTATGAACAGCTTTACCAGGTGTATGAACAGCTTTACCAGGTGTATGAACAGCTATATCAGGTCTTCTACCAGCTTTAACAGATCTATTACCAGCTTTAGCAGGTCTATGAACAGCTTTAACTGATTTTCCTTACTAGATCTTCTAAAATTATAGCGAAATGTATGTATCGATTCCTTTTCGATAACGTCCTTTGTTCAACAAACTATCTTTATCGATTACTAAAAAGCCATAATTGTCTCTCCAACAAACACCGCAAATACTACGAAATTTTTCGAAGGTCATGTCTGTGTTAACATGATCATTATATATATGCCAATGATTCATATCATCTTGTTTAAATAAAATAAGAAAGTTAGCGTTGTCACGTATTAAGTGCTTCGGTATATGGGTGTAAGTCTGACAGAGATAGAAACTATCAATATTATTATGTCTACCCATGCAAAAATAATCACGTATGTTATTTTGTTTCCCACATGCTACATCATCGAAAATAAAAATTGAATTCTGTTTAGCTTCCTCAGGAGATATAACTTCGCAATTATCAGAAAACGTGTAGTAGCCCAGACCAACAATAGGACATATCAACTGTTCTAGATACTGATATTTGGGTTGATGTAGTGATTTTGAGTAGATGTAAATATTCTCGAACTTGAGTCCATTTGGATGTTCTATAAGACCAATCATAAGATTGGTTTTACCGCAGTTTGAAGGTCCCACAAGAATACCTCTTATATTATTAGGTATAAGCGAGCTATGTCTTTTGAATTCATTTGTAGATTTAATATCAAGATTTTTTATTGATAAAGAGTCCTTCTGCTTCACGAACTTCATTATTAGAACTGAAATATTTATTACACAACACTGAACTTTTATATCAGTCATCATCTCAATGTGCTGTTGTGAGGACGTCTAAAAGGTTTATCTTATCAGTTGAATGATTGATCATTCAAAGAATCAAAATCGTTCTCGCCAACGTAAATGTCGAAGAGGAGGCGGTTTGTTAAATACAGCAATTAGCAATTTACCATTTGAATTTCATTTGCCTGGATATCAATATTGCGGTCCTGGTACTAAACTACAAAAAAGATTAGCAAGGGGTGACCCTGGAATTAATCCTCTTGACGCAGCTTGTAGAGATCACGATATCGCATATTCTCAACATAAAAATATCGAAGATCGTCATATTGCTGATCGTATATTATCCGGTAAAGCTTGGGAACGAGTGACATCTTCAAACGCATCCCTTGGTGAACGTAGCAACGCCTGGCTTGTAACAAACGCTATGAAGGCGAAAGTAAAATTTGGAATGGGGTTAAGAAAAAAACCTAAAATTCACTCTAGGAAGCCAAAAAGAAAATTAACTCTACAAAAAGGAGTTCATGAAGCAAGAAATATTTTAAAGTTAAAAAAGCCTGATTCCTTAAAAGAAGCTATAGGTCTTGCACTTGCTGCTACTAAAAGTGTATTTAAGCGAAAGAAGAAGGATGTAAGACCACCTCGAATTATTCCGATTCCAAAGGCTGGAGGAGTGCTACCTCTAATTCCTATTTTTGCTGGTCTTTCAGCACTAGGTGCTTTAGTGGGAGGAGTATCAGGTGTCGCAAAGGCTGTTAATGCTGCAACAAATGCTAAAGAACAGCTAAAGGAGAGCAATCGACATAATAATACGATGGAAGCTATTGCATTAGGAAAAAAGGGAAGCGGCTTATATTTGAAGCCATACAGAAAAGGACTTGGTCTATTCTTAAATCCACCTTCAAAAAACGTCTAAAACTGCTACCTAATTGAGCATTAAATGAAATCGATTTATATAAATATGCGAATAATTTACCACATTTTAGAGGTGTTTTTATGCTTGATGCTCTCCCCAAAAAGCCTAAAAAATATGAGTGTGGAATAGTAAATTTGTACTCTATATCAGGTCCTGGTAGTCATTGGGTAGCATATTACAAAAGTGAATCCAAAAAAGAATACTTTGACAGCTTTGGAAACTTGCAACCACCAAAGGAAATATTAAGCTATTTAGGAAAAAACATTGTTTACAATTATAAGTCTTACCAAAATTATAATATGATAAATTGCGGTCATTTATGTTTAGAATTTTTATATAATCATTACAATAATAATAAGTAACTATAAATTTAATAGTATAATTATACATTGTAAGATAACAACTATAAATAAACTTTACATAAAATAACATCTGCATTTCACTTTGAGCTACTATGTCATTAACACTGACTTTGACTGGGGATTCATCTGTGCTTACAGTTGAATACTTTCCTCCGTTGGACTTAAGTTCAGAATACGTTTGCGGACTTATTGATTTACAGACATATAATTCAATTCCTAATGTGGACAATAGAAATAACTTACTTCATCTGGATGATGATGATGAAATTAAAATTCCAGAAGGCTCCTATGAAATTGATGATATTGCAGGATTTATCAAAAAGGAGCTAGCTAAGACGAAAACTAAACCTATAGTACAAATAATAGCTAATAATAACACCTTGAAAACAGAAATGAAAAGTTCTACCCGAGTATTTTTGAATAAAAATAACTCTATTGGATCATTATTAGGATTTAGTAAACGCGTTCTAGAACCTAATATTTCATATCAATCTGATTTACCAGTAAATATAATAAAAGTTAATGTGATTCGAGTTGAATGTAATATAGTATCAGGCTCTTTTATAAATAATCAACAAGTGCATACATTACACGAGTTCTCTCCTACGGTAGGTCCGGGATATAAAATAATTGAAGTTCCCAAGAATGTCATTTATTTGCCACTGAACATCAAACGGATAAGTTCTCTTACGCTGAAGTTCGTGGATAAAGACGGTGATCTCATTAATTTTAGAGGAGAAACGATTACAGTGAGATTGCATTTGAAGCCGCAGCATGTTAATATACAATAATACCATTGATAATAAATACAAACACAAAAGTGTTCACTCTTCTAGTCAGCCTAAAGCCACGCAACAGTCAGGAATAAAGCTAACAGTCGCTAACAAGCAATTCTTAAAAACTCTTGGTCTTAAGTTAAAAAATGAGTGAAATACTCGATATTACTCAAGGTGCTACCTATGATAATAGTATTACAAAAGTTGAGTATCACAGCTACTCTCCGTTTTTAGCATCATATAAGAATAGCGATGAAGTTCGAATATCATTACAACATCAGGATTTGTATATTTTACCAAGTGAAAGCTCCTTATATATAGAAGGTGCGATAACAAAATCAGATGGGTTGGCCTCAACAACGGCAAAATTAACTAATAACGCCATAGCTTTTCTATTTGACGAAATTCGCTATGAATTAAATGGCGTAGAAATTGATCGCACGAGAAATCTGGGATTTGCTACAACAATAAAAAATTATATATCTTTAAATCAAAATGAAAGCAATGTGTTGCTAAATGCTTCCTGGGCTCCAGATAATTCAATATTACCTACAAGAGGATTTTTCAATTTTTGCATTCCTTTAAAGTTGTTGCTCGGCTTTGCTGAAGACTATAAGAAAATTGTTATAAATGCTAAACATGAACTTATATTGATTCGAAGTAGAGGCGATGAAAATGCTTTTATATCACCAAACGATGAAGTTAAAGTAGATATTTTCAAACTACAATGGCGAGTACCCCACATAAGTGTAGCTGATGAAGAAAAACTATCGCTGCTTAAGTTAATCGATACTGGACGACCAATACAAATGAGCTTTCGTAGCTGGGATATATACGAATATCCTATATTACCTACAACTGTCGATCATAATTGGACAATTAAAACATCTACTCAGTTAGAAAAACCTCGATATGTAATTTTAGCACTTCAAACGGATCGAAAAAACGAGAAGAGTAAAGATGCAAGCAAGTTTGATCATTGCGAACTTTCAGATGTGAAGCTTCACTTAAATTCTGAAACATTTCCATATGAAGACTTAAACATTAAATTTGATCGTGAGAGATATGCTTTATTGTATGATATGTATACGAAATTCCAACAATCGTATTATGGGCGGATGCATCAACCGCTGCTTACCCGAGAGAAGTTCAAGGAAAGCGCTCCAATTGTTGTTATCGATTGCTCACATCAAAACGAGGTGATCAAATCAGGACCAGTCGATATTCGT
The DNA here is from genome assembly GCA_964036015.1 of Leptarthrus brevirostris. Classification (NCBI taxonomy): domain Eukaryota; kingdom Metazoa; phylum Arthropoda; class Insecta; order Diptera; family Asilidae; genus Leptarthrus; species Leptarthrus brevirostris. Next base: position 62,217,551 of record OZ038375.1, read on the forward strand.
ATACAGTTTAAAACACTTAGTAATATTCCCGCAAACACAACAGCTTTTTTTTTACTTTTGCATGACAGAATAGTCGAATATAGTTCATTGACGAGTGAAGTTAGAAAAATAATTTAAGGCAACAAATGGCTGCAATTGTGGATATTCAAGGATTTAAAGACGATCATAACAAGTTTATTGTGAAGGAATTGGCAATTTTGACAAACGGAAACCAAATACAGCACTTTATTTTTCAACCTCCATTCAGATTTAAGGATTTAACACCTGCAAAGAGAAGAGAAGCGAAATGGCTGCATGATAATTATCATGGATTCAGATGGACCGATGGATATATTCCCTATCATCAATTACGTGCTATAGTGATGCCTTTAATAAGAAACAAAATACTGTATGTGAAAGGTTGTGAAAAAGCTTGCTGGATCAAAAATACATTTGGTGAAGGTGTAATAGTATATAATATGGAAGAAGAATTGCAGTGTCCTAATATAGAATGTTTAAAATCTAGTAACAATCTATAGTAACACCCCCTGCTGTTTATGTCATCAGGGACAATGTGCTCAAAAAAATGTATACCTGTTTAAAAATTTTTTAGATAATAGCAAGAAATAAGAAAGAAATATATAGGATTCATATTAATAAAAAGACTTATTAAAATTAAATATTATTTTTTTATTAATTTTATTCCTCAACATCCATTTCGTTAATTTTATAATGATTCCAGGCATATGTGGAAATGCCATCATCCCGAATAAATCTTTTATCGTCTAAATAACTTAAGGCTACCTTATTTATAATTTGCGTGTATATATTATGAACAATAGATTTAAAGATATACATATTTCCATATATTATTTTCTTCTTATACAAACAGTCTCTATAATTATTTAAATCAATATTATCTAACGCAGTTTTCTTTACCTCTTTGGCTTTTTTTATTAAATCGCATTTGTCAACGTCTAATGAATACATTTTAGCTCTTAGTCCTATAAATTCTTTTATAATTTTGCCATTTACGTCGTCTTTCATATACCCTACAATTTTTTTGTTTCTTAAAGGTATTTGGTAAGGGTTATCGAGTGCATATTCTGAAGTATCAAAATGTTGGTTAATATCATTTAAAATATCGTTATAAAAGTCATCAGTAAAAATAGTATATATGAAGGAATCAGTATCCATGTAATTTAGCATTACATTTTGTCTGTATTTAGGTTTCACATATCCATAATGAAAATCATACATTTTCAGTTTGGATAATTCTAAAACGCAAAATCCTAAGTAAAGGGGTTTGTTGTAATATGATTTGATTCTATTAAGTTGTATTGCGACTAAATCCTCAGTAAAATGAGTAGAGCTATGAAAATTAGGCTTCGCAATAAGAGCTCGTGCTCCCAGTGATCTACCCCTGCTTTCCCATTTCGTTACAAGTCGAACATCCTTTCTTTTGTCGACATTTTCCATGGTTTTTCCATATACGGCATTATTTAATAATTTAAAAAAAATTTTTTCAAAGGCATTCTGAGCCTGAGTTCTATAATAAGTATTTTTTGATATATAATTTTTAAGCCAGTCTGATTGATTAAATTGCAATACTCTATGAACCTTTTGAAGTTTCAAGCCATTTTTAAGGCACTGCTGAAGGTTTAAGTAATGAATTACATAGCGTGATTTATTATTTAAATCTGCTATTAGTTTAGGAAACTTCGATTTTGGAGGTGTCTTGTTTTCAACACAATAAGGTAAGTCGTTGTGATCATCATGTATTGATCTAGGATACTCTAAATCTACTTCAAATATGTAGCCAATATTAGAATCTTTCGCAATGTTTAAAATATCGATATTTTCGGATTCAACCCATTTAAAACCAGAGTGAGGAAGGAATTGGGACATAGCCCAACCGTATAAATTATTAGCATCTAGGTAAGTTATATAGGAAGATTGTTTGGTTTTATCAAAATCTGGCAAATATTTATTGTTGGCTTTTGTGTGTCTTTGTGAACATTGTGTAATGCCACCTCTGATCCCCTTTTTAATGAAATTGTACATATTAATATCAGTGAAAAGTTCGAGATTGATTTGGGTTGTCTTCAACATTGCATCCCAGGACAAGCCTGGCGTTGTATAATACTGGCAGGGATCCAAAGAATAGATATTTATACAAAGTTTTCTAAAGTTTTCAAATATATCCGTTAAAAGTAATACGTCGGTTGTTAAGTAAATCTCCAAATAATCCCACAAGTTTTTGCATTTAAATGTTCCCCATACTTTTTGAGCATGCTCATAATCACTATCAGAACATGTGCTATTTGTTAGCTTATTATCAAATTTGTTTTTGGGTGGAAGAATGGTCTCATCCAAACGCTGCCAAGAGTTAATGTATTCATAAGGAAAAACCCCCTTTCGTCTAATTAAACTGAAGGCCTCTTCATCCTTATACATATTTCTAACGGCTTTTAGATCTTGAGGACTTAAATAACTTGCTAGCATTTCCAAGCTCGATTGCATAAATCGGGTTGAATCAAGAAAGCGTAATTCTACTGTATCAGTTCCATTGATATATATTCGTTTGGAAAGCGAAATATATAATTCTTTGTTTAGCGGAATAATACTTATTTCGCCCTCAAATTGAGAAAGTGCTTTAACAAATAAATGACAATCATATCCCGAAAAATTATGAAAAAAAATGGGGAAAAATTTAGGTACACGATATTTTAAATTACACTCGTTGTGGGCAGGGCCTCTATATTGTCCAGTTAAATGGCAATGATCCGCTACTCGATCAGAACCTAATTCAGAATTGCAAATGTGACATATTTCATTTTCTTTTTGCATGCGTATCTCTTCCCTTGTTAAAGATAGCATTGGCTTGGGGTTGCTTATATATTCAGAATAAAGATTTTTTATATCATAAACTAAATATTCCACAAATTGGACTGCAGAATCTTTACCCTTATAAATTTTAAATTTATCTAACTTACTGTCAAACGAACATTTTATATTATATGCAAACGAGCACGGAACATGTTCCTGGATTATAGTTGTTGATGAAGAAAGCGGATCAGGAACACAAGTGGCTACATCTTGTAAGATGCACTCAAAATCGGCATAAACAACAAAAGGAACCTGGAGTTTTTTATGATGACCCTCGAACTTCAATTCAGCTTTCTCCGGAGACGGGAAAATGGAGACAATTTTACTGCACTCATTTCGGTGAATATCCAGGGCTCTTTCCGCATAAAAATATTGAAGGCAGGTGTTGCAGAGGTAAATCTGATGCTCCGATAACGTCACTTGATGTCCAATCAATCTAGAAAGTAAAAAAATTTAGTTTTAAATATAAATATATTAGTAAATGTTTTCTCTACAAAAATATCATACCTTGAAATATTTTTAATCCAAACGTAGTGACTTCGTGTCTCATCTTGAATTAGCAGTAAGTTGATGTGCGTAGCCTTCTCTTCCTTCGTGCAATAATATGGTCCCACAATATTATACGAATGTATGTAATTTTGTTCGTACCCAAACACATTTACACTTATTGAGGGATTCAATTCTTCAAAACGCACTAAGTTCGGAAGTCGAAAAGGAAACTCTAGCTGGCCAAAATGAAGAGTAACTCCATTTCTTAGGGTTAAGGTGTCAGCAGCGATATTACTAATACCGTACGATGAGGGACGATCATTGTGAAAATCCACTGGAAACAGAGCCGAAATAATAGCCCATTTAAAGCAGTACTCATCTGAGTTTTTAACATTAATACAAGCGTGTTTGCGTGCAATATAAGCTGGTAATGGTAAGTAATGTCCTCCTTTTATCGGTTTATACTGATTCACATTAACCTCAACATGAACAATCCTTATTAGAGACCAACCGCTATCTCTTTTTTTAAAATCCTCCATTTTGGAAATTATTTTCTCAACCATGTTTTCATAGATTTCTGGCAATAGTTCCCTACTGCGAATTACTTCCATTTTGGATTGGAAAGATTTAATTGACGACACAATATCATATTCATCTTTCTCGTCATCTTTCTCAGTCATTTTAATGTACTCTGCAAACAACTCGAAATTAAATTTATATGCGTTATGTTTGCTTAATAAATACAGCAAAGCTTCTAGAATTGGGTTTTTCTTCAACTGAAAAAATTGTCTGGTATCTAATAGCATTTCATCTTCATTTTCAAATAAAAACGTTTCAATCCTTTCATTAAAGGAGCTTTTTACAGTTTTACAAGCAGCATTTATAGGCACTGCGGCATTCTTCTTATGCTTATTTGTGCGAATGTGATATTTCCATTCTTCTGGATGAATTTCTGTTTTACACGTTTCACAGTATTTAAATGGAACTTCATCAACTCTAGAACTACCAGCATCCAATAAATCTTGATAAGAGATACCCGTCGCTTAAAAAACTTTTAACCAATTCTCCACATATATGACAGAGAAAGCCGTCGCCATGCTTAACCCTATTATGTCTTTTTAAGGTCGTCAACCTAGCGAAAGCCTTTTCACATGATTCACACACAAATCTATTCATCTTAAGAACATCCGGCGATAAAATTCCGAACTAAACTGAAATAACTTTTGCTAACTTACTCGTCTTTTATAAAGCGAATTTATCGCATTCAATTTAAATTCTGATAGCACATTAAATTAAGGAAACCGAAATATTCTGTTATTTCATTTAGCTGATAAAGCTGTACAGCGTAATTAAAAACTCAAAACAACAAACTCTTATTTTCAGCACGAGGTCAGGTTCATCTACAAAACCTTATCACCCAACGACCTTAACATTGCCGCCAAATTATTAATTTCAACGCAGTCACCAGCTCGCTTATCAATCACAGCTCGACCAGAAAAACATGTTAAAACTTGCTTGAAAACAAATGATATCATAGAAATAAGAATTTGCAAACGAAATAAAAAATAATCTTCATCTATTTACTCAAAGTGGTGAAATCTTTATTACGCAATATTCTGTTTTTCCAATTAAATTCGCAACATGTTATTTCATTTAGCTGATAAAGCTGTACTTCGTAATTAAAACTCAAAACAACAAACTCTTATCTTCAGCACGAGCCAAGGTTAATCTACAAAGCCTTATCACCCAAGCCGATCCAAAAACACAAATGCGGTCATTTCGTTTCTTGTTCTTACTTTTCATACTTTTTTCATACCGAAAATCCAAGATGACCGACAATCCTTATCTTTCCATCATCAAACCAAAGAAGAAGACCAATTGTAGTCTCCAAGACCGAATACTCAAAATCCAAGATTCGATTTTTTTTTCTCATGAGCCAGAACCGCCATAGCATTTTCTCATGAGCCAGAACCGCCATAGCACATTTTTTTGATGGTCCAGAACCGCCATAGCACATTTTTTTAGAAGATGAAGACCAATTATAGCCTCCAAGACCGAATACCGAAAATCCAAGATGGCGGACAAGCCTTATCTCTTTTCCTTATCTCTAAATTGTAGCCTACAAGACCGAATACTCTAAATCCAAGATTGCGTCAGAATCGGCAAAGCACATTTTGAGCTCGATTTTCTCATGGTCCAGAATTGGCAAGCACATTTTTAGCACATTTTCGGCTCGATTTTCTCATGGTCCAGAACCGGCATTTCTATACTACTACTCTGATGTGGCATTCAAACTGCTCCATCACAGCCTCGTGCATCCAAACCAGCTGTCACATATCGATCGAAGAATTCAAAGAGTCTGCACGGTTTGTGGTGGTGAAGGAACCCTGTTCCACAGATACTTCACATGCCCGACCTTGTGCGACATTAATAATCTTGTTCGCGATATGTGCCAGCATATCTGCCCGACATTCAGCATTACAAGAACGTCGTTTTTACTGGGGCCAAGGACATGTAACCAGGTAAATTGCTTGATAAGCTTTATCTTAACACTTGCTAAATCGACAATTCATCTGTACTGCATGCGGATCGAGCCTGGGCAACAGCCCACAGTTTCACACACACGCACTTAAGAACCACTTCGTTGCCAGATTGAAGAGGCGATTACGCCTAGAGTTCATGGCAACGAAGGCCGCCACATTCAACTGCACCTGGCAACCTTTATCGTCGGTGCGGAACGGAAGCCTCGTCTTTCACTGGGAATAACAGGCCGCAGACTTGCAGCAGCTTGTCCACGAAGCTTTCCTTCGCTTTGGTATTGCTGCAAGTGCTGCGGGAAGGACAAGTCTCACGTTGGAATCGTAGAACTGAGAGGATGATGGGAGCAGTTTGCAGACGTCAATGACTCTGCAAACTGGTCCCGCGCGACTCTAATCGGTTCGAAATTTTTGTGCGTTCGTTTAGAACATGTTTGGATGAGTGCTCCCGGAGGACTAGAAAAGTGGCGAACGGCTCTACGGAGAGGGCATTTGCTTGGGAGCAGTGGTTCCCGAAGTAGGAACTTCGCCCGGTCCTGCATCTACCCTCTGGGAACACTCAAACAATCATGTTCTTGTTCAAGTTTCTTCACGGTTTCGGTTATTTTTGTTTAGTGCTAGGATTAGTTTCGGAACTTTTTCTAAACTTTTGACAACTTTTCTTAGAGCTGGCACTCGCTTGGAGGCATTTTAAAATTTCTTGTATTTTCTTTTTTACAGGTTTTTTACTATTTTTTTTGCCTTCAAGTTTAAGAGTCGTTTTTACGAAACATTTTTAGAGTAACGTAGCGTGTCATTTCATATGTTCTTTTTGATCGTTAACTGTTGTGTCTTTTGTTTTGAATATTGTACATTTTTTAGGGTAGCTAGAGTTTTGTAGACTTTTTGATTATAACGATTGTGCCGAATAAAGTGTCATTATATACATAAAAAAAATTATTATTATTACTACTGATTTTTGCGGTAAACTTTAAATTTTCTTCTTGCACGTTGATTTGGATGTACATCGCTTCTCCAAGCACACCCAATCCTACTCTCCTCGCTGTGGATTCCTCTAATGATCTCCGCTTCGTTTCTTCACCCAACTTCCACGTGTTGCGTCCACACTCCTCGTTTTTTGTCATTTCTTTTTCTGTCGCCCAACTCTTCTTCTTCCTACTTCTCGTTCGATTCGGATGTACATCGCTTCTCCAAGCACACCCAATCCTACTCTCCTCGCTGTGGATTCCTCTAATGATCTCCGCTTCGTTTCTTCACCCAACTTTCTCTTGTTGCGTCCACACTCCTCGTTTTTTGTCATTTCTTTTTCTGTCGCCCAACTCTTCTTCTTCCTACTTCTCGTTCGACCCCTTCGACTCTCGAAACTGTCGTACTTCGAGACGCTTAACTCTTGTTCACATTACTTCTCCTTTGATTTACGGGCATACGTTACCTTCTAATTTTACTTAATTACAATTTCATTTTCTTTTAATTTATATACCACTAAACTCCCTTACCTCTATATGATAATTTATAACCTTTAATCTTGTTTAATTTACAATTTCATTTTCTTTTAATTTATATACGATTAATTCAATAATTCAATAATTTTTCTCTATTTCATTTTAGTACTTTCTATTTACTTTACTTTCCGTAAGACCTATCTCTATTCTGTGACGAGAGCAAGGAATGAGTATCCACACCTGCGAAGTATACGGGTTGTTATAATTGCAAATATATTACTATTACTTATCTACGGGATACCGAGTATATATACATATATATGAGTTCCGAGCAAACCTATTCTCCTCGACTTTACATTTACGGAAATCCGTGAGATCATTACAAAAATTCTAAACAAATCAAAAGGATCGACAAAATGAGATTCATAATCTTAGCTGGTCATTAAAATTAGCCTAATACAATTAAGCAAATAACGCTCTAACAGAGCTTACTAATATATCTAATGTAGCTCATACAAATACCCAAAACTTTTCTTACTATTTTCACATTTTTCTTAAGCCTTGTGATGCTATTCTTTCAAAAACAAACTTTAAAACTCTATAAACAAAATTTTTACGTAGATAATACGACTACCCCGCGCGACAAATCTTTTAGAAAAAACTCCCTCACAGCACTAAATTTTTGTCCGCGTGACGTGGTTTCGAGATTCAATCCAGAACTGTTTTAACATATCCATTCAAATTCACTTTCAAAATTTCTTGATTTGCTTCTCTTTTTAAAAATCGTACAATTTCAAATACATCTAATACGAAATCTTTCAAAGTCTTTGTATCCAAAATTCACTTTCAAAATTTCTTGATTTGCTTCTCTTAAGAAATCGTACAATTTCAAATATACCTAATACGAAATCTTTCAAAGTCTTTGTATCCAAAATTCACTTTCAAAATTTTTGATTTGCTTTTCTTAAAAAATCGTCCAATTTCAAATACCTCTAAGACGACATCTTTCAAAGTCTTTATATCTACAATCCACTTTCAAATTTTCTTGATTTGCTACTCTTTTTAAAAATCGTACAATTTCAAATACCTCTAATACGAAATCTTTCAAAGTCTTTATATCCAAAATTCACTTAAAAAATTTCTTGATTTGCTTCTCTTTTTAAAAAATCGTGTAATTTCGAATGTACCTGACTCCTAATTTCTGCATTTTTTTTAAGATTCACTTTCGAAATTCCTTGATTTGCTTCTTTTAAAAATGGTACAATTTCAAATATACCTGGCTCCCAATTTCTGCATTCGTGCAGCACAATACCAAAATTCACTTTCAAATTTCTTGATTTGCTTCTCTTTTTAAAAATCGTACAATTTCAAATACATCTAATACGAAATCTTTCAAAGTCTTTATATCTGACTCCCAATTTCTGCATTTTTGCAGCACAATACCAAAATTCACTTTCAAATTTCTTGCACTGATTTTATTTTATTATGCCTGCACGGCTCAAAAGTTTACCAAGCACTCATTTTTGTCATTATTTTAATAAAAGTATAAAGCTTAGCTTGATGTTTTAAAGTTAATCCGGACTATTTGCACGCACGATATTAATTTGTTTTCAAAGGTCAAACGAAATTTTCTAATCAAATATGGGCTTCTTACTACCCGAACACTCTCGATTCCCAAAACTGACTGACTCTTTTTACCGCCCAACTCAGCACTTCTTGCCGGCAGAAACACGCACACCAGCCTACCGTCCCGCTGCCGACAACCGAAACTTTTTCATCATCGCTGCGTAAACGGTTTTTGTCTTTTCTCGTTTATGCCAGATGTTCATTGCAATTCTGCTGCTTTTGTATGCCGAGAATGAAATTTTTAGAATTCCTTTTGCAGCCAGAACATTTTTGACTAGATTTTTGTATTATGTTCATAGGCGGCTGAGGATTTTTCTGTTTTGTCGCGTTACTTGTACCGTAGGTAGGCGGGGCTTAAATTGTTGGTGCTCTTATACAGCGGTTACATTCTTATTAGAATGTAACAAGTTTGACGATTCTAAGCCATTTTGTGTGGGAACCTAGGATTTTTCTGAAAATAATTTAATTGATTTTAAATTATTTTCTCGGCTTTCCATATTGCGATTTCTGAGTTTGAGGCGTTTTTTCGAAATGTATCTTACGCGCTGCCTCCGATTATGCCCCTGTTTATACCCGTAGGTATTTTATTTTTCAGGTGTTTTCAGGTACGAAAATGTTGCGGGAGGTCTTAGATTCAGGTGATCCTAGACCACTGCAGGTGCCGCTACATGGCGACCATAACAATTGCAACAATGCAGTCGAGCCGGGTTTAGCAACAAAACGACTCAACAAACGAAGAATGATTCAATATGCAGTCTTCAAGGAATTGATTAAGTAAGGTACATACTTTGCTAAAATTTATAGATTTATATTGAACAGAATATATAGCTTGTAGATCCTGGTGTTAAACCATACCAACCCATTAAAGGACGCCCCAATATTATATTGATTGTAGATTTGCAAGGTTCTCGAAAAACAACGACTTGCAAGAAACTAGCTTATTACTATAAAAAGAAAAATTGGAAGTCTTGTTGTGGTCTGCGCTGACACATTCCGGGCTGGTGCCTACGATCAAATCAAACAAAATGAAACTAAAGCGCTAATACCGTTCTATGGCAGTTAAACAGAAATTGATCCAGTCGTTATAGCCCAGGATAGCCCAGGATAGCACAGCGGCCTAAATGTATCTTTGTATCCAGGGTCCACCGGGATACTCTTGAGGGCGATATTGTCAACCATATCTCTCTTCAAGCGGGCGTTCCTTGTGATATGGTTGCCTGTAGACGAATCAGTCCTGCCAACGGCCGTTCATACACGGCTTCCTTCAAGGTATTTGTCCCAGAGAGCGCCTTCCTGGCGGTTATCTCTCCAAGGATATGGCCCTCCGGTGCTATCGTTCGTGAGTTCATCCCGAAGCCCCGTGTGGCTCCGACTTCGCAGCCAAAAAACTTGCCAGGCGGGTCTCCTTCCATTATGCCAACGTGACCGGATTGCGCTCTAAAACCGCGAAGCTTTTCTCCTCCTCCTTTGCGTCCAATGCTGACATTATCTGCCTGACTGAGACCTGGCTGTGTGCCGGAATTTCTGACTCTGAATTGTTCGGCCCTGAGTTCCAGGTCTTTCGTCGGGATCGACACTTATCTGACCCATGTTCACCTGTTGGTGGTGGTGTTCTGTGCGTGGTTAGGGGGGTCTCCCGTGCTCGGTCGTGGACATTTCGGCCTCCCGCGATCTTGAGCTCTTATGCGTGGTTCTAAAATTTCCCACCAGAAGCTTATTTGTCCTAACTGCATATGTTCCCCCTTGTTCACCCTCCACTGTGTATGAGCTGCTTGCGGCGTCTGTCGACAGTTTGTCAGACTCCATGCTTCCCTCGGACGACCTTTTACTCTGTGGCGACTTTAATTTGTCCTGCATTGGTTGGGCACGTTCTCCTGACGCTGATGGTCTCTTACCCTCGTTCACGTCTGCTCCCCAATTTGCTTTTTCTGGATTCTGTAGCCGCTTCTAACCTGGCTCAATGCTGTGACATTACTAATGATTCGGGCAGATTTCTGGACCTTGTGTTCTCGTCTGACCCTGACTGTACGACTGTTATGAGATGCCTGACCCCCTTGGTTCCTGAATCAAGTCACCACCCCGCGCTTCTGATTGTCATGTGCTTCGACACCGCTGACACGCGTTTCCCTCCCTATTAGGTGACCTCTATTTTAACTTTAAACGGGCTGATTTCATGCCCATGAATAACTGGCTTCTTTCTTGTGATTGGTCGAGCGTGCTAGGGCAGTGTGATGTCGACCTGGCTGTGAGCGCTTTTTACGATGTCCTTTACGCCTGTTTTACCCGATTTGTCCCCATCGGCACTTCTCGATCGGGTTCACCACATTTGTTTCGTCCCTGGCTTGACGGTAACTCGCGACACCTGAGGAACTTAAAGAGCAAAGCTTGGAAGAGGTTTTGTGCTTCTGGATGCCACGATGACTGCTTGGTTTATTCTGATCTCTGCCAGCGTTTCTCCGCTCGGATACAGTACTCCTACGCCGAGTATTTGTCTAACATGAGAGCCACGCTGCGTTACGACCCTAAACAGTTCTGGAGGTTCATCAATTCGAAACGTAATTGTGACGCTTATCCTTCCTCCTTGAGGTACCATGACTGTGAGAGCGATGACTCGTTTACAATTGCTAATTTCCTCGCGGAATTTTTCCGAACTTCTTTCTGTGATTCCACCTGTGATATATCCACCTCTGACTTCGACCATTTGACGCGGCTCCCGCCTACTTCCCTTGAGTCTAAGGACTTAGTATTTGACGACGCCTGTGTTGCTGAACATCTATCTAATTTGGCAGATGGCTTCTCGAGCGGTCCCGATGGTATTCCCGCTTGCTTCTTGAAGAAATGCCAACTGCCTCTAGCTGGTGTCCTCTGTTATCTCTTCAATTTGTCCTTGCGTTCTGGTCGCTTCCCTGAACTTTGGAAGACCTCGGTTTTGATCCCGCTCCATAAGAAAGGAAGCAAATCTGATGTTTCCAACTATCGACCGATTGCCAGCCTGTGCCATACTGCGAAGGTCTTTGAGTCTCTCGTCAGCGACATACTCCGGTTTCACTGCAGTCCTTTTTTGCGGTCTTTCCAGCATGGCTTCCTTAAGGGTAAATCGACGACTACGAACCTTCTTGAATTCGTTAACCATTCTCTGCCGATCATCGAAGCGGGGAGGCAGGTGGACTGCGTATTTACGGATTTTAGTAAGGCCTTCGATAGGATTGACCATGGAATCCTAATCTATAAACTGTCTATTCTTGGGTTTCCTCATGGCTTCGTGGATTGGCTGTCCTCTTACCTGTCTGGTCGTACACAGCGGGTTCTATTCCGTGGTGCTCTTTCCAACCAAATCATTGTCACCTCCGGAGTGCCTCAGGGTAGTATTCTTGGCCCCCTCCTGTTCATCATATATATTAATGATGTTTCGCTTCTGCTATCCCATAGCAAAATTTTGTGTTATGCAGACGATGCCAAGATTTTTCGCACTGTTAGACTGTGGTCTCCTGAACTCTGACTTGGCTTCGTTCTGTGATTGGTGTTCACGCAACCGCCTTCCGTTAAACACAGACAAGTGCACCGTTATGACCTTTTCCCGTAGAAGATCTCCTTTCCTCTTCGACTACACTGTCGATGGTGTTGTCTTGGGTAGGGTGGACAGGATGAAGGACTTGGGCGTGGTCCTTAACTATCGTCTTTCTTTCGAGGATCATGTGGACTCGATCGTTGCTAAGGCTAGTTCGATGCTGAGTTTTGTTAAAAGATGGTCTAAGGAGCTTGATGATCCCTACCTAACCAAACTTCTCTACTGCACCTTTGTTAGGCCATTTTTGGAATACGCTAGCCCTGTATGGTCCCCCTACTTTGCCGTGCACGTCAACCGCGTCGAGGCAGTGCAGCGTAGATTCCTTAGGTTTGCTCTCCGCGGACTTCCCTGGATTAATCCTCTGCTTCTCCCCTCCTACACCGATCGTTTGTGTCTGATTTCTCTCGACACCCTCGAAAAGAGGCGCAATATTGCCAAAATAGTATTTTTGTTTGATATATTGCAGGGAACGATAAACTCACCCGAACTACTGGAGGCGGTGAATATCTCGATCCCGCAACGCTCCTTAAGAAATCGAGAGTTCCTGCACGTCCCTGGTCATCGAACTCTATATGGGATGCACGAGCCCATCACGTCGATGTCTCGCCTCTTCAATCAACATTTCACCAACTTCGACATGGACTTCTCTAGGCTGCGGCTGAAGGGCTTACTCAGGCAGTGCCTAAGCTGATGTGGGTGATTTGAAAATTGTTGATTGCTGCCCCATAGTTATTTTTAGTTTTAGTTTAATAATTTATATATATACTGCTGTAATAGTCATTTTGGATGAATCTGTATTGAACAAATAAACAAATAGTGTAAAAATGTTCAAGAAAGAAGGGTTCGAGATGATAAGTGTTGATACTAGTGGGAGACATAACCAAGAAGAATCGTTTCAAGAATTTTCGCAGTAGCGAATGCAATAGCAATATTATGTGATAAATTAATATAAACTGAAAGCCATACCATAGGATAGGCTTGTGAATCTCAAGCTAGACCGTTCAAAGAAAAAGTACATATTGGTTCGGTTATAATAACAACGTTAGATGGACTTGCAAAAAGTGGAGGTCCTCTATCCGCGTAAGTTAGATGAAAGGTCTGTTCGTTGACGCCACTCGGAGTCAAAAAGAGTCATTTAGAGCCATTTTGTCTCTACTTGTGTTATTTGAGAAAAGAGTAGCAATCTTCTTGCGCTTTTTGCGTTCTTTGAGAAAAGAGTGATACTCCTCTCCACTCCTTTTATGTTATTTGAAATAAGGGTGACAATCTAGATTACTTTAGAGCGAACTTTTCTGCGCCTGCTTTAAATTATGTGCAGCTTTTTGACGTTTAAGATAGAGTGATTTGGATGTGTTTGACTTTTTGTTAATCAAGTTAAAATTGTATTGTGCTGCAAAATGAATAAAGCTGCAATGGTGAATTCTTGAGAAAAGATATTTTGTCTAACATTCTCGCCAAATACTGCAAAAAATTAGAGAGAGATTTGTTTTCTAAAAATGAGTTGAATGATAATTCGATTCAAAACAAAGTGACAGTCAGCTGTTAAGAGTGGAGTACTGCAACCAATCTGGTTTTGCTACTCGGATTAGAGTATAGCTGTGCGCTGCTCTCTTATAACCCGCTCTTTTTGGATCCGAGTAGAGTCGAGCCGAGATCTGCGCCACTCGGAGTGGCCTCCTCGAACAGACCTAAAATCTGGTTAACATTTATAAGAAAAATAGTTTATTAAAATAGTGTTGCAGCAACCAAATCTCCAAAATCTTCATTGGAACAGGGGAACATATTGAAGATCTGGAACCGTTCAAACCAAACTGTTAGTAAGTAAGCTTCTTGGCATGGGAGATATCGAAGGGCTTATTGACAAAGTGAACGAACTAAAATTGGACGATAATAAGGAACTACTTCAAAAAATTAAATATATTCAATTTACAATTCGAGATATGCACGAAGTTTCAAAATATAATGAAAATGGGACCGTTTTCACAGATTATGGTAAGACTCAGTAAATTTAGATTATTAGATATCTCTACAATGTAATAACACTTCTAGGGAATGATGCCAGCTTTCTCTCAAGACTCTGTGACGAAAGGCGGAGAGCAAGAATCGGTGGCTCGAATAAACCGAATAATGACTATTGATAGTATGTCGGATGGAGAATTGGATAACAGAGTGCAAAATTATTTAGCAAACAGCCTTCTAGAGCAGTGCACGTAGCGCAGAACTTAGGTGTTACACAAAAAGAAGTTAAAAAACTTATTACTCACTACACAAAGTTTGCTGTTGTTAAGAAAATGGGCGAGTTAAGCGACTTTTCAAGGCTGGTGACATGTCAAAGAACGTTAATCCTACACAAATTGCAAAACTAAATCAACAAATGATACACGAATGTTGCAACAGGTACACTCATTTTAATGTTATTTATATCTCTATTATGAACACTTTTTATTAGATGGGAGGCACTGGGACTGGGAGGACTGCAAAATATGATGAGACAATTACAACAGGGAGTCGTTGGCGGCTTAAGTAATTATATGGGTGGCTTTGGTAAATCATGAGTTATATTAAACGTGCGATGCAATGAATAAAAAAATATTTTGCAAAGTTATCTTTTTTAAGTACATTGAACTTAATTTAAAGTGCGTCAGATTTTGGTTATACGTCAGATTGCAGGTATTCACAAATATCAAGTCTACTAATCGTGGGTGTCGTTTTCCTTCATTGCGGGTATCGAAATAGGACGTTTATGTTTAATTTTTTAATAGAACCCGTTTATTAATAAAAAATTTCAAATATATTTATTTTAACATGAAGTACAAAGATAGAAATTTAATGTGTAACACAACCTCTTCTACTCAATTGCCACGACACCATTATTTTATAAAAATTTTCGGTGACTTTGTGACATTTGGCTCTATTTCGCCAACAGCGCGCTGGATATTATTCTTTAATTTTGTAATCGTTTGGAAATTTTTACTTTTATGAACTTCATAGGAAGTAATCGAAGGGCGTTAGATCATCCGATCTCGGCGACCATTTGAACTCACCAAAAGGAGAAATTATTCGTCGCGGAAACTTGGTTTGCAAAAGACCAATTTTCATGCCAGCTGTAGTACATATTGCGCCGTCTTGATGAAACCACAGGTTTTCTAGATACTTTTCAATAATTTCAGGCAATAAAATCTTGGGGAGATAGAGCAACCTTTATGTCAAATAGTCATCGAAAACTCCATAAAAGAATGGTGTTCTGCCAACACGTTCATATGCAGAAAGAATCGCTATAGTCGATTTTAACGTGCATGAGAATGACTGAGTCAGATGATTATTATGAAATATCCTTTCCTGTAGTGGTGTGTTCCGTCGATTTAATAATAAACGCAAATGCTCTTACAAAAAGAAGGCCGTAAGAATTACTGCCTTTAAGACTGTTTAACTTATGTGTAAACGTTCAGGCATGATCAACATAAACGATTTTTAGATAATATCTGCTTTATAAAAATAGTGGAGTTTCGAACAATATAGCCGACCTCTCAGATCAAGAAGAATGTTAGTTAGCGTTTTTACTAAATTAAAGTTTCAAAATAAAAGTCTTTTTTCACTTCATGTAATTTATTGTTAGAATATTTTTATAAATTTCACATTAAAAACTAGTTTTTTAAAAAAAGTTGAACCGACTTCACAAAAAGTGCTGAAAATCATCAAGTAATTTTTTAATTTTTAATTTTATATCTATAACGACATTTTGAAGTCGGTGCAAATCAAACAAACCAAACAACTACAACAAAAGTATTTAATATTAATTTATGATCCCGTGAGCTGAAAAGTTCAGGAAGTTTTATGTATTATCTTTAATTGTGGTTGGGTAGTTGTTAAGTTTGTTTAATTTGTGCCGACTTCAAAATGTCGTAATAGATATTGTTCCGTGAAGGCGCCGACAGACGATCTGAAAGAAATGTAAACAAAGAATTCATCGCTAACAAAAATGATTCAAAAACACTTATCTGACTTTGGACTTTGGACCACTCTGATGACTTCCACTTCTTCCTCTTGGATTTGAATTATTGCTGAAAACATAAAAAGATAATTAGTTAAATTTTGTATTAATTAAGAAAGTTAGTATTGTAAATATTTTGAAATTTTAATAACAATAGCAAACCTCTCACCACATTTACAACATTTAACACAAGACATTACACAACTTAAACGAAGAACATAAATCATTAAGACATCACTGCAAGTCACTACAATTAGACATTTATTAAAATAACTCACGTATTTTCCCTGTAACACATTACTTACCTCTTGTTTACACTTCAATCCGTCATTCGTTTGACAATATTTTTATTGACTTATCGAAAAATAACAATATCGCCAACATTGTAGAGCTAAACAAGTACTATAAAATTTATTGAAAGAGACGACATAATTAGGTGGGGAAAATGCATTTTAATGTAAATGTATGTATTTGAAACTCATTTAAATTTGACCATATTTGGTCATAAAATCGAAATGCATTTGATGAAAACTCTAGAAGTTGCCTTTTTTGGAAATGTTTGAGGAAAAAAGGGGAAATTGAGCTTCCACAAAAGTATAGGTTGGCATTCGTACTTTGAAATCGAAGCGGCGCGGATCGAAAGTCGAAATGAGAGTGATCGGAAATTTTGAAATCGTTTTGATCTAAAAATTAAGTTGAAATCAGTTGAAATCAATATTACTAAATTAGTTGAAATCAAATAAACATTTTTATAGTTGTGCAGTGGCTTGTGATTTTTGAACTTTGGATTTTTTGAACAGTGAAATTCGTTAAATTGTATTAATATTGAATAAATTGTTGAACTCATTGTATGAACTTAAAGCATTCTTATTAATTTGTGCTGGAATTAATTTTAATTGCAACTTTGGTGTAGTGGAAAGTGAGTTCCCCTGAGAAACAAGAGGTGCGGGTTCGAGACCAGTTCGTTTGGTATTTTTTATATCAGAAATAATATTTTTTTTTCTATTTCTACTTTGGAAACTTCCTTTTAAGCATTATCCTGGCAGCAATTTATTTATTGGTCCTTCGAGCCGGATTTATTTCGTAAAATTTGAACTCTTTAAGTGCTTAAAAAGTGGTAAAAGAAACTATAAATATCGAAAACGAATCGTGAACTGTGAAAATACGAACAATAGACTTATAGACAGTAAACAAAATCAACTTGGAGTGCGCAAAAATTGTGATCTGCTAAAATTAATCTAAATTCCTGAAAGCACAATACCTGGTAAGTTCAGCATTTTCTTTAACTTAGTTGGTGTTGGTATAAAGCAAGCATGGAGGAATTGATCAATATTCAATTAGCTCAAAAGGAAATTTTGGAAAAATTTATGATTAATTACAAAAAGGATGGAAAAGACAAAAGAATGAAAAATTATTATGAGAAGAGATTAAAAGACTTTCAGGAGCTTTGGAATGATTTCAAAGTGCGACATAGAGTTATGTTAACAAAAAAGTATTCTGATAAAACGATTAGTTGTGAAAAGCTCACTTATTTTGAAGATGACATCTTTTCAAGAATGGAAGAGTTCTTTTTTCATAATTTCGCGTTAATGGAAGAGAGATTTATGAGAGAATTTCCGCCCAATGTACCTAAGGAATCTAATAAAGCAGAAATAAATCCATTGCAAATGCAAAATATTAATCTTGAGAAGAGTAGTGCATCAATTAATTTGCCAAAAATATACCTCGACAAGTTTTTTGGAGATTATGTTAAATGGCCTACATTTCATGATCTGTTTAAATCTCTTGTGCATGAAAACAAAACTTTTTCCGCAGTTCAGAAGCTCGAATACCTAAAATTGCATCTAAGTGGCGAGCCGGAGCATTTACTTCGCCATTTTCAAGTTACCGACGGTAATTATCAAGCTGCTTGGGAACTTCTGAAAGAACGTTATAATAATAAAAGAGTTTTGGTTAATACCCATTTAAAGGTACTATTGTCTCAAAATGCGGTACTTAATTAATCTACGCAGGGAGTTAAGGGATTGTTGGACACAACTACAGAATGTTTGCAGGCCTTAAACAATTTAGAAATTGATATTAGTGGTTGGGATCCGATAGTTGTTTATGTTATCGTGCAGAAATTACCGCCAGAAACACGACAATTGTGGGAACAAGAAGTGAGCAAAACCAAAGATGTATCGCCATGGAATAAATTAAAAGAATTCTTGGAGTCAAGATTCCGAACTTTAGAGGCAATTTCTCCGAAACAGCAATCAATTTATAGAGATGCTAAAACTGAGCATAAAAGGTCGAAATATCCTCAAACTTTTCATGTTGCTGCTAGTCAAATTTGTCAAGCTTGTTTTGGAAATCATAATATTAGGCATTGCAACAAGTTTTCAGCAATGAATCACACTCAAAAAATTGAACTGGTTAAATCTAAGGGCTTGTGTATCAATTGCTTGGGTGCTGGACATATAGTAGGAAATTGCCCCAGCCACCAAAAATGTTTTTATTGCAAACGTAATCACCATTCTCTCCTGCATATAAAAGCGAACTGAAATTTCAAGGAATGAGAATTTCAGCGCGTCTAATACTCAAAGAAATACAATTTCAAATCTTGCTTCAACATCTAATAATCATAACAATGCAAGCATGAGTTATAGTAATGCAAATGAAATTACTTTGCCTGATTTATCTGCGTTGACTCCCGCCTTTATAAGAAATAATCCTACGTCTATCTCTTCAAATTTAAGTTCATTTCAGACAAGTACAGGTCCTACACATCAAGTGTTGCTGGCAACAGCTTTAGTCAAAATTGTATCTCCTTCTGTGCAAGAAAATGTTATCAGAGCATTAATTGATCAAGGTTCCCAAGCTTCATTTATAGCAGAGTCTGTGGTTCAAACACTAAAATTAAAAAGAGAACCTGTTAGTGCGGACATCCACGGTGTAGGTAAAAATCATATTAGTCATGTGAAATCTCGCGTAAACATTGTCATAAAGCCTTTGCAAGGTAACACAACATTCGAAGTCTCTAGTATGGTTTTGGGAAAACTTACTGGTTTATTGCCCACAAGCTCAGTGTTCTATCGCAGTTGGAAACATATCGAGGGATTAAATCTCGCTGATCCACAGTTTTATATGCCGGGAAAAATCAACTTGCTATTAGGAGCTGATATTTATGGTCAAATAATTATGAACGGTTTAGTTAAAGGTCCAATTGGTACTCCAGTAGCACAAAAAACTATGTTAGGATGGATTTTATAGGGAGAAATCAGCGCTGCAAGTAAAAATTCAATTAGTATACACAACTTTCACGTATGTACTGGACTTGACAATAACCTACGTAAATTTTGGGAACTGGAAGAAATGCAATGTAATAAAATACCTACTCAAGAGGAATCGCTCTGTGAAGAACTATTTTCGAGAACTTGTAAACGTGACAGTGATGGACGATATGAGGTAGAATTACCCTTAAGAAAGGAAACCAATCAAAGCTTTCTTGGAAAATCCCGACAAATCGCGCTGTCTCGTCTTTATCAACTGGAGGGACGCTTTAAGAAAAATCCGGTCTTGAAAAGTGAATATATCAAATGCATGCAAGAATATAAATCGCTCGGGCACATGAAGAAAGTTCATACCAGTGAAGAAGACCATATGAAGATATCGGATGGAGTGACATCCTATTCATGCAGCTACCTTCCACATCATGGAGTCATTAAGGAGAGCAGTACTACAACTAAACTGCGTGTTGTGTTTGACGCGTCAGCAGTTACGCAAAGTGGAGTATCATTAAACGACAGACTTCTCAAAGGACCTGTCATACAGGACGATTTGATCACAATTCTCATCAGATGGCGTAAACATAAGGTAGTTTTTACAGCCGACATCGAAAAGATGTACAGGCAGGTCTGGGTAAAGGATCATCATGCTGAATTTCAACGGATACTTTGGAGAGAATCTCAAGATTTACCTGTAGAAGATTACAAACTAGTCATTGTAACATTTGGAACTAAAAGCGCACCTTATTTGGCAACTAGGGCATTAAAGCAGCTGGCACTGGATGAAAGGAAAAAATATCCTGTGGGATCCCAAGCAACTTTAATGGATTTTTATGTGGATGACATACTTTCTGGCTCAGGTACTATCGAAATGGCAATGCAAATGCAGAGGGAGCTAATCGAACTTACTAATCTTGGAGGCTTCTCGTTACGAAAGTGGACTTCGAATCACCCAGAGTTATTAAGAAACATACCTTCAGAGCATCGTGAGTTCAACTTACCATTCGACATCAAATGTGAAGGAAGTGTTCGTACTTTGGGAATTTCTTGGGCTCCCCAAACGGATAAATTTAAATATTCCATCAAACTAGAAAATGAGGACTCGAATTGGACAAAAAGAAAAATATTGTCAGAAGTCTCGAAACTTTTTGATCCTCTAGGATGGCTGGCACCTTTGATCATTTTGGCAAAAATAATGATACAGAAATTATGGTTATCTGGTCTAGGATGGGATGAGAAAGTTTCTTCAGACGTAGAAAAGGAATGGATCACATACAGAGAAAGGCTGCAAGATATCACCAATATTCAAGTCAATAGATGGTTTAACTATTCGGAGACTGATTCATCTGTAGAAGTACATGGATTTTCAGACGCTTCCATGAAGGCATATTCCGCAGTTGTGTATATATGTACCACAAACGACACAGGGAAGAGATGTGTTACTCTTGTAGCTGCAAAGACTAAAGTCGCACCCATTAAAACAGTTTCTCTCCCACGACTGGAACTATGTGGTGCAGCATTGTTAGCAAAATTGCTGCATTATGTAAATCAAGCATTAAGTATAAAGAAACCAATTTCAATTCACGCCTGGACCGACTCAGAAATTGTCCTGGCATGGTTGAGAGCTCATCCGTCAAGGTGGACTACCTTCATCTCTAATCGAGTGTGATACATTCACGAGTTGCTGGGAGAAAACGTATGGAATCATGTCCCGTCAAAGGAGAATCCAGCGGACTGCGCTTCTGGAGGGATGTATGCAGCAGAACTCCGAGAGCACAAGTTATGGTGGTGTGGTCCAGATTGGTTATGGAAACCCAAACTACATTGGCCGGAAGGAAAATCCAACAGGACTACTGATCTAGAGCAGAGAAAAATACATACGCATCATGTGAGCATTGAAAACATGGCTTTCGACGAATTAGAATCGAGGTATTCATCACTAAATAAACTTCTCCGAATCACAGCCTATTGTAGACGCTTCTTCAATAACATTAGGAAATCAGCCGATAAAAGAGAAACTGGATACATCAAGTCTATAGAGTTACAAGAAGCTTTGACTATTTGGTTAAAAAGGGCACAACAACAGCATTTTTTAGAGGAAATTAAATGTTTAAACAGAAATCAATCAGTAGATCGTAAAAGCCGCTTGTTGAAGCTCACACCATTTTTAGATCAGAATGAGTTATTAAGAGTAGGAGGCCGTCTTAGACATGCTGACTTGGCATATAACGAAAGATATCCAATTATCCTACCTGACAAATGTAATTTAACAAAACTTATGATTGAGAAAACCCACGCAGACACACTTCACGGAGGTCCACAATTAATCATGAACGTTTTCGCGAAAAATTACTGGTTGTTAAATGCACGGAACACTATTAGATATCACATTCATAAATGTATCGCATGTTATCGTCAAAGAGCTACTGCACAAATACATCTTATGGCTGACCTGCCGAAACCGAGAGTTAGAATGGCTCGTCCGTTTGCACATTCAGGAGTGGACTACTGTGGACCCTTCGATCTTAAAACACATAAAGGGCGAAATCCGCGAAAGTATAAGTCATACATTGCACTATTTGTGTGTATGGTCACTAAGGCATTACATTTAGAATTGGTGACGGATCTTACCGCGGAAGGTTTCATTGCGAGCTTTAGAAGATTCTGTTCCAGACGTGGTTTGTGCACTGAACTTTATTGTGACTGCGGAACAAATTTTGTGGGCGCAAATAGGCTCTTATCGAAAGAACAGAGACAAATGGTCACCCAATTAAACGCCGAAATAGCCACTGCAGTAGAAAACGAAGGTGTAAAATTCAATTTCATTCCTCCCGCTTCACCACACTTTGGCGGCTTATGGGAATCTAGAGTACGATCCACTAAATACCACTTGAAAAGAGTTTTAGGAAATACTATTTTGACATTTGAAGAGTTTAACACCGTTTTAACTCAAATCGAAGCCTGCCTTAATTCTCGACCTCTGTCTGAATTGAGCAGCGATCCTCAAGACTTAAATCCTTTGACACCGGCCCACTTTTTAATTGGAGATTTGTTGATCACGCCTCCGGAGCCATCTCTTTTAGACATTGGTATTAACAGATTAGACAGATGGCAGTTTCTACAACAATTATATCATAATTTTTGGAAAAGATGGAACGCTGAATACCTTTGTCGCCTACAACAAAGACCCAAATGGACTAACAAAACAGAAAACGTTAAAGTTGGAGATCTTGTTATCTTAAAGGACGAAAATTTTCCACCATGTCGTTGGATATTAGGACGAGTAACAGAAACACATCCAGGCCCAGACGGACTCGTACGTGTCGTCACGTTAAGAACAAAAGACAGAAACTTAAAGAGATCTTTTGCAAAAATTTGCTTGCTCCCGATTTCAGAAAACTGTAATAATTTAAATAAGCAATAACGTGACTTATTAACTCAAAAAAAAAAAGAAGTTGAACTCAATTTACTGATAAAGCTTTATTGATGGTGCATCCATAATTCAATTCCTATTTACACAAAAATCCAAACACATTGTTGACAACTATAAACCATCCAAAATTCCTAACTCCTCATAGTCCTAAAAGCGAATAAGGGCGCTATAACCCTATTCCGTCTTTGCCATCTTTTTGTTTTCGTTGCAGGTGTACCACATACGTTAAATATTTACAAATAAGCATTGTTTGCATCTTTGCTAGCAACGATGCCAAGGCGGGGAGTATATTCCGTGAAGGCGCCGACAGACGATCTGAAAGAAATGTAAACAAAGAATTCATCGCTAACAAAAATGATTCAAAAACACTTATCTGACTTTGGACTTTGGACCACTCTGATGACTTCCACTTCTTCCTCTTGGATTTGAATTATTGCTGAAAACATAAAAAGATAATTAGTTAAATTTTGTATTAATTAAGAAAGTTAGTATTGTAAATATTTTGAAATTTTAATAACAATAGCAAACCTCTCACCACATTTACAACATTTAACACAAGACATTACACAACTTAAACGAAGAACATAAATCATTAAGACATCACTGCAAGTCACTACAATTAGACATTTATTAAAATAACTCACGTATTTTCCCTGTAACACATTACTTACCTCTTGTTTACACTTCAATCCGTCATTCGTTTGACAATATTTTTATTGACAAAAACTTATCGAAAAATAACAATATCGCCAACATTGTAGAGCTAAACAAGTACTATAAAATTTATTGAAAGAGACGACATAATTAGGTGGGGAAAATGCATTTTAATGTAAATGTATGTATTTGAAACTCATTTAAATTTGACCATATTTGGTCATAAAATCGAAATGAAAATGATGAAAACTCTAGAAGTTCGAAAGTCGAAATGAGAGTGATCGGAAATTTTGAAATCGTTTTGATCTAAAAATTAAGTTGAAATCAGTTGAAATCAATATTACTAAATTAGTTGAAATCAAATAAACATTTTAATAGTTGTGCAGTGGCTTGTGATTTTTGAACTTTGGATTTTTTGAACAGTGAAATTTGTTAAATTGAATTAATATTGAATAAATTGTTGAACTCATTGTATGAACTTAAAGCATTCTTATTAATTTGTGCTGAAATTAATTATAATTGCAACTTTGGTGTAGTGGAAAGTGAGTTCCCCTGAGAAACAAGAAGTCGCGGGTTCGAGACCAGTTCGTTAAGTATTTTTTATATCAGAAATAATATTTTTTTTTCTATTTCTACTTTGGAAACTTCCTTTTAAGCATTATCCTGGCAGCAATTTATTTAGATATAAAATTAAAAATTATTTTATGCTTTTTAGCGCTTTTTGTGAAGTAGGTTCAACTTTTTTTTAAGACCTATTTTATTTTTCACTTTTTAGTGTCTTCTACTCTGTACAGCAAAAAAAGAACCATCCAAATCGGTCGACGCGTTAAAAAGTTAGGTTCAACCCCCTACCCCCCTCCCACCAAAATTTTTTTCTCGCAGTATCAGTCAGGGCATATACTCTACCCAACAGAAAAAGAATCATCGAAATCGGTCCACGCGTTACGAAGTTATACTGCTTCCCCCTCACCCCGCCCATTGGTCCAAATTATTCTCCTATTAGCAATGGGGATCAACTGTCTACAACAGCAAAAGAACTACCCAAATCGATCCACGTTACAAAGTTGGGTTCCGCCCCCAACATTTTTTTCTCGTGGTATCAACCAGGAGACATACTCTACCTAACAGAAAAGGATTTATCGAAATCGGTCCACGCGTTGCGAAGTTAGACTACCCCTCCCCCTCCACAAACGTAGATCAATTTTTACCCCTATTA
Source organism: Leptarthrus brevirostris (assembly GCA_964036015.1). Lineage (NCBI taxonomy): Eukaryota > Metazoa > Arthropoda > Insecta > Diptera > Asilidae > Leptarthrus > Leptarthrus brevirostris. The sequence goes on from OZ038375.1 coordinate 62,242,641, forward strand.
GCAATGCGGGATCACACTCTGTACAGCAGAAAAAGAACCAACCAAATCGGTCCGCGCGTTACATAGTTAGGTTTCACCCCCACCCCACCAAAAATTTTTTGGACATGGTACGATTGGTGAACATACTCTACCACACAAAGAAAGAATAATCAAAATCGGTCAACGCGTTACATAAAAAACTAAATAAAAAAAAATACGCGTCGAACTTAGAACCTCTTTGTTTTTGGGAAGTCGGTTAAAAATTAGTACATTTTTTCATATAAATAATGTATTATCCTGTAGAAGTAGATTTAGACGTGAACAATTCACAATATGCTTATGTATTATTTATATTTTTCCGTATTTCTTTCATTAAAGTTATTTTAAACATTTAAAATTTTGAATTTACAAATCATTTTCAATATCCTTCTATTTCCAAATCAAATCAAACATTGCCCATTGATTATAAAAAAATGATCAAACAAGACAATTCGAATATTATTCAGAATAACCCGAATTCTGGGTTCGTGAACCCACAGGAACTATTCGAAGAAGATTGCGGGTAACGACATTCGACATTAATTTATTATAGCTTATAAACATATTCCCCACCGCCACAAAAATTATGGCACGCATAATAGGCTCATGCATATCATAATATACATCTATGTCGTCTATTTAATAATCGTCTTGAATTTACATAAAAAAAAACTAAAGCAATAACTGTCAAAGTGACAATTAGTGGCTTTATAACAATACTTAACAAAAGTGCTCAACTTAGTTCTTCGGGTAAAAATATCATAATGCATTTACCCAAAACTAAGTACGTGAACAGACCTATTATATCCAGCCCATCTTATTCTAACAGTCTCAAGCATTCCCGTAAAACTGTTTGTTCATCAAACTAGTTTGGAATTTTTGTGAACTTGAATTTATGCATCGAATGAAAAGGGAATTCACCTGACTTAAAGTATCTATTTCACACTTAGCGAGTTTCATGATAATCACTTTTTACCGAAGGAGAAAAGCCTTCACAATCACTAAATTAAGCGCTTTATGAAGACGGAATTTAAAAATACCTTAATTCCAATTATGCAAAAGCTATTTCATTCTGATGCAAAGCTATTTCATTCTGTTTCGAACGATCTTGACTGCCGCCTTCTGATTTTTGGCTTACACGCCTTCTGCAATTGGTGTTCCATCAACTGCCTCCCTTTAAACGTGTCCAAATGCACTGTATTCTCCCTTTCGCGTAAAAGAAATCCTCTGCTGTTTAGTTACTCCATGTATGGATACTCTTTGAATAGACTTGACAAATTCAGAGACTTGGGGGTTTTCCTTAATGCTCGTTTGACGATCACATTGATGTTAAGGCTAATGCTACTTTGGGCTTCATAAAGATTTGTTAAGGAGTTTAATGATCCTTATCTCACTCGAATCCTTTATTGTACGTTTGTTAGGCTTATTCTTGAGTATGCTAGCCCAGTGTGGTCTCCATTTCATGAGGTCCATGTTAAACGTGTCGTGTCTGTCCAACGGAGGTTTTTAAGGTTTGCTCTTCGTAACCTTTCGTGGAGTAATGACCGACTTCTGTCTCCTTACGCTGATTGACTTAAATTGATATCTTTGGACTCCCTGGAAACCAGACGAAATAATGCCAGGGCTGTTTTTGCGCTTGGGTGTCTGCAGGGGTCTATTAGCTCTCCGGAATTGCTAAAATGTATTAGCATATCTGTTCCGTCACGCTCCTTGAAGAGTCTTGACTTCCTTCATATTTCGCACCACCGTACTAACTATAGACATAATGAGCCAGTTGCAGCTATGTGCCGCATTTTCAATTCGGTTTACGATCATATGTACTTTCACTTGTCGAAGGGCATAATAAAAAGTCAATTGATGGGTCAGCCTAGTTAGGATTTTTTCTATTTTGTATACAGATTTAAATTTGTACGTAAGTTTGCTTTATGTAATCAGTATTTAATGAATCCTTAAAAAATAAATTAATTAACTACTTTTCTAGACCGCCATTTTACCGAAAGTGAACATATTGGACATTACGGAAAAAAAGTCTTTTGGTATTGGTGTCTGGTGGTGAAAGAAAGAAAAAGCCGAGAATAAAAGAAAAAATTTTGTGAAAATCTGAACCCCCCCATTTATCGAAATTTTCCAAAAAATTTCTAAGTTTATGCGAAGACCTGAATGTTATTTTGATTTTTTTTTCTCAGAAAATCAAACAACAACAAACAATCGAACAATAAGAGTCACCTGTTATAAGCTTCAGTGTGTGACGGTGTCCTATAGATATCATACTCTAATTTTTCGGAGTTTCTAATTACCATTACATCTAAGAAAGGGGTCGGCCCATGTTTTTCTTGCTCTATGCTAAACTTAATGCTCGGATATTGTGCGTTTAACAGGTTTAAGGTGTCTTCTATTTTGTTAACGTTATCACTTACAGGTGGAGTAAGTGATAACGTATCAGCCTAGCAATGCGGAGGTCCCAGGTTCGAATCTCACTGATGGTGACCCATGGTTGCTTTCTGCGGACAACCGATTACGATAACAGAGCCATGAGGGTTTCGTTGCCTCGAATCGGACGAAGTTCTTCTCCGGCACCATGCCCCACAAGGGAATACGGGAACTAGAGAGGGAGACATATATCACACTAGAACTTACACACAAATAGATAGATTAGCTATAAAGGGAGATAAGCTGTTCCCCATGGAAGTGCTGAAACAAAATATATTTTGTTGCATACAAAGATTTTCTAGTTCAGTGCACATGTCAATCACCCAATCTTCTACATGTTGTTCTACCAACCAATCTTATAGAACACACAATGCCTCCTTTTTTGGTACACTTGAGAAAGTGTGCAATGCAGGGCTTTTACATGAGATAGCCTTTCCTTTCGTTCTTTATTCTAAGCAACTAAATACCTTACTAGCCAAGCAGTGAGAACTTATATGTACTAGGCCATTTTTAGCTATTAACATTTAATAACAATTATCATGTTATACTAGTTATACTAGTTGGTAGTTTTTACTGTGTTCGAGATCTTCCTTTGTACAGGGTTACAGGGTTTAATAGTTGTACTATAGTTTACGGTTCTTGGGATGATAAGCTTGGATATGTTTCGTTTTGCAGTTTTAGTTGACTAGTTCGCTTGACGATTATTCATGATTGATGAATTTATTATTATTTAATATTTGTCAATACAATTTTAATAATAGGACATAAAAAGTGATTTCAAATTATAAAGAAGATAATTTTTGATATAAAACGAATGAAGAGTTTTAAAGAAAAATTGTGATTCGGAATTGAAGAGATACCTACGATAAAATATTTCTGTTTTGATATTGAAAAGCCTATGGATAAAAATTTTTATGAAGATCAAAACAAAAACTTAAAGAAAAATTTTTTAATTCGAAAATAAAAGGATGAGATAAAATATCTATGTATATTGAAAATTAATAATAAATTAATATAATAATATTATTAATATTTTTTGTGAAAACTGAAACAGATCATTAAATAAAAAGTGTGATACGAAAATAAAGAATAGAAAAAATTTTTATTGAGGTGAATGTTCTAAAATCCTATGAATGACAATGGTATGAAAATCTAAACAAAAATTTAAAAAAGTGAGGAAAATTATATTTTTTTCATTGACAGAGGAAAGTGAAATAAAAATAATTTTGTATACAGGGTGTTTCGCATAAGGTGTGCCAAAATAAATAAGGCGATAGATCTCATGTAAACAAACCAAAAGTTAGGGGGATGGGGCAAAAAATAATATATATATATATATATATATATATATATATATATATATATATATATATATATATATATATGTATATATATAGAGAGATAGAGAGTCTCCAGAGCAGTTGTGAACCTCTTGCTGAACCGGATGCTTTCTTCCTCTGTGCTGTTACAACGCTGGACTGTGCCGTATACTTGACAATTTAGTTGATATAATAATCGTGCCGAACTTTAGAAATTCAATAGTCTAATCAGTTTTAATGGACTCTTCATTTGTTTTGAACTTTAATAATAAATTAAATGAATTAATTTACATCGCTCTTTTCACTCAAATCGTAAATCCAAACCTTTTCCCGGCATTCCTACAAAAAATGGTGCCAGAAGTGGGATGTTAGTGAAAAGTCAAGACAAATAATTGATTTAAAGTGTTAAGTGAATTTCTTCAAAGACGCTACCCCCGTGGATTTAAGTGCTGGCTAATTAGTGGAATTAGAACATAAAGTGAAAGTGAAAGTTTTCATTTCCCCCACAGGTGAACGCAGAAGAAGATAAACCGCATGGAATTTTCAGGTCAGATCTTTTCAATTTGATTAACTAACACATTAACGTGAATCACCAAAAATTACAAAATTAATTTGCTAATTAATCCAAATTGAAATTGGTTCACATAAATTGAATTCGACGAGTACGATAAAATTCACCATGAGGAGTACATTAGATAGTTCAGGTAGTCGATAGATGAGTTGTTGGATCGACAATGGATTTGTGTGATCAATACATAAGAAATACAGACTGCATTGAAATTTCGATTTTAGGATTTTAAAAGTTGAGCTGTGGATTAACGGGTTGCATTAGTTAATACAAAGAGAGGAGAGACAGTAATTTTCGGTTTAGAATTTGAGACTGTGTGTATTCACGTGCTTAACGGGCAATTATTTTTCGTGCAAGGTATCGGAAACTAGAATCGTCATTTAAAAATAAAAAAGAAGAGCTTGTATTACGGCTTTATTTTGTATGAAAGAGTTAGGAAAACATACAGTTGGAGCATTGCAGGAAATTTTGCGACAACGCGGTCTACCTATAAACTATCGTAGAAAGGAAGATTTAATCGATCGTATATCAGGTATTGTCGATACAGAAGGGGACGATAATTCAGTAGTCACGGATACCGAAGATTTTGTTGTAAAAGACGCAGCATCGCAAAATTTAATCCATTGGATATCAGGTACTGCTGATACAGAGAGGAGCGATAATTCCGAAATCAAGGATTCGTTGCAGAAGACACACCATCTCAAGATTTAATCGGTCGTGTTTCGGGTACTGCCGGTACAAAAGGGGGCGATAATTCGGTCTCCACTTATACCGAAGACTTCCTTACAGAAGACGTAGCAACGCAAGATCGGATTTCAAAAAATTATTCTGGATCGGATTTCGGTGGCTTGATGGACGTAAAAGATACTAACACGATGCCAGAAGAAAAAAACGCAGGTTATAACAGCTTCGTATTTAAGGATGTGGAAGAATCTTTTGAAGCGTTTAATGGTGAGAGTGGTAAAGGCGTGAAAACGTGGCTCAAAGATTTTGAGGACATCGCTACAGTTAGCCATTGGAATGAAATCCAAAAATCCTTATACGCCAGACGGTTATTACGTGGTGCTGCCAAGTTAAGTATCGAAGCTGCGACAGGCATTCATAGCTGGGAACTGTTGAAGAATTTCCTTGAAAACGAGTTTGCAGATACTCCGACAAGTTTGAGTGTTCATCCGACTGCTTGAAGATCGAAAGAAAAAGACGAGCGAGAGTTTTTTAGAATATATTTACACTATGAAGCGGATTGCGAGTCGGGGATCGGTTGATGAGGAATCCATTGTGGCATACATAGTTGCTGGCATTGCCGGCGATGCCCAAAATAAAGCTATTCTTTATAATGCAAAAACGATCGAACAGTTGAAAGTTAAAATAAAGGCATACGAAGCTGTGAAGCTCTCTCATCAGAAATCAGCGTCCTCTATTAGAAAAGGGCATAGCACGACGACAGTAACCGATAAGAATCGTGGTAATAATTCAAAACGGTGTTATAATTGCGGGTCTAAGTTTCATCTTACATCCAGCTGTCCCAATAAGAGTAAAGGAGCTAGGTGTTTTAACTGTGGTGGTTACGGGCACATGTCATCTAACTGCAGCCAACCCAGAACGTTTAAAGCGAGCACGAGCCAACCTAGGGAAGAAACCGGAAAAAATCCTGTAAACACGATCTCTGTTCCAGACTTAAGTGTATCAGTCACCCTAGGGGAACGGAAATATAAATGACTAGTTGATACTATCAGTGCTGTTACATTGGTTCAGCGATGCGTTCTTCATGATAGTAAAATTTCTCTCGATAGCAGCGGACCAAGCATCACGCTCACCGGATTTGGGCAGATCTTAAAGCATACGCTTGGTTCGGTTTTGACATGCTTAAAAATAAATGACGATAATTATACTGTTCGATGTCACATTGTGCCCGATAATTGGATAACAAACGACATTTTAATTGGATTGGATGTCATCAAACTGGCGAGTTTACGTATCGAAGATGGAAAACTTACTCTGAATAAAGTGAAGGAAACGCCGCTAGACGAACAACCAGATTTTCTAAACAAAATCGATGTAGTGCAATTGGTTGAAGAATTTAACTGCGATAGCCTAGATGAAATCGATGACACACGGCCCTCAGAAAAGAAGTTTTCGATGTCATTTCCGAATATTCTCAGCAGAAGCCGAACGAGTCTTGTGTAAAGATGAATATTCGATTGGAGGATGGCACTGCAACTGTTTATCTTACATGGATGACATTATAATTCCCGCGTCGAATGAAGTTGAGAATGTGGAGAAGTTGAAGAAAATTTTGAATTTAGCCCAGGGTCACGGATTAATCATAAAATGGTCGAAATGTAAATTTTTGAAGCGGTCTATTGATTTTCTTGGACACACAATTGAGCAGGGCAGTATTCGACCCTCGAAGGATAAAACAGTTGCTGTAGAAAATTTCCCCGTGCCGCGTAACGTTAAGGATGTAAAAAGTTTCCTTGGCTTTAATGGGTTTTTTAGAAGATTCATACAAGGATATACAATAATTGCGATACCTTTGACAGATTTAATAAAAAAGGACATTGGCTTTCATTTTGGTCCGAAGCAGTGTGAAGCCTTCGCTACCCTTAAGGAACGACTGTCTTCATCACCGATGCTAAAGCTATTTAACCCTGTTTTAGAAACCGAGCTTCATACGGATGCCAGTAAAGTCGGGTTTGGTGGCACACTCTTACAGAAGCACCTAGATATAGGGAAATTCTTCCCAGTTTTCCACTTGAGTTTCAAAAGCACAGAAGCTGAACAAAGGTACCCTAGCTACGAACTTGAGGTATAAGTTATCGTGAAGTCCCTTAAGAGACTCCGGCAGTTCTTGCTTGGAATAAACTTTACTATTTATACCGATTGCAAGGCATTCGAGTTTACCATGCGGAGGAAGGAATTAAATAGCAGAGTTGCTAGGTGGGCGCTTTTCCTGGAAGAGTTCGACTGCAAAGTAATTCACCGACCAGGTTCAATGATGCGCCATGTCGGCGCCTTAAGCAGATATCCTCCCGTACACACGATAGAAGCTGAAATTCTAGTGCGCGTGAAACAGGCACAACATTGCGATGATTTTTGTCAACTTGTAATAAAATGCTTAGAGCACGGGCAACACGAAGATTTCCTACTAAGAAGCGATATCCTTTATAAATTCGCAGATGGAAACTATTTATTGGTCGTCCCGAAGTCTTTGCAGAGAGGTATCATCACTAACATTCATGAGCAGAACCATATTAGCGTCCGCAAGGTCGAAACAATAATGCTTTACACACATACCACGTAGACCACCTGGGTCCTTTGACTTTAACGCCTAAAAGCTATAAGTATCTTTTCGTTGTCATAGATGCTTTCACAAAGTTTTCCTGGATATACCCAGTAAAGTCAACCACTACTGATGAAGTCATTCGCAAACTCGACCTGCAAAGTGAGGTATTTGGAAGCCCACATCGGATTGTCGCCGACAGAGGGACAGCTTTCACGTCGACAAGCGAGGAGACATAGGTTTAGTCTTCATAACCACAGGTGTACCGAGAGGCAATGGTCAGGTTGAGCGCCTGAACCAAGTCATTATCAATGTGCTCTCAAAGATGCCTGTAAAAGAGCTGTCAAAATGGTTTAAACACGTTCCCCAGCTAGAAAGAGTTTTGAATTCCACGTGCAGTAGAGCGACCGGTAGAACGCCATTCCAGCTGATGTTTGGGGTCAAGATGTCTCATTCCGAACAACTTGAGCTGTCTACGATCGTCGAAAGAGAGATAATTGCAGACTTCGAGAACGAGCGAAATATGACACGGCAAAAGGCGAAGGAACAGATAAGCAAAATTCAAGAGGAGAACAGAAGGTACTCAAGACGGAAAAGAAAGCCAGCCCGAAAGTCCAAGGAAGGTGATTTAGTGGCCATCCGGCGAATTCAATTCACCCCGGGTGGTAAGTTGCTCCCCAAGTTGTTAGGTCCCTATGAAGTAACAGCGTCAAAAGGGAACGACAGATATGACGTCAAAAAGATTGGGAATCACGAAGGTCCTAACTTCTCCAGTTCCGCCGCGGACTTGATGAAACCATGGAGAAACTTGGCTGAAGGATACTCATCCGAAACCGATGAGATACAGGATGGCCGGATGTGGGAACTCTGATGAGTAAATACACAGATGTCCGAACTACCGTTTGAAAACAAATAGCAGCATTCAAAATTCAATAACAGTTAACGCTATGCAGAAATTTCATGCTGAACTAGAATATAACCAGAGAGTCATCTCCAGAGCAGTTGTGATCCTCTTGCTGAACCGGATGCTTTCTTCCTCTGTGCTGTTACAACGCTGGACTGTGCCGTGTACTTGACAATTTAGTTGATATAATAATCGTGCCGAACTTTAAAAATTCAATAGTCTAATCAGTTTTAATGGACTCTCGATTTGTTTTTTATGTGTAAAAGTGTTTCTATTTGAACTTTAATAATAAATTAAATGAATTACTTTACATCGCTCTTTTCACTCAAATCGTAAATCCAAAACTTTTCCCGGCATTCCTACATATATATATATATATATATATATATATATATATATATATATATATATATATATATATATGTTGTGGTGAATGTTCTAAAATCCTATGAATGACAATGGTATGAAAATCTAAACAAAAATTTAAAGAAGTGAATAAAAATTATATTTTTTTCATTGACAGAAGAAAGTGAAATAAAAATAATTTTGTATGTAGGGTTTCGCATAAGGCGTGCCATAATAAATAAGGCGATAGACCTCACGTAAACAAACAAAAAATTAGGGGGGGGGGGGCAATCTCAACCGTTTGGGAGTTACAGGGTGATTCATAAATTTGCAATTTTCATTGTAGGCGCATCGTTATTTTATTGATAACTTTTGATCTATTTAGCGAGAACAATCAAACGCGAAAAACCTACAGTCTACTCTCGAAAAATTTACACGGGACGTTCTAAAAGATGAACTGAGGTTAATTCTTTTACCTCTAAAAGATGAACTGTGATTTTGTATTTTTCTGATTGTTTTCTTTTAGTTTGATGGAGTTATAACGGTATTCTGCGGAATGCTTATTTCTTTTTGTGTGCGATAGTTCTTGTTTTTGTTCAGTCTGGATATTGAATGCTTCGGTAAGAATGCCACCGCAAAAAGGCAAGTGTAAGTTTTTATCTTTATAAGATAAGTGTGTTATTTTAAATAAACTAAAAATGGGAGAAAGTGCGATATGTTTAGCTAAAAAGTATGGCGTAACCAAATCCACTATTACTAGAATAAAGAAGAAGGAAAGTCTAATTACCCAACGAGTTTTGAATACTTTTGCCGGAACGGGAAAGAGTAAAACTCTGAAGAAATCAGAAATGCCAAGAATGGAATCAGCGTTGTACAAATGGTTCCTTGAGCAAAGGAGGAAAAATCTTCCTATTAATGGGAATCTGCTATTTGAAAAAGCAAAAGAAATGCACAAAATTTACAAACAAAATGAAAGTTTTTTAGCTAGTAGTGGGAGGTTTGAGAAATTTAAAAGAAGATATGGAATTCGTCTTTTAAAAATAGGTGGAGAGGAATTGTCTTCTGATAAAGATGCTGTGGAACCATTCAAAAAGCAATTAGCAGATTAAATTGAAAAATTAGGCCTAACAAGAGAGCAAATATACAACGCTGATGAGAGTGGTTTATTTTGGTTGCTACTTCCAGAAAAAACATTTGTGCACTATGAAGAAAATTCTGCTCCCGGTAGAAAAGCATCGAAGGAAAGGATCACTTTTCTCGCATGTGCAAATAAAACGGGTACACATAAGCTCAGACTTGCTGTTATTGGCAAAGCCAAGAATCCATGAACGTTCAAAAATGCAAGTCTCCCTGTTGACTACTTTAACTCCAAAACTGCTTGGATGACTACTACGATTTTTAAAGAATGGTTCCATAAAGGATTTATTCTACAGGTAAGTAAAGCGTTTATGTTTAATTATATACAGTTTGATCTTTATGAAAATAACAGGTAAGATCATTTATGAATGAGCACAATCTTTCTGAGAAGACCATCCTCATTTTGAACAATGCTCCAAGTCACCCTGCAACTGAGGATTTCAAGAGTGAAGATGGGGGCATAATCGCAATTTATATGCCGCCGAATGTAACCCCTCTCAACCAACCGATGGACCAAAATGCAATTCGTTTAACAAAATTGAATTACCGAAACCAGCTTTTAAATCACGTTATCCGACAGAAGGATATGGATGTTATCCAAACCTTAAAGAAACAAACCTTACTAGATGCTGTTTTAAATCTCTGAGTTTGAAAAAATTTTCGCTTACTTAGAGAAGATGCAATTAAAATTAAAAATACTTGAGGAAAGCAAAGTAAAATTAACGATTATTTAAAAAAAAACTAAATGTATTTAAATATGGGTTACCTATTGTCTATTGGTGCCTACTTACCTAATATGTACATACATAAGCTTGTGCAATTGTTTGTCATGCGAATTTATTTTTGTTTCAAATCCGGATTTATATTTCGTTTGTAATTTTTGTTCCAATAAAATGTAAATTACATGCAAAAAGCTTTTATTATTTTTCTTTCATTTTTTACAGCATATTGTAACTATCCAAAAAGATGAACTTCTCTAAAATATGAACAAGGCCGTGTAATAATTAGTTCATCTTTTCGAGAGTCGACTTTACTACCCTAATGACCTTTCCAAAATTGTCAACAGTGTTCATCTAACTCTTACCATTGCATGTACAGTCAGTTCTAAAAGTGAAAAAAATGTGCCATTACCTAAAATTCAGTAGTTTTCCAATTTTTATCCGAAATTCATTTAATGAATACACCGCACAACATGGAAAGGTAGAGAAAGCATTAGAAAAACCGTATCCTATGAAATCCCCGACAACCTAATTATTGTATTTTCAGCAAGAATATCGATCATAACTGAAAAGCAAATCGACAACTATGAGTGTTCTTAAGTTAAAATTATTAAAAATTGGTAGAATTTACTTTTGAGGAATACGCGGATATAATTTACATTTATTGTGAAGTGGAAAATCTGTTATACTAGAATATTAAAGGAGATTGGCTAACCGACGAAGGTTAAGAGAAACCCGTAAGTGGAACTTCAAGCTGCACGGAATTGCGAGTTGAAACCTCGGAAGGTTCTGTCGACGTCGAATAGCAAATAATCACACTCGTCGGGCAAGACCTTGAAATGAGCCTGAGACGTGAAGCAAGACGATTAGGAGTGTCTTCAGTGAGGTACATCGATTCCTTGGACTGCTAAAGCTCCAGATCTTACTCCACTGAACTTTTTTTTTATGAAAAACAATGAAGCATGAAGTTTATTTAAGGTATGTCAACGATAGAGACGCGTTAGTTAGCAGAATTGGGACTACAGCGACGAAAACATGGAAGACCTTAAACAGGGAATTAGAAGCAGGTTATTGCCATACATTGAAAGCGACGGAGGACATTTCGGACAACTTTTATTTTAATATGTTTTGAAGTCATTGAAAAGGATATTTCTTTCTTTGCTCGAGTTTAACAAGTGTTTTTTTCATTTTTTTTCGTAAATATCACTAGAATCATATGAATTTCTATTACAGTTTTTGTAATTTTGAAATTAGTATTCCTAACCTAAAATAGTAAGCAAGTTCAAAATTATAACTTACACAGTTAGTCGTTCTGAAGATGTGCAAGGATCACGAAATGCGTTAGCGAATTTATAAAAAAAGCCCCTTTAAATAAAAATTTTAAAAAACAATTGTGTTTTAATAAAAAAACTAAATGCATATTTAATGGTACCCTAAACGTTTCACTTTGTATTGTATTTGAGATTGGCCTTAAAAAGGAATCATTGTGAATATAAATAAATTGCGTACTTGTGAAAAATTATTTATTTACATGTAATTAGATAGAAAAGATTAAGATACAAAAATATTTATTTGAATAATGCCATGATTATAACTCCATTTAACCTATATCGTTGAAAAAAAAAGATTTCAATTCTAAGACAACAGAACTTTTTCGTGTTCATTAACAACGAGCTTTTGAGTAATTTTCAAAATGTTTGTGCTTTTTTAACTTAACTCGTCACAAGTCGAACTTATGTAAATTTAGACATCGTACCTAAACTAGTACAATTTAATAAAATCAATATTATAAAAAGTTCTTAGAAAATAGATTGTGCGATCTTGCCTATCATCATGGTACCTTAAAAATTATTTTAACAACTGCAAATATATTATGTATATAATAAAAACAATAATAGGTACAACAAAATTAAAGCATGTATTTAGATATAAATTAGATGTAAAATTGATAGTCTAAGTCATGACGAATTCTCGCCCAGAGTAATGCTCGTTATATCCTTGACAATCATCTCTGCTACTTGCCAAGCAATTTCCTCTTGAACTTTGTCTTCTGGCAAATTAACTAATTTACGTACAGCATTTTTAAATCTATTGCCTCCTGAAGCAAGTGACCATTTTTCATCCGGGCATCCAAACTCAAAATCACGTTCATAACGCCCCAGGGAATTAACCCGGCCGAAGGACAACACTCCTGTTGTGTTTCGATGCCAAAGAAGATCTGGATTTGTAAGTTGTCGAGAGTCTATTTTCATATCTGCAGCAACAGTTTTCTTAGGTTTTGATTTCCTTGAACTTTCCATTGCCAAAAGGGTGTTTTGCTGAGAAATAAAACTATTTCGATGTCTCTTGGTGCTGTCGGACGAGGAATTCGAAAGCATCTTTCGATGGTAATGTAACTCAGATTCTTTATGATCCCTAATTTTTGATCTTAGTTCAGTAAGATAGTGCTTGAATAGTAAGGAAGAAGTAAAATTTGAGAAGTACTTATGTTCAAGATGCTTTTCAACAATCTTTACAGAAAGATCAAAGCAACGTATCACTTTGTGCAGTTCGGCGCAAATACATTCTTCCACTTGGCTCCTCACACGGTCAGAAAATTTAAGAGGATATGGTGATTGTAGGGAAAAGTATTTTTCATATAATATCATTGCATCTTTCGTAATTTGCTCTCTGTTATCACTATTTAAGTTAGACTCATAATGTTTCCGAAAGTTAGTTGATGCAAGCCAAAATTCTAAGCAATGACGTTGGTTTTCTTGTTCGAGATATTCCATAAAATAAAATAATGCAGATTCGCTATGTAATATGTCGGAAAGACTGAGATCTGGGCTTGTCAATATATCAACACAATATTTGCAATAAAATGGACTTTCCAAAAATTCGTTTAAATATTCTTTTTCAATCCGTTCTAAAACATAGCTTTGCGCATCCTCAAAACAACTTGAGGTTATTGAAAAAGAATCAATACCATTATCCCTATCAGCACATAATGCTAAAGATATACTAGATAATATAGTCGCTGGAATGTCTAAGAAGTAGGGGGAATTTAAAGTAAAATACTTCTTGTATATTCTAATTGCATCCGTTGCTATCGCCGAACTTGATTTTTCCAGCGAGTTATCACTTATATTATCCAATTGTCTTTTATTTGACTCAGCGAAGATTTGCGATTTCTCATCGTCTGTGAGTGGTTTACGCATGCTTAAATCGCATAACGCCCGCAATTCAGGTACTTCTGTTTTCATTTTTTCTGATGAACATCCAAAATCAGCTTCTTCCTTCATTTTATTTGTAGAAAGTCGTATATTCATTTCTGCTTCTGAACGAAAAGAAATTTTATCACAGCCGCTTATGCTTGTATATGATAAACTGTCACATCCTTCAGACGAAAAGCTTCTTCGCTTTTCCTTAAAAGAATTTGAATCAAAATCATCACCAGCCGTATCACTTTGAATTTTTTTTATCGGGAAAGATATTTCTGTGGCTGTCTTGAAACTTTCTGCTTCTAAATAAAATTTAATAAATGAGAGAGCTTTTTTAGTTTCCAAAAATTGAATAAAGTAACACAGACAACTTTTGTTACTTATAATTTCTACAAGATTCATTGATAACCTTGATCGAGACTCAGCAAATTCTGAAAATAAAAAAATTTATATTATTTTAAAACATGGCAACTTTTTATAAAGATTTTCTTGTAATATATTATAGCAGTACATTGCAAAGCCAGGGACAGTTGCTCTAAGTATTTCACGCTTGACGTTATAAGTAGGACATTTTTTTATCTCATTCAATAATCATATTTACAGCATCTAACGCACGCATTTTAAAATATTTTATTAAATTAACTCTTATAATATAACTGCTAACCAACCCTACACAAAGTAAGTGAAAAGTTGTTTAAGGTACTATTAGCGAGTTAAAAAAATATTTTTTGGATTTTTTTTGTTTCATAAAAGGGTCTATAAATGTGTCAAGAATATGTATTTAAAATTTCAGGTCAAAATAGAATAGAAAAATAGTTATACAGATTTTTGTATAGTCATGTTTTGACGATGCTGCGTAAATTCCTTGTAACTTTAAACGCGTTTTTCTCGAAATGACATTTTCCAAATTTGCCCAAATTCTAGCTCAAAAACTTGCTGTCCGATTTTAATAAAATAATTTTCCCGTTAGAGACTTAAAAAGCGCGAGAAACTGGTTTTTAAAATTTTTTTTTTCAAATATGCGCCATTTTTCGAGAAAACGCTTTACTTCCGGTTTTGGTGGGGGGGGGGGGGGGCGGATGCACAACTAGAGAAAAAAAAATTATGATTAAAAAAATTTTTTTTATTAAATATAGATCCTAAGTTATCATATGTAAAAAAATTAAGCCCTAAAAATAAATTTTTCACTTAAAGAAAAAACATTTAAAAAGGGACTTTTTTTAACTTCACTAGCTAATAGTACCTTAAAGCTCTACTTTAGTTAGTAAGTACGAAAAGCGAGGATTTTATTGCAAAGTAGAAAAGCAATGGAAACCGTAAAGTATTAAAAAATTCTTTACTGAAAGTTTGACAAATCTTTAACAAGCGATCAAGGTATATTTTTATATTGAATTGCGAAGTAAGAATTTTTAAATTTAAATTTTAAAATTTTTAGGTATGTAACCAATAACATGCTTTCTATGAATATACATATATGTATATATATATATATATATATATATATATATATATATATATATATATATATATATCTATATATATATGCGAAAAAATTATTCACACCCTGCAAGAAATTATAATTAAATAATATTAAACGAAAAGTGCAAATTTCAAGTTGTACAAAATATAAGACATTCTTTATTCAATAACATAAATAATAAAGGGAAGTCTACTAATTTATTAAGTAAAATATCGGTCATTAAGTGATTGGTGATATTTACAATACTACCGGTGTTTTTATATTTTTTACTTTAGACGCTACAGAATTTTTATTAATCTTTAGCCTTTCACTTATTTTTTTACGCCTAATCTCACTTTATATTTAATAATTTTAAAATAAAATTTGAACCGACTTCAGAAAAAGCGCTAAAAAGCATGAAATAATGTTTCATTTTATATATACCATATTACGACATTTTAAAGTCGGTTCAAATCAAACAAACCAAACAACTGCAACAAAAGTATTTAAGCGTCCTTCCTTATGATTCCATGAGCTGAAACGTTTAGGTAATTTTATATAGTACCTTCAATTATACTTGGGTAGTTGTTTTACTTGTTTAATTTGCACCGACTTCAAAATGTCGTAATAGATATAAAAGTAAGCAATTTTTTTTTTATAATTAAAAAAAAAATAAAGTCTCAGTGATGAAATTTTAAATACTTATTACAATATAATGAAGAAATGTTTCCTGAAAATGTTGGATTTTTTAATTGTGTCCCCTTCTGAGATTTTTGGTGAGTCTTAGTTCTATCTTTAACATTTTTAATTTTAAAAGAGAAGGTTTTTAGTTTGAAAACGTTAATATTTACCGATTTTTTCATATTTACAGTTAAGTCGGACTATATATATACTAGACAGAAAATATTGTACCTGTTATGCTCTTTAACATGGTTTTTGTTTGAACTGATTATCTTTATATTCCAGGGTTTCTCCCCCACCCCATTTAAAATTTTGTTGAAATGGTACCAATCGGGGAACATACTCTACCCAACAAAAAAAGAATCATCAAAATCGGTCCACGCGTTACAAAATTATGCCTGGTCAGACAAAAAAAAAAAGAAATATGCGTTGAACTTAGAACCTTTTTATTTTTGGGAAGTCGGTTAAAAATGCACAGTCTTTTGCCTAATATCGAACGGGAGTTCCTTTGTTTTCGCCATACTGAACACTTAGGCCAATGTCACACGAGCGCTCTATTACGTGCGCCCAAATGGACGCGCGTGATGAGATAACTAGTCTTATATAGAAACCGTCACACGAATGACAATCACTTATCCAGCAAATCGACACGGTTCATAGTAATCACTTTGTAGGGAATAGAAAAACCTACAAAATGCCGTTTGAAAATTGTAAAAATTTTAATTTGTTGCTTAAAAAATCGCAAAAAACCATTAAAATATTAGAAACTTTCAATTAACAATAACTAATATAAAATTCAACGAATAAACTTGAAAGAAAGGTAGGTTTAATACTGCTCACATCGATTCGTTGAATAGTTTTTGCATAATTGAATTGTTTATCGCAGAGAAGCTAATTTTGCAATATTGGAACAGATTTTGGAACAGAAAATGGTTTTGCGCGTCTCATATTGAAGCAGAGGTGTTGCTCTACGAATACAATTAATTAGAATATTAAAAAAAGCATTTTAACTATTGCAAAATGACGTTACAAAAGTGGTTTTATTTTACCTTATAAACAAATGGAATAACTCCTTTGCTAGGGCTTTTTTCTATATATTTCGTTTTGATTTTTAAAAAGCTGGCATTTTTTCACAAATTTAAAAACAAAAAGAAATATGCTAGATGCTTCCTGAACGAAGCTATCGTTTTTTTTATTTAAAAATTCACTGCTGCTTTATTTATAACAATTTGCGATTTTTTAAGCAACAAATTAACATTTTTACAATTTTCAAACGGCATTTTGTAAGTTTTTCTATTCCTTACAAAGTGATTACTGTGAATTGTTGCTTAAGTAATTTGTTTATCAAGAAAATTCCAAAATACGCGAAAATTTGCAATTTTTCGACTTTAATTGTTTATAACTCGAACACCGCAAAGAATTTTCTGTAGAATTTGTATAAGGGTTATTTCTATAGTCTTATATTACATGAAAACCGTATCGATTTGCTGGATGAGTGAATGTCAAGAACAAGGTATTTTTTTCGCTTATTTCCCTGGACTATTATATATTACGCGCGAACTCAGCAGACGACCTTAAGTCATTGCTGTGGTTTATTAGTTGTTGTTTAGTAGTTAGATGAAATACATTTGTAATTATTGTTACTATTAATTTGATTCCCTTAACGAAAGTAGGTTTATATCATTTGAATTTATAAATAATCATTATTATTATTATTATAAATAAACATTACGCGCGAACTGATTTCATAGCGCTGATATTTTATCACGCAGCGCAATTCATGCTAAATTCAGTTTTTGCTAAAATAATTGAGCTAAGTTTTCCTAATTTATGTTGAGGAATTAATAAAATTATAAAGGTATTTTGTTTGCATCTGTAATATTAACAATTAAAATGCTTATAATATTTTTTAGCGCGTCCACTTTCACGCTCGTGTGATATTGGGCTTACTCAAATCAAAACAAACTGCTTAAACTCAACTAGAAACATAACATTGCCTGCGCAAAAACATTTACCGTTAGGATTTTAGCGAAATAGATCTGAAGAAGAAATATACCACAGGGTGTGAAGAATTTGTTGACCTAAAAATCTTATAAACTAAGTTAAGTTATTTTATCCAACAATAACGGATACTTGTAAAATGTTAATATTCGTTGATTTTTGCTAGATTTAGTTAGGTTAACAGAAAAATTGCAAGGCAGCAAAAGTGCTTAGATTTGTACATGGAATCTGACCAAAATTGTGAGAATTTTTTTTCATAAAATTTTCAATAAACCAAAAACTTTGGTTAGATTACCTGAAGAAGTCTTAGCACTTTTACTCCTTTGCAATTTTTCTGTAAACCTACCATATTCGAGTAAAATATCTTTAAAGTACCAACATTTTCAATTTTGTCCCTCAAAAATCTCAAAAACAACACAAACATTTTCAAAAAAATTGTTTAACACAAAAGTTGTTCACGTTTACGCAAAGAATCCGAATATGCAATAGAAAATAAGGTTTCCCGTTTAATTTTTTTAAGTCACCCCCCTCCTTCCCCCATGTGATGGGGTTGGGGTGCCCAATTTGGTACCATTCAACAGGTTTTCGAAAATTATTAGACACGTATTTTTTTCCCTTTATCGATGAACTTTTCACAGATAAGATTAATTGTATTTAAAAATAATTACAATTAATCTTGATAAGTAACAAAAGCCGTTCAAAATGTCCACCGCCACTTTGAATGCATGCCAAAAATCTCCTTCTAAGTTCCTGTTTAAGGTGTATTGTAGTCAGCCTCTCCCGTATTTTCGGCGCTGCATTACCAATTCGGCGAACTAAATAATCCCTATTGTTAACTGGGCTTGAATAAACTTCATCCTTAATTGCTTCCCATAAGAAAAAGTCCAATGGTGTAAAGTCTGGAGATCTAGCAGGCCAAGGAATCGGTGCACCTCGTAGAATCAAGCGGTTAGGAAATTTTTCACTTAGTGTTACCTTCACAATGTTAGCCGTATGAGCTGGTACTCCATCGTGTTGGTGAAACATTCCCCGAAGATTATCCATAGGGCCAAATTTCAGTTTTCTCTCTGAATCTCCTTCCAGTAGTCCTTGGGCTGGGTGATGGTGATATGGACGTAATCCCTCTCGATGAATAACCCTCCAAACCTTAGATTACGACTCTCCTAATCGTGTCGTGTGAAGTTACACTTCATGTTTCTCTTAACCTTTGGAAAGTCCGTGTAAATACCGCTCTTTGGGGTGCTCGTCGGGTAGGGAATCTCGTTTGATATTCCAGTACAGCCGCTCTCGCTTTTCCGTCTCCGACTGACTCTTTTTTAAAAGCAAAATTTCCATCAGGTATGAGTAACAGAATTCCAGGATACAGGAGTGTGAATTCTGCCTAACACAAGCTAAAAATAATTAGGTAGTCAGAGATTTCTAAGGATGCGGTTTTTCTAATCCTTTGCCAACCTTGACATGTTGCACCTTTTTGGAAAAGTAATAAGATGGGCAATCCAATAAAAATAAAAAAGAGGTGTACTAATTACATGAGTTTCGGAGAAAATTTGGGAAAATGCTGAATTTTAGGTAAATTCAAAACATTTTTTTTTCACTTTTGGAAGTGACTGTATTTTTTTTTATTTATTTAAGCTTAATACAAGCTATTGCAACAAAAAAATACATAATAAAAATACAAAATACGAGCTACACCTGCAATGGTAGGAGTTAGATCAACATTGTTGAAAGTTTTGGAAAGGTCATTGGGGTAGTAGTTTTTTAGTGTTTGTTTGATGTCGCTGTGTTGGGTAGATCAAAAGATAATAAAATAGTTTGTAAAAAAAAAGTTGAACCGACTTCACAAAAAGCGCCAAAAAGCATAAAATAATTTTTAATTTTATATCTATTACGACATTTTGAAGTCGGTGCAAATCAAACAAACCAAACAACTACAACAAAAATATTTAATTGTCCTTTCTTTTGATCCCGTGAGCTGAAACGTTCAGGTAGTATTATGTATTAATTTCAATTGTGGTTATGTAGTTGTTTTATTTGTTTAATTTGCACCGACTTCAAAATGTAATAGATATAAAATTAAAAATTATGTTATGCTTTTTAGCGCTTTTTGTGAAGTCGGTTCAACTTTTTTTTTAAAAACTATTTTATTTTTCTCTTTTTAGTGTCTTCTACTCTATACAACGAAGAAAGAACCATCCAAATCGGTCCACGCGTTAAAAGTTAGTTTTAACCCCATACCTCACCCCCATTCCACTAAACTTTTTTTCTCATGGTATCAATCAAGGAACATACTCTACCGAACAGAAACGAATCATCGAAATCGGTTCACGCGTGACGAAGTTACTACCCCTCCCCCTCCCCCACCACCACCATAGGACCAAATTATTCTCCTATTAGCAATGGGGGATCACACTCTATACAACAGCAAAAGAAGCATCCAAATCGATCCACGCGTTACAAAGTTAGGTTCCAATCCCTTCTCCCACCTCCACCCCAGCAACATTTGTTTTCTCGTAGCGTCAACCAAGGATCATATTCTACCCAATAGAAAAAGAATTATCCAAATCGGTCCACGCGTTACGAAGTTAGACTACCCCTCCCCCAACCCACACCTTTCACCCTAGGACCAAATTATTCTCCTATTAGCAATGGCGGATCATACTCTATACAACAGAAAAAGAATCATCGAAATCGGACCACGCGTTACAAAGTTAGGTTCCACCCCCACCCCCATCCTTCCAAAAAATTTTCACCTGGTATCAACCACGGAGCATACTCTACCCAACAGAAAAAGAATTATCCAAATCGGTCCACGCGTTACAAAGTTAGACTACCACTCCCCCCCCCCCCCACCCTAGGCCAAATTTTTTTTCTCCTATTAGCAATGGCGGATCATACTCTGTACAACAAAAAAAGAACCATCTAAAACGGACCACGCGTTACAAAGTTAGGTTTCACCCCCACCCCCACCCTACCAAAAATTTTTTTGACATGGTACCAATCGGTGAACATACTCTACCCAACAAAAAAAGAATCATCAAAATCGGTCGACGCGTTACGAAGTTATGCCCGGTCAGACATAAAAAAAAAAAAAAAAATTTAAAAAAAAATACGCGTCGAACTTAGAACCTCTTTGTTTTTGGGAAGTCGGTTAAAAATTAAAGAATAATGTGCATACCATGAAAAACTGAAATTTATGAATCACCCTGCAACTAACAAACGGTTGAGATTGTTCCCTTCCCCTGCCATAAAATTTTTTGTTTGCATAGGTGGGATCCATCACCCTACTCATTTTGGCACGGCAGATCTGAAACACCCAAAAATTGTCTGGCAGGGAGGGGGGCAATCTCAACCGTTTGGGAGTTGCAGGGTGATTCATAAATTTCAGTTTTTCATGGTATGCACATAACTCTTTTATTTTTATATCTTTATCTACACAACACAGAGAAATCAAACAAACGCTAAAAAACTAATATCCCAATGTCCTTTCCAAAATTGTCAACAATGTTGCCCTAACTCCTACCATTGTAGGTACAGTCACGGCCAAAAGTGAAAAAAATGGTTTGCAATTACCTAAAATTCAGAATTTTTCTAAATTTCCTCCGAAATTCATGTAATTAGTACACCTCTTTTTATTTTTATTTATTGCCCATATTATAGCCTTTCCAAAAAGGTGCAACTTAGCAAGGCAGACAGAGAAATCCTTGAATACCTAAATATTTTATTGCACTTTAGGTAGGAAATTCTTTAAATTAACAAAATTTTTAAGATAAAGGGTCGAAAATGTTTGTTTTGGGTTAACAGGTAATCAGTTACAAGTTATAAAAATGTTAGTGTAATTTTGTTTTTGTTTTTTATACGATGTGGCCAAATCCCAGGGGATGGTTTCGGCCGGAATGGAATTAGGGCAAGGGAAGTGAGGAAACTTGAGTCTTGTTTTGCATTGCTGCGAGCTAGGCACCAGCCCAGATACGGAGTGGATAATTTTAATTTCTTAATAAAAGCTCACTGGGTCATCTGGTCTCGAACCTGGGACCCATGGATTGTTGGTCGTGCCGCTTAACGAATTGATCCAATTCCGTCTCTAAATTGCCGATATTAGCTTGTGTTAGCCAGGATTCACACCCTTGTATCCTGGCGTTCTGTTACTCATACCTGATGGAAGTTTGCTATAAGAAAGGGTCAGTCAGCAAGAACACCTATCATAGTTGAAAAACAAATCAATAAGATTTGGTGTTTTTAAGCAAAAATTATTAAAAAATGGTGGAATTTACTTTTGAGGAATACTTGTATATTATTTACATTTATTGTGTAGTAGACGGAAACGAGAGAACGGCTGTACTGGAATATCAAAGGAGATTACCTAATCGACAAGCACCCCAAAGATTGCTATCTACACGGACTTTCCGAAGGTTAAGAGAAACAGGAAGTGTCACTTCACACGACATAGAGACAAGAAACGAAACTTTGGGAACTTCTGCCGACGTCGAGCAGCAAATAATCACCATCATGAGGTAGGACCCTGAGACGAGCACGAAACGAGTCGCAAGGCGATTAGGAGTGTCATAATTTAAGGTTTGGAGCGTTATTCATCGAGACAGATTACATCCATATCACCACCACCCAGTCCAAAGACTACGGAAGGAGACTCCGAGAGAATACTGGAATTCAGCACTTGGCTCCTGGAACGCGACATTGTCGACAGGGTGTTTCTAGGCCGAATTCTATAGATGGATGAATCTCAATTCACCAGGGATGGTATCACAAACTTTCATAGCATCCATACCTGGTCGCAAACTAAGCCACACAGGACAAAGATGATCTCATTCCAGCAGAGATTCAGTGTCAATGTTTGGGCTGGTATCATCGGAAACCATTTGGTAGGACCATTCATTTTGACGCAAGTACTCAACAGTCAAATTTGTGCGGACTTTTTGGACAATACACTGCCAGATCTAATAGAGGGTATCCCTGTGCATAATCGAACGGACATGTTTTACCAACACGATGGAGCACCAGCGCATACTGCTAAGATTGTGTATTGCCAGCTTGTGCCATGCCGCGAAGGTTTTTGAGTATCTCGTCAGTGACGTTCTTCGTTTTCACTGCAGGCCTTTCATGGGGTCCTTCCAGCAAGGCTTCCTCAGGGGGATGTCTACGACCACCAACCTCCTGGAGTTCATTAACTATTCTTTACCAGCCGTTGAAGTGGGCAAACAGGTGGATTGTGTATTCACGGACTTTAGTAAGGCTTTTAATAGGATAGACCATGGTATCCTGGTCTATAAATTGACTCTTCTTGGGTTCCCTTCCTGCTTTGTCAACTGGTTATCCTCTTACCTGTCTGGTCGTACCCATCGCGTCCTGTTTCGGGGTGCTCTTTCTGACGGAATCCTTGTTACCTCGGGGTTGCCACAGGGCAGTATCCTCGGCCCACTCCTCTTCATCCTATATATTAATGATGTTTCGCTTCTCCTGACACGCAGTAAAAGTCTATGTTATGCGGACGATGCTAAGATTTTTCGCACTGTTTCCCACGAAGCAGACTGCAGTACTTTGCACTCTGACCTGGCTGTGTTCTGCGATCGGTGTGTGCGCAATCGCCTTCCTCTAAAGGCCGGGAAGTGCACCGTTATGACCTTCTCCCGTAAAAGACGTCCTTTCCTCTTTGACTAAACCGTTGATGGCGTTACCTTGGGCAGCGCCGATAAGATGAAGGACCTGGGCGTGGTCCTCAACTCTCGCCTTTCATTCAAGGACCATGTGGATTCGATCGTTTGTAGGGCTAACTCGATGCTAGGTTTCGTTAAAAGATGGTCTAGGGAACTCGATGTTCCCTACCTAACTAAGCTTCTTTACTGCACCTTCGTCAGACCGCTTTTGGAATATGCCAGCCCTGTGGGGGCTCCCTATTTCGCCGTTCACATCGACCGCGTCGAGGCAGTACAGCGCAGATTCCTAAGGTTCGCTCTCCGTGGACTTCCCTGGATTGATCCCTGGTTACTTCCCTCTTATACTGATCGTTTGGGGCTAATTTCTCTTGAATCCCTTGAAAAGAGGCGTAACATCGCCAAACTACTATCTTTGTTCGATTTATTGCAGGGAACAATAAATTTATCCGATTTACTGGCTGCCGTGAACATCTCTATCCGGCAACGCACTTTGAGGAACCGCAACTACCTGCACATCTCTAGCCATCGCCTCTTCAACCAACACTTCGCCAATTTTGATTTTAATCTCTCTAGGCTGCAACTGAAGGGCGTGCTTAGACAGTGTCTTGGTTGATGTGGGGTCGTGGATAGCGTCAACCGCTGTCCTTGGATCGTTCCTGCTGATTTATTCTTGGCCTCTAGTTCGTAGTTTAGTTTGTAAGTTTTCATTATATCCTGTAGTAATCTTTAGATGAATCTGTAGAAATAAACAATAAACAAACAGTAATACTAAGTGAAATATGTCCTAACCGCTGGATTGGACAAGGTGCACCGATTCCTTGGCCTGCTAGATCTTCAGACCTTACCACATTGGACTTTTTCTTATGGGGAACAATGACAGATGAAATTTATTCAAGTCCTGTAAACACTAGGGAGGATCTAGTTAGGAGAATTGGGAATGCAGCGACGAAAATACGGGAGAGGCTGGCTAAAATACGCCTTAAACAGGGACTTAGAAGGAGATTGTTGGCATGCATCCAAAGTCGCGGTGGACATTTTGAGCAGCTATTGTAAGTTACTAAGAGTAATTTGTAATACGTTTTGAATTCAATAAAAAGGATTTTAGAGTTAATATGAGTTTAGTTTCTTTAAATTGCAGATTTTCCAATATTTCCCGATAAGTTTTCTACTTATAAATTTCTACACCCTTTCTCTACCTGGGCATGTTGTGTCTTTGTATAATGATTGTACTGTACTGATTACATGAATTTTAGGTAATCGAAACCCATTTTTTTCACTTTTGGAAGTGGCTGTAAATGCAATGGTAGGAGTTAGGTCAACAATGCTGGAAAGGTCAACAAGTTTCTTAGTGATTGTTTGATGTCGCTGTGTTGAGTAGATCAAAAGATAAAAATAAAAGAGTAATGTGCATACCGTGAAAAACTGAAATTTATGAATCACCCTTAACTCCCAAACGGTTGAGATTGCCCCCCTCCCTGCCATACAATTTTTTGTTTGCCTAGGTGAGATCTTTCACCCCACTCATTTTGGCACGTCAGACGGAGTTGGATCAATACGTTGAGCGGCAAGACCAACATGCCATGGGTCCCGGGTTCGAGACCAGATGACCCCGTGAGCTTTTATTAAGAAATTAAAATAATCCACTCCGTCTCTGGGCTGTTGTCTAGCTCGCAGCAATGCAAGAACAAGACTCAAGTTTCCGCACTTCCCTTACCCTAATTCCCTTCCGGCCAAAACCATGCTAACGCATCAAAGGGTTGTCCCCTAGGATTTGGCCACATCGTATAAAAAAACAAAAAAAAACCGTTTGTCACTTATTTCTCCGTGCAGAAAACACAAATTAAAGTAGTTGCTTTACTGATGTTATCTGTGCAAGAACTCGTTAAGTGGAACTAGTGCTTGGTCAAAATAATAGGTGGTAATACAATTTCGAGAAAGTTATATTAACGGCACTTTAAGGGGTTAGGTCTAGTCAGAGGCGTGAAGGAATGACTATTTGAAATAATTTTGTTTGAGGTAATTAAATTTATTTTACAAAACTTATTATGCAGAGTTGATACATCATCTTTTAACTTGATTTAATCAAAATTTAAAAAAAAATTTAATTTTAAAACAAGTTATAGCCATCTTTGTGGACCCCGTTCCGGAAGTTGCGATTTGCGATGACCAACACAGCATCTTATTGGTTCATCGGAAATCAATCAAACAAAGGGAATCATTAGTTTAATTATTATTTTATTGTTTAAAAAAAATTTCAATCCGTCGATCAAGGACAAGTTTTTATGCTTACAAACACCTGCATAAATTTCATAAGTTTTCATAAATTTCCACCCAGCAGTTTTTGAATTATAGTGGTCACCGCCTTTGAAAACATAGTTTGGAGAAAAACGCGTTTAAAGTTCGCATTAGCGTGTTGCAGAGAGCCCTTCAGTGAATATGGGATATCTCGAAAACTATTTATAGGATTGACTTGAAATTTTCAGGGAATATTTTCAAGATGTCATATTTCAAGAAAATGCAAAAAATAAAAAATCGATTTTTGAAAATTCTGACTAGCCATAATAGTACGAGATCCGGCTGCAAGATTACTACGTTCATCTAGTTTTTAATCAAAATCTAATTTTTACATATATTTATGAATGGGGGAATATATTTTTGCCGGGTTGCCTATCAAAATGTGGCCGCTAGTATTTTTAATTAAAATAATATTAATTGATTTTTCGGAAAAAATTTCGTTCGTCTGCTGCTTTCACCAAAATTTTAGACTTTTCATGCACTTTGCTTATATGAAATGCAATTCCTGTATCTGCTTCCTCATGTTGGCATGCTAATTCAGTTTCTTCCTTTTTCACAACGCGGTTTCCGACAGAACAATATGAAAAACATTGTTCTCCAACAGTAATAAAAATTCTTTTGTTTCCCAATACTGAAATGTTCTGTTTAATTTGTACACCTAAAAGAGGCTTTCTGTATGAATATTTAATTAATTTGTAACTAATTGTAGAAAACTCAAAGAAAATAAAATATTTTCTCGAACATTACCTGCATAATAAATATAATTTTATGTTACATAAATAACCGAGATTCTATTCTTTAATAACTCGTACAGCTGGCAATCGTCATCCTCCTCTCACGAGCGGTGTTGCGCGCGAGCTCTCTTTCACTCTTATCAATATTTAACAGCTGGCAACCCCCCTTTGCGGCCCCTTTTACATAGGAAGACGTATTCCATCATCCACAGAAAAAAAATTAGCTTTAATTTGATATATATATATATATATTATAAATATACTATAAATATAAATGAACGTATAAATATGACAAAGTAACACCTGTTTACACCTGGCTGCGAAGAGGTTGCGGCCAAGTGCGTAATGGCAGCCATAACTTTTCAAGTTCTTTACAAATATTGCTGAGAAGGGGATTAGATTTTATTTAAAAAACAAGTGAACGAAAGTTTTTCCGAAAAATCAATTAATATTATTGTAATTAAAAATAGTAGCGGCAACATTTTGATAGGCAACCCGGCAAAAATATATTCCCCCATTCATAAATATATGTAAAAATTAGATTTTGATTAAAAACTAGATGAACGTAGTAATCTTGCAGCCGGATCTTAGACTATAACCCCTTAAAGCAAATTTTTCATAAAAGTGAGCAATTAAAAAAATAAAACATACCAAAAATAAGAAGTGCATTGTTCAGCAGAAGAGCGGAACATGGTGAGAAGGTTAATTCAGGAAGGCAGAGCCTATAAAGTTATTGATAACGCCTTAGATCGCAACCAAAATTTCGTTCTAAATGCTTTGAACCCTAAACAATATCAGAAAACAATAGGTAGACCCAAGAAAACGAATCTAAACACTGATCATCAAATCGTCATTCTTGCCAAAAGGGAACCAGGTCAGTACAAGGACTATCCGCAGAAATTTGCAAAGGGCAAATCTACCTGGAAGAGATCCTTCACTTTGCGGAAGGAATATATAGCCAAGAAAAGACTTTGCTATTAGCCATAGAAACGGGATTGGGGAACAGAAGTGAAAAAGTGGTATAACATTCTGTGGAGCGATGAAACGAAGTCCATATTGCAATACAATAAAGAAGTTATGGGATATTTTGACCAGGAAGTGAAGAAAAATTCTCCGAGAAATAAAAATCATTTGTGGGAGCATCTACCGAAAGCGTGGAACTCCATAGAACCGAACCTACTTAAAAAACTAATTGCCCGAATGCCATGTATTTGTAAGGAAATAATTAAAGCTCCAGGTGGAGACTTTGATGAAAACTCTATAGTTTGTAGATTACTTTTAAATTTGTAGATTACTCTTTGTATAGAACTTACAGTAATATATGTATTCATTTACATCCATACTGTCTTATTGAAAATGAAATCGTGGATGAGCATCACCTCTTTTCATTTCTTGTTAATGCGATTAAACTTTTCGGCGGCAATATATATACTAGACCACCCAAATGTGCAGTGTTTTTTTGTTGCTCTATGTGGAGTTTTTTGTAGATCATGACAAAATAAGATTAGTAAAAAAAATAAGTTAGTCTAGTGGAGAAAAACCTGTCCACGGTACATAAGCAGCATCAATTTAATTTATCAATAAAGTAGGAGAATTTATCTAACCAGCGCAACGAAAGTTCATTCACTTTAATTAGCAAGTCACACTAATCGTAACTTGATCGCCCTACTTGTTTGGCAAGTCAATTAAAAGAAAACAATCAATGGGTCAAGTGAATAAACTCACGGTGTGCTGCGTCACTATTTAGTAATTATGAAATGAGGAAATGTATTAATGTGATAAATTTAGTATTAAGCAATTAACTGTAAATAGTTGATGATAATGTAATAAATTAAACTGTAAAAATAGAATTAGTGAGAGAATAAATCAGTTCAGTCATCTAACTTACTCATTCGTTTTACTTGGTCGTGCGATAATACTGTCTGTCGAACTTAGTGTCTTCAGACAACATCCCTTAAACATTTTTTGGTCCTTCGAGCACTAGACAACCAGTTCATACCATTAAGTTCTGTGAGGTATCAGAAGGGTATAGTGAAAATAAGTGATTTGTGAATGCTTATTAAAAATTTCTGTTGAACTCAGTGTCTTCAGGTGATAGAGCTTGTGCAGTTTACAAATTAAAAGAAGTTTATTGAAATCACTGTTGAACTTAGTATATTCAGGTGATAAAATCTTGTGCAGTGTACAAAATCTTGAAATCGCTGTTGAACTTAGTGTCTTCACGCGAGAAAGAAAAAGTGCATTATTTGTTGTTCACAACGGGGAGAAATAATCTCGCTGTTTATCTACAGTTATCAGAGTCAGAGACTATCGCATGCCAAAGACTATTGCAACAACAGTGACATCGCTGAAAAACGAAGCAATGGAGCAGTTAGTGAAAACCCAGAGGGTAGATGCCTTAAAAATTCAGAAAATCTTAAAGAACTTCAAGAAAGATTCAGCGAAGAGAAAAACGCAGAGCAACATTGAAGGACGACTGAAAACATTAAGCGAGCTTTGGAAAGGTTTTGAAGAAAGAAACGACGCCCTGGATGAATTCAAAGAAGCTAATCTACTGCAACCATATTTCGCCGCTGATTTCTTTACGGAAGTGGAAAATTTAAACGAAGAAACCAGGTAAATATTGGAGGGAGCATTAAGTGATCTAATCAATCGTAACAAGTGCACAGATGAGCAAATAAAGCAACTTAAAAAACAAAGTGCAATCATAGAGTCACGAGCTATCTCTGTAGTCGAACCGGAGATTTTTACTCAAGGATCAGCAGCATGTTGTGTTCAAAAGATAAAACTACTAAACGATTACTGGGAAAACATTGTGGTCAATCACGGTGAAATCATGGCAAAGGGAGTATTCGAAGATGAATATTTCAATGCCAACGTATTTACAAAGATATAAGATGCGTACCAGGCAGTAATAATAAAACTTCAAGAAAAATTAAATAGCCTACAATCAGCCACGAATCATCTAAGAACGCAGTCAGACGTTGATTCTGATAAAAGAACAGAAGTCAGGTTACCAAGAATTGATATTCCAATCTTCAATGGACCATGGCAACCATTCAAAGATTTATTCACCGAACTGATCCACAAGGATAAAAATATGTCAGCCGCTGAAAAATTATTCAATTTGAAAACAAATCTGTCCGGTGAACCTAGTGAGCTAATTCAACATCTCAATATAACAAATGAGAACTTCAATACAGCCTGGGGGATACTCGATAAGCGCTATAACAACACGAGAACTCTCGTAGCTACTCAACTACGCACGTTATTGAATCAACCCGTTCTAGTGAAGAAATCAGCAGAAGCTCTAAAGAAACTGCATGAGACAACAACGGAATGTCTAGAGGGTATTAAAAACCTAGGCATAGACACAAAAAACTGGGATCCATTAGTGATCTATCTGCTTACGCAGAAATTGGATAAAGAAACTCATAGATTATACGAGCAGTCACTAGCCGCGCCAAGAGATATACAAAAGCTAGATGAGTTCCTTCAATTTCAGGAGAACAGATTCCAAGGTCTGGAAGCTATTGAGCCAATTACACCTAGTAACAAGCAGATATCACAATTGGATAAGAATAAAAAGGGTACCAGAGCAATATGTCATGGCAGTGTTACGTTACCATGCATAATATGTAGTGGTGGACATAAAATATATACTTGTGAGAAGTTCAGACAATTGGGCGTCCAACAACGAATTATCGCAAGCAAGAAAGTGAATTTGTGTCAAAATTGTTTAACAATTGGACATAGTACATCTAATTGCAAAAGCTGGAAATCATGCCAAATATATCAAAACACCATACGCTCTTGCACTATTAGAACCTAAATTCCACAAGCCAGCGAAGCACCAAATACAGCGGCTATCCTGTTGCGGATAGCACTAACAAGTTACAAGGATCGACTTCTGCAACGAATGTGTTTACACATATGGCAAGCAACCGCATTGGGGCTAAAGTATTATTAGCTACAGCTTAAATTCTAGCAGTCGATAAGGCAGGAAATTCGACTAAACTCAGGGCCCTTATTGATCAAGGGTCGCAAGCTACCTTTATAACTGAAGATGCAGCACAACGCTTACGGTTACCTCGAAAGAAAATACACGCCATTGCGTCTGGGGTAGGAGGAGCCAGTCCAGGTACAGCACAGTCAAGCATTGAGTTAACAATGACCCCAAGATTCCAATCAGAATATTCGATTACTACAAAGCTCTCGTTCTAAAAAATTTGACGAAATGTCTACCTATTGAAAGAGTAACACGAAGTACTTGGGCACATACGAGCAATCTCATGTTGGCCGATCCTACATTCGCAGTTCCAGGAAAAAGCGACGTAATACTTGGAGCTGAAGTATACGGGAATATCTTGCTTGAAAACGTTTTGCGTGGACCCAAAGGAGCTCCGATAGCACAGCAAATGGAGCTAGGTTGGATATTATCTGGAGGCATTTAGAACATCAACAAAGATGCGAGAATCATGTGTCTAATATCAGAAGTGGAACCTTTGAACGACTTGCAAAGATTCTGGGAGTGTGAAGATCTTCACGACGAGAGTATTATAACTAGTGCAGACCTAGCTCGCAAAAATTACTTCCGACGTACACATCGGCAAGACGATAATGGTCGGTATGTAGTGCGTATTTCGCTCCGAGAGGATCCAGGAGAAACAAAACAATTAGATAGTTCCCGTGAATTAGCGCTAGCGAGATTTTTTCAAATGGAACGAAAGTTT
The DNA here is from genome assembly GCA_964036015.1 of Leptarthrus brevirostris. Taxonomy (NCBI): domain Eukaryota; kingdom Metazoa; phylum Arthropoda; class Insecta; order Diptera; family Asilidae; genus Leptarthrus; species Leptarthrus brevirostris. The sequence continues at coordinate 62,274,139 of OZ038375.1, forward strand.
AAACTCAACAAGGTGTTCGAAACGATGTATAAGGACTTCATGAAGGAGTACGAAAAGCTAGGTCATATGGTTCCTGCCGAAGATGACACTAGTAATAAGCACTATTTACCACATCACGCGGTTTTGAAAGAAAGCAGCACGGCACCTAAATTAAGACTCGTGTTCGATGCTTCGGCGAAACGAAATAACACCAAAAGTTTAAATGAGCTCATAATGATTGGGCCCCAAATCCAGCAGAACTTAACTTCCATCCTATTGAGATGGAGAAAGCATAAAATAGTTTTTACAGCGGACATCGAGAAGATGTATCGCCAAATAAAGATGGATGTACGAGATCAGAACTACCAACGGATGAAGAATTGATGTATCCAACTGGGGCAAAAACACACACGGCACATACGTTGATGACATAGTGTCGGGAGCACATACAGTACAAGAAGCTCGAGAATCAAGCACACAGTTAATCAATCTACTCAAGAAGGGAGGATTTCGTTTTCGTAAATGGACAGCAGTTACACTTGGCTTTGATGACGAAATTACTATAAAAGCATTAGGAGTCAATTGGAATCCGTCCACAGATAAATGCAAAATAAGGGTGAATTTAGATACTGACTCGAATCCCACTACAAGAAGGAATATATTATCGGAAGCAGCAAGAATATTTGATCCCATAGGGTTATTGTCCCCAGTAACGATGACGATGAAATAATAACTACTCATATGGTCTCCAAAACGGAAGAGAGATTCAAGGAAAAGAACATTTACCTAGAGTTAGCTGAAAGGTACTCATCATTAGGAAAATTACAACGAGTGGTAGCTTACCTAAAACGATTTATTTACAACATAATATTGACGAAGGAGCACCGCAGGGTAGGCGACTTAACTGTACATGAAATATAAAGGGCTTTAATTCAAATCGTACAGACTACGCAAAAACAGAGCAATATGTCATGGCAGTGTTACGTTACCATGCATAATATGTAGTGGTGGACATAAAATATATACTTGTGAGAAGTTCAGACAATTGGGCGTCCAACAACGAATTATCGCAAGCAAGAAAGTGAATTTGTGTCAAAATTGTTTAACAATTGGACATAGTACATCTAATTGCAAAAGCTGGAAATCATGCCAAATATATCAAAACACCATACGCTCTTGCACTATTAGAACCTAAATTCCACAAGCCAGCGAAGCACCAAATACAGCGGCTATCCTGATGCGGATAGCACTAACAAGTTACAAGGATCGACTTCTGCAACGAATGTGTTTACACATATGGCAAGCAACCGCATTGGGGCTAAAGTATTATTAGCTACAGCTTAAATTCTAGCAGTCGATAAGGCAGGAAATTCGACTAAACTCAGGGCCCTTATTGATCAAGGGTCGCAAGCTACCTTTATAACTGAAGATGCAGCACAACGCTTACGGTTACCTCGAAAGAAAATACACGCCATTGCGTCTGGGGTAGGAGGAGCCAGTCCAGGTACAGCATCTTAATGAAGAAATAATGCAATTAACACAGGAACATGAATTGAGCAAAAGAAGTAGATTAGTACCACTGGCACCATTTATTGATCAAGACAACATACTGCGAGTAGGTGGACGGTTGGAGCGAGCACAGTTGGCCTTTGATCGTGAGCATCCCATCATACTGCCCTATAAAAGTTGTCTAACAACCCTGGTAATGGATAAAGCCGATAAGGAAACGCTTCACGGAGGTAATGCCCTTACGCTTGAAGTAATTCGACAAAGATTCTGGATAATAAATGGACTTAAGGCAGCAAATGGACATATACATCAATGCACGAAATGCCAAGAGTTGTAACCACTCCACCCTTTGATCTTCTGTTTGAACGTGGAAGAGGAAACAGGACCCATAAGGGATACAGCTCTCTTCATATGCTTAACGACAAAAGCAATACACTGCCTCTCCGCATTTTGGAGGATTCTGGGAAGCTGGAGTAAAGGCTGTAAAACATCACATGCGCCGTGACATCGGAGAAAACAAACTAACTTACGAAGAAATGTGCACTCTCATGACACAGAAAGAGGCCTATCTGAATTCACGACCCCTTTGCCCTCTATCAGAAGACCCGGACAGCCTTGACATTTTAACACCATGACACTACCTAACGGGTTCAGCACTATTCACTATACCTCAGAAAGATCATCTCGAAAAGAATGGCAACGATTAGAAAGAATGTATCAAGACTTCAGCAACGGCCCAAATGGGCCCAAAGGCAGCCAAACTTGAATATTGGTAATCTTGTACTCATAAAGGATAAGCAGTTATCGCCAACCCGCTGGGCATAATCGAAACGCATCCTGGAGATGATGGGTTAGTACGAGTGGTAACCCTTAAGACAAAAGGGTCAATAATAAAACGACGAATTACAAAGGTATCTGTGTGAAAATTGTTCAATTGCATTTCCTTGCTGTGAAATTATTGTTTCCTTCTTGTGGTGCGTTGGATACTAAGGTTTTAAATAGTAAAACTCCATGTGGCGGTAACGTTTTTTAATTAGCTTTAATTCTGTGTTCCACCCTAGCCAACACTTGAACTCCGACTAGTTACATTTCTTTTTGTTCTGTTTAAGCTACCTATACAATTCTTTATTTGTGAGAGAAAAAGTAATTCCATGTTTTGTATGACAATATTGCATTTCTAGTTAAAATATACAGTTTTGTTCTCTTAAAGCTATAGATTACAGGGTGTTTCTTACAATGTTCCTATAAAATTTGTTTTGACTAAGAATTCGATAATTATTTTAATCCTAAACATCCTCCCGCCGTGAAGACGCCGTCTTCTCAATTGGCAACTTTGCTAGCTTCGCTACCGGTCTCTTGAATTCTCCCCTTGCGGTTCTTAAAGTGACAACACGAACCAAATTATCAGCGCCAGGGTGTGTCTTCCTGATTCGTCCGAGGGCCCAAGTTGATGGTAGCAGATTGTCGTCTTTCACAAGCACCAAATCACCGACCTTCAGGTTGTCTTCGACTCGAGCCCACTTAGGACGATACTGTAGGCTGGTCAAATATTCCATATGCCAACGTTTCCAAAAGTCCTGGACCATCTTTTGGACTACTCCATCTTGTTAGGATTGATGTCTTCAGGTGGACCATCGAGGGTTCAGGAAGAGTAGTTATGGGCTGGCCGATTAAAAGATGAGCTGGAGTGAGCGCGTCAATGCTGCTTATGTCGTCTGTCAAGGGCATTAACGGTCTGGAATTCAGGATGCCTTCTGTAGAGAGTGTAGAAAGCTCTACGAAGGTTAAGCGTGCTTCTCCGATAGTCTTCTTCAAGAGGTTTTTTGCCGACTTAACTCCGGCTTCCCATATGCCGCCGAAGTGTGGCGCTGAGGGGGGGTTGAAATGCCATGTTATATTGCGACTTGATAGGTAATCTGCAATTAGAACATTATGAGTCATTGAATTAACTAAATTATAAAGTTCGCCTAGTTTTCTTTTTGCACTCACAAAATTTGTTGCATTATCGCTATATAAATTGGAAGGAATGCCTCTTCTTCCTATGAAACGTTTCAGACAGGAGATAAATTCGTCCGCTGACAAATCGCTAGCGACTTCTAAATGCAAGGCCCTTGTGCTGAAGCAAACAAAAAGGGATATGTAGCCTTTAGTTGATCTTGCTCCCCGTCCCCGATGAAGGAGTACTGGTATCGGACCTGCATAATCTACACCGACGTTCTCGATTGCTCTAGAAATCGATACTCGATGCGAAGGTAAATGTGCCATTAACTGTTGAGATACTCTTGTTCTCTGTCGTATACAGGCCACACAGTGTTTGATATGACTCTGCACCATCGATCTGCAGGAGAGTATCCAGTATTTCTGCCTTAGGATGCCAAGTAATAGGGACGTGCCGACGTGATAATGCCGTTGATGAATGTCTGCGATTAGAAGCTTAACGAAACTGTGATTCTTTGGTAAGATTACTGGGTGTTTTGTGTCGTATGCACAGTTCGCGTTTTCTAATCGGCCCCCGACACGTAGAATCTGTTGCTTATCCAAGAAGTTCTTACTTGAGTTCTGAACAGGCTTGTTCCGCCGGATAGCGTTAATTTCATTTTGAAATGCGTCTGCTTGTGCCCAACGTATACAAATTCTTGATGCTTCCGTCCACTCTTCTACTGCTAGCCACGCTGAGGAAGTTTTGTTTGAGGAGGGCTTACAGTTGTTTAAGAATCGAATGCATCTACCTAGAATGCGATAAATCAACCTTAAGGAAGATCTTTTTTGAAATAGGATATCCAAGGTGTCATTGAAGTTGGAAAAATAAGCATTGATGTATGTTTCTCTTCGTTCGATGTTTACTGCATCGGTGGTTTTCTCTGGGTTAAGTTTGATCTTAGTTGTCCAGTCATCTTTGAGCCATGAAGGGCCATTCCACCAGAGTGTTGAATTCAAAATAGTTTTAGGGGCAAGTCCTCTGGAAGCTATGTCTGCCGGGTTATCTTTTGACGATACGTGATTCCAACATGATCTTGGTAATGTTCCGCTGTTCGGTTTCCGATGTAGCATTTCCACTTGCGAGGAGGTGCAGAGAGCCAAGCTTAGACAACTTCTGAATCTGTCCAGGCGAAACACTGTAATTTTGGGTGTTCAAATGCCGATTTTACTGCCTGAATCAGTCGTGTCAACAGTAGAGCTCCGCATAGCTCTAATCGTGGAATAGATACCTGTTTTATAGGTGCTACTCTCGTTTTTGCAGTAACTATAGTTACTTGTATCTGTTGGCCATAAAGTGTTTGCCGACAATATACGACTGCACTGTAGCTGACTCCGAAGCGTCGGAAAAACCATGTAGTTGGAAGTTACCGTCTTGAGTGGACAACCACCGCGGGATGCGAAGCTCCCATGTTATGAATGTTGCTTCTGATGTCATTCCAGTCCTTCGCTAAGTTACCGGAAATGGGCTCATCCCAACTGTAGTTTTTAAGCCATAGCCTTTGCAGTATAATTTTGAATAAAACTGTTATGGGTGCTAGTAGTCCAAGTGGATCAAAGATTCGACTAGATTCAGATAGAATGTTTCGTTTGGTGTAGGTAAGTTGGATGTGAGATTGACTTCAAATGTAAAGTAGTCCTCTGCCGGAACCCATTTGCATCTTGTAGCCAAAAATGGTGCGGCAGCAGTACCATAAGTAACTGAATTGAGCCACAGGTGCTGGATCGGTTCTCCTGGATTTTCCCTCCAGACAATTCGCTGGTAGTTTCTACCTCTCTTGTTTAGCATCACCATCCTAAACATCTTCTCGATGTCCGCTGTGAACGCAACCTTGTTTAATCTGAATGAAAGCAAAATGGGAAACAAATCTCTTTGTAATGTCACTTATAGTGTCGTTTTTTTTACGTTTTTTGGCACTTGGTGGAAATATTTTTCACTTAACATTTTTTTATTTTTGAATAAATAAAACGCTTGTATATTTTCCACAGTTAACAATTTATTTATTTAATAAATTTGAGCTGACGCGTTTCGTCTTATCGGGACATTTTCAAAGCTTCAACTGAAAGTTCTGCCAATTTGAAGTCTATGAACTACCAATTGGTTCGAACAGAGTGTACTGTTAACCTCAATAAAATAAATAAGAGATACTATACAATTAAAATTTCTAAACAATTATAATTACAATTTATGAGGATGTCAAGCTAACTATAAATTGATTATCTAAAAGAGGACTTTTGTTTGTAAAATCAATCTGATCATTTACCAAGAAACAACCATCGTTTTTAGCCTTCCTTATTTCAAAAATTTCTAATTTGTCAAGAATTTGAATATCATCAGTTCGGTGAATTAGCTCTAGATTGTCTATCTTAGTAGTATGACCCGTGTCAATTAAATGTTTCGAAAGGCCCGAAGAAGGTCTATAGTATTTAGCGGATGTAAAGTGTTCCTTAAACCGAGTTTCTATGCTTCTTTTGGTTTTCCCTATATATCGAGCACTGCAGTCTTCACAGATTATTTCATATACGCCGCGGCTTTTTAACTTGTTGAATGGAGCTTTAATTTTGTTGTTGGAAATTTTATTTTTCAGATTATTGTTATTAACAAAGGCAGGAATAATATTGACTTGGGAAAGGATTCTTTTTAAAATTGCACAAGACTCATCAATGAATGAGATTCTCTTCCACCTTTTTTCCTGTCTTTCGCTTGGTTTTACATAAGGGTATACTGAGTTTAAAGCTAGTTTGGATTGTTTATCTCTCAATAGTTTATATACAATTTTTGAATTATACTCATTGTTAATAGCTATTTGTTTTATAATGTTCAGCTCTTTTCTAAATTTTTCTTTGTCCAAAGGCAGTCTTAGCAATCTATTGATCATAGAGTGGAAGGCTGCTAACTTTGTACTCCAAGGGTGATTAGAGTGGGAAGGAATTATTGTGTCACAATAAGTGTTTTTTCTAAAGATATCAAATCTTAATATTCTATCAACTATTGAAATCGTCAAATCTAGAAAATTAATACTATGGTTTCCTAATTCTACTGTAAATTGAATATTTGAGTCAATATTATTAAGAACTTGCTTTACAAATAAGTCAAGTTGTCTGTCAGTGCCTACCCATATACAAAATACGTCATCGACGTACCTAAACCAAGCGAAAACGTGTTTAATTAAATCATTATCAAATTTAAATAATTTATTTTCAAAATTGTTCATAAAAAATTCTGCACAGAAAGGTGAGTAAGCGGATCCCATGACAAGGCCTTTTGTCTGTAGGTATATTTTTTGATTAAAAGTGCAATAGTTTTGGTTAATACATGTATCTGAAAGTGAAATTAGTTGGCTAGCTTTTTCATTTTTAAATTTTTCTTTTATTGATTTATTACTACTACTCAGCCAACTAAATCGGATTTTCTTGACCTTGCGGTGCATTTGGATGCAGCAGTGGATGATACTAATGTAGTGGTTAAAGCGGATTGCGTTAATTCTTTAGTGAATATCAGTAATAAGAGCAAAAATAAGTCCATATCAGATAGTTTAATGTTAAACAGAATCAAAAAGAAAATTAACAGAATCAAAATAAAAATTAATCGTAAGTAAAGCTGATAAAGGTAATGTTATTACAATATTAGATAGAGCAGATTATATAAATAAAATGGAAAATTGCTTAGAAAATATGAATATATATGAAATAACTTCTGATCCAACTGATAAATATGCGCGAATTGTTTCTAAAGTAATAAATAATGCCAGTATAATTCTTGATAAAAGGGAGTCATTCAAGCTAAGAAACAACCATCCCTCAATACCAATTCTCTATGGGCTTCCAAAGCTTCATAAAGATGATGTCCCATTACGTCCGGTAGCCTCGGCTTTCAAGGCCCCAGCTCAAAAGTTGGCTAAACACCTGACAAAAATACTACCTTCAATGTTAGATTTTAAACCGAGCTTTTCTATTAAAAATTCTGAAGAATTAATCAACAGAACGAAAGAATTAGTTATACCTTTCAACGCTAAGCTTGTTTCTTTTGATGTAAACAATTTCCCTCTATACCGACATCAGACTTAAAAGATCAACTAAATAAATCAATAAAAGAAAAATTAAAAAATTAAAAAGCTAGCCAACTAATTTCACTTTCAGATACATGTATTAACCAAAACTATTTCACTTTTAATCAAAAAATATACCTACAGACAAAAGGCCTTGCCATGGGATCCGCTTACTCACCTTTCTGTGCAGAATTTTTTATGAACAATTTTGAAAATAAATTATTTAAATTTGATAATGATTTAATTAAACACGTTTTCGCTTGGTTTAGGTACGTCGATGACGTATTTTGTATATGGGTAGGCACTGACAGACAACTTGACTTATTTGTAAAGCAAGTTCTTAATAATATTGACTCAAATATTCAATTTACAGTAGAATTAGGAAACCATAGTATCAATTTTCTAGATTTGACGATTTCAATAGTTGATAGAATATTAAGATTTGATATCTTTAGAAAAAACACTTATTGTGACACAATAATTCCTTCCCACTCTAATCACCCTTGGAGTACAAAGTTAGCAGCCTTCCACTCTATGATCAATAGATTGCTAAGACCGACTTTGGACAAAGAAAAATTTAGAAAAGAGCTGAACATTATAAAATAAATAGCTATTAACAATGGGTATAATTCAAAAATTGTATATAAACTATTGAGAGATAAACAATCCAAACTAGCTTTAAACTCAGTATACCCTTATGTAAAACCAAGCGAAAGACAAGAAAAAAGGTGGAAGAGAATTCCATTCATTGATGAGTCTTGTGCAATTTTAAAAAGAATCCTTTCCCAAGTCAATATTATTCCTGCCTTTTTTAATAACAATAATCTAAAAAATAAAATTTCCAACAACAAAATTAAACCTCCATTCAACAAGTTAAAAAGCCGCGGCGTATATGAAATAATCTGTGAAGACTGCAGTGCTCGATATATAGGGAAAACCAAAAGAAGCATAGAAACTCGGTTTAAGGAACACTTTACATCCGCTAAATACAATAGACCTTCTTCGGGCCTTTCGAAACATTTAATTGACACTACTACTAAGATAGACAATCTAGAGCTAATTCACCGAACTGATGATATTCAAATTCTTGACAAATTAGAAATTTTTGAAATAAGGAAGGCTAAAAACGATGGTTGTTTCTTGGTAAATGATCAGATTGATTTTACAAACAAAAGTCCTCTTTTAGATAATCAATTTATAGTTAGCTTGACATCCTCATAAATTGTAATTATAATTGTTTAGAAATTTTAATTGTATAGTATCTCTTATTTATTTTATTGAGGTTAACAGTACACTCTGTCCAATTGGTAGTTCATAGACTTCAAATTAGCAGAACTTTCAGTTGAAGCTTTGAAAATGTCCCGATAAGACGAAACGCGTCAGCTCAAATTTATTAAATAAATAAATTGTTAACTGTGGAAAATATACAAGTGTTTTATTTATTCAAAAATAAAAAAATGTTAAGTGAAAAATCTCTTTGTATTTTTGGTCGAGTAGGTTTTGATTAAGTGATGTACCTGTAGAAGTAGTTGCAGAACCGTCGAATACTACTCGCAGTTTAGTTGTGGTACTTGAAGGTCTCAGAACTGCATGGTGAGGGAGGTAGACGTGTTCTTCTTTACTGTTAAGAATACTCACAGGTACTGGTTCTAAGTGACCCATATGTTTATATTCCTCAATGAAGGCACAGTATTCCTTTTGAATAGAAGGATTGCGTAGAAATCTTCGTTCCAGGGACTTCAATCTTCGCACTGACATATTTAATGAATTTCCAAAGGGTTCAACATCTTCCTTGAAGGGTAATCGAACTGTGTATCGTTTTGACTCTTGATCTACATAATAAGTTGAAGTGAAATGCGATTCGCATTCTTGGTGTAGGGGGCGTTGTGGTGATGCAACTCCTTATTTCCCAAAATTTTCGAAGAGTTGAATCAATCTCAGCAATATCTGTATGAAGCGAGGTCAGTGATGGTGTCTCAGGTAAATTGACAAGTGTACCGGCGACAATGTATCCAAACATCGTGTTCTGCATTGCAGGAAGATTAGGTGAGAAGATATGTTTCCTTTCTCGAAGAATTTGAATAAAGTGCTCAGCGCCTATGATAATATCTATTTTACTAGATTGATTGAAATGCGGATCCGCGAGCTTGCATTCCTTGATGAAGTTCCAATCATCAACGTTAAAGTCTGATGTTGGTTGCGGTGCAGTCAATCTGTCTAAGATGAATGCGTGTGCCACAATTTTTTTGCAAACAATCGTGTACTGATGCAATTGTGAGCGTTACCTTTCCCTTGGTGTACCCTGATCTTGCCGAAGCTAGGCCTTGTACGAGTATTTTATGCCTCTCGCGTTTAACTCTCAATCTTTGTACACATTCTTCTGATACGAATGGAGCCTGAGATCCTGAATCGATTAATATGCGACATGGTTGTACTGCTCCTGTGATATCCCTCACATGCACCACTGCAGTTGGAAGGAGTGAGAAACGGAGTTGGCTTGAATTAAATGATGTGAGCGCATTGATTTGAGTATGACTGGCTGGTTGTTGTGTTGATTCATTAGGTTTATTCGGAATGAACTCGGGTGTGTGTAGATTAAAATTGCTTGAAGAAGGAATTTGTAAGTATGATTGTGTGTTTGTAGATTGCATTGTTGAATAATGTGAGTGCGGGTGGTTTTCCTGAGTTGCATCGTTGATATGCAGTAAGGAGTGGTGTGGCTTGATGGTATGTCCATCCTTTTGAATTCAGGGCATTTGAAAAGCGAATGAGTTTGCATGCATTTTGGACACTTAGCCGAAGTATCATGTGCGAATGGCTGTCTTGTTGGACTGCACCTTCTTGATTGGTTCGAAGGCCTCTAGTGCGTAACAGCGTTTGTTTAAGAAATCGAGGAATTCTTGAAAGGTCGGCAAGTTCTTGGTTGCGACTTCTTCAGCCCACGCTTGACGAGTTTTAGGGTCTGTTTTGCTTAGGACAACATATATAAGCCATGGATCTTTTCCAGTGGCTTCTTCTCCCAACGCTCTTTTCCCTCGTACTAATTCATCTGACGTATCCCTGAGTTGACGCAAAATTGAAAAAGATGATTGGGCAAGACTAGGCTGATTTAAGAACGACTGAATGTAAGAATTTAGAATATGCCCCTTCTTGTCATAGCGATCTACAAGTTTTGACCCCGCTTCCTTGTAATTAGCTTCTGTTATAATTATATGTCTGATTAGTAAGGCAGCTTCGCCTTTGATAAGACCCTTCAGGTACTGTAATTTGTGTACTCCAGACAGGCCTTCCCTGTTATTAACAGATGACTCAAAGAAATCTTTAAACGAAGGCCAATCTTTATAGTCGCCGCTAAAAGGTTGAATATGAACCGTTGGTAGTTTAATTTCAAGGGCGCTGTGGTTGTTATGTGAAGATGAATGACTAGCAAAATTGTCAAACATAGTTCGTTGCTGATCAACAAACTTGCTCATGGTAGAGTTAAGATCTTCGACTGTGGGGTTGTTAACCAATTCATTTGCCTTCAACGCTTTGAGCCCCTTTAGAAGTAACGGTTTCACAAAATAATATTTGCCTTCGAATTCGGAGAACTCAGACGCGACATCCAAACCGACCAATTTATCGTCAACCGCAATGAATTCTTGCATTAACCTTTCTAAATATTCTAACCTAGTTTCAAGTTCTTCAAGTGTTCTTTTATCGGACGGTATGTTTTCAACAAATGATTTTAGCTTAGTTAAAGAGCCTTTTAAACGGCCTCGTTGACCCTTCAATACCCCTGTTTCACTCATTTTGACCTTAAATGTCTTTAAGTCCGTTAACCTTGCTGTTATATTATAACATGTAACTGTTTTTACCGTTAGTTTTTACTACTGAGTTTGGTCCACGATTAAGAATTTACTGTTTTATAATTTGCTTAATTCACTTTTATAGTTTCTCGAATTCAAAAAATTTATTTTTCTTTTCAAATCAATGCCTAATTACAATTTACGCACGCACTTCTATTTAAACAAAAGCAACTGACTTAACCTTGTGATGATGTTTTGTCTTAATTGTCTTAAGCGGGAATGTTCTCACGATGGTATCGTCACTTTGTGAAGAGTATACAATTTAAATGCAATATGCACTAATATTGAATACGATAATAATTAATTGCAAAAGGTTACTTATCTGTAATTTGGCCTTGCTTGGAGGATGCGTTTTGATTCCGTATATTTTCCTTTGGCTGATGGTTTCTGTTCCGCTATTGCATGTGTTTTAAGCTATTTTGGCTGCAATTGATCAATTCTTTGAACTCTATCCAGCACTCCCGGGTTTCGGCACCATTAATTTATGTGTGAAAATTGTCCAATTGCATTTCCTTGCTGTGAAATTATTGTTTCCTTCTTGTGGTGCGTTGGATACTAAGGTTTTAAATTTAGTAAAACTCCATGTGGCGTTAACGTTTTTTAATTAGCTTTAATTCTGTGTTCCAACCTAGCCAACACTTGAACTCCGACTAGTTACATTTCTTTTTGTTCTGTTTAAGCTACCTATACAATTCTTTATTTCCGAGAGAAACAGTAATTCCATGTTTTGTATGACAATATTGCATTTGTAGTTAAAATATACAGTTTTGTTCTCTTAAAGCTATAGATTACAGGGTGTTTCTTACAATGTTCCTATAAAATTTGTTTTGACTAAGAATTCGATAATTATTTTAATCCTAAACAGTATCATTATTACCAATACTTGACAACCAAACAGAAGAAACTATCGGCTCCACAAAAAAAATTAACTTCAAGTGGGAAAGCCGGTCAGGGCCCAGACAAGCTAGTAAACGCGGCACCGAAGGATCTTAGGGAACTTAAACAACGAAAACGGCATCCTAAAGCCGTGCAAGAGCTGACAACAAATTCAAAACGCAAAATACGTGACCGCACGATACCTGGGATTTCGAACACATTCAACAACTCATTTTTAGGCTGAATAACATTAGCACTTCTAATTCTCGTAGTTGTAGGACAAGATAATAAAAGACCATACAAATTAACAAAGTTCATGGTCTTTTATTATCTTGTCCTACAACTACGAGAATTAGAAGTGCTAATGTTATTCAGCCTAAAAATGAGTTGTTGAATGTGTTCGAAATCCCAGGTATCGTGCGGTCACGTATTTTGCGTTTTGAATTTGTATAATCATGGGGCTTCTAGATCAGGAGCTAAGAGCAAAAATGTTGTTAGGTGTTTTGGTTGAAAGTGTAATTGTAGATAAGAAAATGGCTCCTGATCTAGAAACCCCATGGGATTTTTAAGAGCAAAAGAAAAAAATGTTGTTAGGTGTTTTGATGAAAAGTGTAATTGGAGATAATGAAATGGCTCCTGATCTAGAAACGCCATGGCAATTTTGAAAGCAAGAAAGATAAGCTGCTGTTAATTGTGGTGGTTGTTTTGGCGGCGGCGCGTTAGTAATGATAAGGACGAGTTGCAATAAATGATGATAAGGATGGGACCTGGATCATGGCATTGGATAGAAATTTTGTTTCATAGAGAGAAAAGCATTGCTTGCGTAAAATTTTTCTGATTGACCATCTGGGTGGGGTCTATAGTAGCGCAAAATTTACTGATAAGAGTTGAACGTCTGGGCCCGGTCTCTAGTAGCATAAATTTTGGTGATAAGGAAAAAAGCATTTGCTGTAGTAACCGTGAACTTTAAAAGAGTATCATGCAATTTCTTTTTCTGATTTAAATATAGGCAATACTTGTGATATATTGCGAAAAAATTTCAAAATCAAAATCAATTACGTCATCCGATTATTAAAAACTATCAAAAATAACAAGTCTGTACAGGTTTTCCGATTTCCGGGATGTTGCGGTTTTCAATAAATGAGAGACATCTGCTCAAATTATCACAGTTCAATATTTTCTCGTGTTGAGTAAAGAGATACAATCAAAATGAATCAAGCTCTAGTGCAGCAGCAAAATTCAGAAACTGAATGAAGCTACCTATTTCATCACAAACAATGCCAGTATTGGATATAGTTAGAATTTGGAATTTAGTAATCAGCAGATTAATAATCAACCTGAGAATGTGATATGTATTACTATGTAGATCAATAAAATTATATTATTACAGTTACTGTATATAAACTTCGATAAGAAAAAACAGATATAATAGTCCAGGAGCCACCAATCCTGAAAGCTCCGTGATACGCTTTCTAAAATTTTAAATAGAAAATAAAAGTTAACACTTAGACGAATAAGATTTGCTTGGTCGGCGTGGATTTAATTAGCCGAAAACATTATAAATAAATTATATATTTTTAAATTTTCGTAGTTTTTTTCCGTCATCACGGATTTTGATGAATCTCATAGACAATTTTGTGGGAAATGTAGTACTCTTCAAGAAAAAATCCGGCCGACCAATGATTTTTAGCCGGAAAGGTCGCGCATACTTATTTAAATGGTATGATAGGGGGTAAAATTTACCCATTATCACGGAAACCTTTTTTTTCATTTTACGCGTTTTGATGTTAGATTTATAAATATCTTGGTATGCGTGCTTACAAACTGCCGGAAGTATCACGCATACCAGATTTTATTATGTGGTCAGAGATTATACTGTCATAGATTCTACTCCGTTCAAGACATTTCTTTCGGAGTTATGGCTTTCTTCTACCTCTAGTTTCTTTATTGGGAATATAAATTCATATGGGAAAAAGGAAATATGGAGAAATTTTAATTTAAGCTGATCGTATAATAAATGAAGGTTGATACAAAGTTTGTAGCGTATGTGCCATCAGGATTGGTGGCTCCTCGCCTATAACCATTTAACAAATTTCAGCTTTTTTCTCAAAACAGCCTACTTTCTACCTAATTTGCAATTATTGCTTGTTTGGGTGAGGGGCAGTTTTTTAAATTGATGCTATAAATACCCGAGACTTCATCGAAAAACGACAGTCCAGGAAGATGTTTTGGTCTGAAACAGTAAAGGCTGACACTAAATTTTGTGTATGCGAAGGAGGGTGGAAAAATTTTAGGATTGTTAATGTAAGTGTGGATCCTAATGATATTTTAGAGATATACATGACTCCAGAAGATGGCAACAGGAGTCTAATATTACGGTTAAGAGCTGGCGAGCCGATTTCTTCTACATTTCATTTTGATTTAAATTTTTTGCCTTGGCAGCATGTAAAGTTAGACGTCTACCTTAATTGGAATGGACAAGAATCAACTAAATATCTGACCTTATATTGATTTTAGGAGGTGACATTGTATTAGTTGGTGAATCACAAGATCGCACAGTTAGGTAAAAAGCTACAAATGATTTTCCCAGGAACTGCCCCTTTGGTGATGAGGATGATTTTAATTGGAATCATCCTATGAAAATTAAAATGGAAAATAAAAAAATAGAGGGGGATGTTATAAATGTACCAACGTCATAAAGTTCAGTTAGTACTCGAGTTCAAGTCAACATACTAACATTAAAAAATGGTTAGACGTTCAGTAAATATTTTGCTTTTATCACTATGCATCTTGCATATCAATAGTTCCCCGATCCCGTTAAGTGTAATTTAGATTTTGCGCTAACCCTACGAAACAATGACTCTATACAAATCGAATTATCTTTTAAACTGATGACTTACAGTAACACCAGCAATCCCAAAAAAGATGCAGTTTCAACTTCAAAAGAGAGTAAGGACGAGCAAATTGTTATAACTACATCAAGGATCACTACGAATGATAATCCTAAAAAAAATTTGTGTCTATTGACGAGGCCATTGAAGGTTTCAGGCAAGAGCTATTAAAGAAAGAAATGGATACAGCAGGAATTATTGAAAGAAAGGATATATTTTATGCTGACCATTCGTTGTACATGACAGTAATTACGTAACTCGCTTATATCATGCTATGAATACCACGAGTTTGAAACTGAAAGAATTTTAAGTAGAGCTGGTGAAACAAGTTGATGCTAATTATAAAAGCGATGTGGAATTAGTGAATTTAAGAGGAATGAAACAAACATATAAAATGAACATTTCAAAATAAGCAGTTATAAAAGAAAATGTAATCCCTTTTTTATGGCAGTTCAAAATGGAGTATCTTCACACAAAAATAATTTTGGATAACATTTGCACTTTAATTGAATTAACAGATTATAATGAACTTATTGCTGAATATAAAAAGCGGCATTTATTAACTGCTGCTATCAAAGCGTTTATAGAGGTAAAATCTACGCGGTAAAGACTGCGCTTTTCATTTATTTATATATTGCAATTCTTTCTTTGTAGAACAAACCTTTCTTTAATGATTATCAAAAGTATGGAAGGTTCTTTCTTAACATTTCTAAAACTGATTCAACAGCATATCAAAATTTCAAGGATATTTGTATGAGTTTTCACCTTCAATATGTTTTGATTTTGCTACAAAAAGAAGAAGAGAAGGCCAAAGCAGTCGGAAAAAAGTAATTCAATTTAATATCATACCGAATATACATTTTGTTCCAATGTGGGATCGCAAGGGGCCCTGGGAAACATATGCTGTCGATAGATTTCGCTTTCAACGGCGAATTCGAGATACGAAAGATATTTTGGATCCCATTTTAGCTTCTTCGCATAGAAATGAAATTTATAGTTTAAGATATAAAAATTTCAAATAGAGTAATATTAAGATATGAAAATTTCAAATAGAGTAATAAAATAAAACTCAAGTACTTTTAATGTAAAATATATATTTGTATCATTTTAATTATAATACATTATTTTTATTAATCCAAGAGTTGTGTTTTGATCAAAATCCGAGCCATTTAACATAAACTTTATCTGCGGTCCTCTTCAATATTTTTTCTACGAGGTAAACATCAGGATTCTTCGCCTTTTGGAGCTCCATTTCATAAAAACTCCCCTTTATTGCATTCCCTTCATGGTCTTCCAAGAGATATGTTACAGGATTCTTTATCTGTATTTTAACAATTTTGAAGATCTCTGTAGTCCAGTTTGGTGTATATCCTTTTTCAAATACATGTTTATATTAGCTAATGCAAACAAAGTCTCCCAGCTTAAGTTTTGGCAAATGAAAAGTCTTTAAATGATTGTAAACTGTTGATAGCAATTTTTTCTCATTCTGTTTTGTTACATCACGTGGTCTCATTTTTATTGTCCGATGATTTCTTGAGTTATACTTTGTAAGTAATTTCTTAACCAAATCAATCCATCGGTATGAGTCCTGCATACTAAACTTTTTCCACATCACGCTTTTAAAGGACTATACGTTGAAAAATGATTAATGTCGGATTTCTTCATTAAGTTTTGAAATGAGCTATTGAAGAACTCTTTTCCATCATCAGTTTGTAAATTTGTTGGAGTCCGACCTTCTTTTAGTATAAATGCCATAGCCTGAGTAACTTCGACAGCAGTCTTCCTTTTAATAGAACTTGCCCATGCATATTTAGAAAACGCATCACGGTTAATAAAAAATTATGACCGTTGTTGCTTGTAGTATAATCTCCCATCTCAAGTAAGTCTGCTTGCCATAGATCATCTATTGCGTTAATTCTAACACGTCTTCTCATGAAATTTTTTCTGGCTTTTTTATGAATGAGCTAACTAATTGTGTTTTATTCATTTTGAAGTTGTCAGAGATTCTACATTAATTAGCGCTTTTAAAGTGTCATTAATTTCCTGTAGATTCAGATCGAAATATTTCATCAACTTCTCCTGAAGTATTAGTTCAGTTAGATTGTTGCTGATTAACTTAATTTTTTCATTACCGTGAGAATTACTTAAATGTACTACTTTATCAGCTACATCGTCGACATATATTTTATTGGCTGCATCATCTCTTTCCATCGGGCTTTTAATATATTTAAAATTTTTAAAACCTACATTGAAATCTCTATCTTGAGTGAGCTTAAAACCTACACCATTTAGACCCTGTATTCCCTGGATCCCTTGAGGGCCAGGTTCACCAGATAGCCCCTAAGGATCGTGATCGCCAGTAGGTCCGAACTTTGCTTTTTTAGAATATCTTTTAAACTTGTCGACACTCATTATTACATTAAAGCTGAATACGATTAAATATGTTATTTATACAATAATGCCACCTTCTTTCAACTCTTCAATAATTGAGATAATTTCATTGTTGTGGTTAGTGTGTCCAGCACCTTGTGATGCTATTAAAAGACGAAGTCTATCCACGAGCTCATTAGGATCGTTCCAATAAACGTAATCAATCTTTTTCTTGGGCATATGTATCCTTACTATCCAAAGTTTTTGCAGGTTGTTTCATAAAGAGTAATTCACATAGTCCTAGAGTTATTTTATACGATTTTTCGTTAATAAGGAAATAATCTTCCTCAATTGCAATCTTAGAATTTACAATTTTCCATTCGTTATCATCATCTAAATAAACTCCATAAGTATTGTCAATTTTTGGGCTTTTGTTAATACATAGTTCTAAATATTTATCAAGTAATCCACTTGATAAATTAAGAGCACAACCTTTCTTTTCCATCAAAGTTCTAGTGAGTAGGTGTTGCAAATTCATCGTCTTCCGACAACAAGGAATAATCTGGACGCTTTATAGGTGTACTTGTTGGTTCCATTTTAATTTTCGGAGTAAACGTTATGTTATAATAATCACCATCATCATCATCTCTATTTTAGGTTCATATTTTGTGTTTGTTATGAACTCATGAAGTGGTTTTGTTATGGGCTTAAATGTCTCCTCAAGGTGAGTTTCAGTTTCAACTCGTCCAGTTTTCACAGCGCGAAATTTCTTCTTAATGGCCTTTCTAGTTTTCATAAGATTTTTTAATAGTTCGTCTCTCCTTTTAACCATCTTTCTAATGAGATTTGAACTGGTCTGTTAACTGGGTTGTACTGATCAGAACAGGTCTATGGATAGCTCTTATCAGACCTATGAATAGCTTTACCAGGTCTACGATCAGCTCTTCTTATCAGGTATATGAACAGCTTTGCCAGCTCTGTTAACAGCTATAACGGGTCTATAAGACAGCTCGAACAGGTCTACATACATTTACATTAACAGCTTATCCTTATTAACAATATAAAATTTTATTGTGATATCTTGAATACTTTTTGAGATATTAATTTTCAAGAATTTACGATAAAAGATGTTTTTGCAATACCGAGAACTGTAGCTTAGTTAACTTTTATAACTCTGGCAATTTTTATCATATCACAATAATTTTTTGACGAAAATGTTTATAACCTACAGAATAAAAAAAAATACATTTGGAAACATTATAACGTAAATGGGGTTCTTCGGGCTCGACGGATTAATAAAGACAATTATTTTTAATCACAAATGTTCACAAGTTTATTTACTTCACTTAATTAGTTCGTTTAACAATTTCCTTGACAATATTTCTTCACAATATTACGTTTCACTTTAATAATTAACACATCACTTCACTGGTTAAAATACAACTAACTCACTAGGCTGCCCTATTTATATATTTATACTACTAAGCTTAATTCTAGAAAGTTCAGCAACGTAGTTCTAGCAATTTCCATTATTAATTTCCACCACACTAAGTCACCACAGGTTCGAGTCAGCCTTTACTTTATACGGCATCTGACGATTTTCTGGTTTTCGAAATTCGGGACATGCGTACAACTTGATTTCGTTTTCATCACGTAGCCTATGCCAGACTACAGTGTATGTTACACTGCCCTCCTCTTAGAACTGGTATGGCTTTAAGCGGTCAATGTGCACGACCTTCTTTTTGTCTTTCGGTCCCCGCTGTATCCTGTATACTACATCGTTGATGCGCGTAAGGATCTTGTATAGTCCTTCCCACTGCTGCTGAAGCTTCGGAGATTTTCCTTTTCGTCGCCGTGGGTTAATAGCCAGACGAGGTTTCCTTCCCTGAATCCGCTAGAATTAGCTCTGATGTCGTATCGTGTTTTCATTCTGTCGCTGGATGTCTTGAGGTTCTTTCTTGCCAGATCATGGATTTCTGCGAGACGCTTCCGAAGTATAGTTATGTATTCTTCAGTGGATTAAGTAACCTTTTCAAGTGTTCCGAACTTCAAATCACTGGGCAGTCGAATCTTCCTTCCAAACACAATTTTAGATGGTGTCTGTCCTGTTGAGTTATGGATGGCTGTTCGATAAGCTAATAGAAATATCGGAATGTAGCTGTCCCAATCCCGTTGAAGCTCATCTACTACTTTTCAAAGATGTTCGACTTTTGTCCTATTAAACCGCTCAACCATCCCGTCAGATTGTGGATGAAGTGGTGTTGTCCGCGTCTTGCTTATCCCAAGAATATCGCAAACCTTCTGGAATATTTGAGATTCAAAGTTTCGTCCTTGGTCGGAATGAAGCTCAGTGGGGACGCCAAATCTGCATATCTAGTTTGTTACTAACTCCTCTGCCACTATTTTGGCTTCTTGATTTGGGATCGCATATACTTCTGGCCATTTACTAAAGTAATCCATTACCACTAAAACGTACCGGTTGCCCCGATCTGACTCTGGAAATGGTCCCGCAACGTCAATCGCGATTCTCTCAAAAGGCGCTCCAACGTTGTATTACTGCATCGCTCCTCTTGTTTTGATGTGAGATCCTTTGCTACAGGCACAAGCGGTACATTTTCGACACCAGTCCTCCACATCCTCCCGCATATGTAACCAGTAGAATCGTTCTCTTAATTTCTCCAAAGTCTTATTGACACCAAGATGTCCTCCTGAAGCACCGTTATGGAGTTCTTCCAGCACGACTCGCATGACATGATGACTCGTCGGGTGTTTCCCATATGCGTTTTAATCTTCCATCTTCAACACACAGCGAATTCCATTGCGCCCAGTAGCTCTTCAATGTTGTACCTCTGTCGGAAATATCTTTCCATTGGGACCTTTCGTAGTTATCCTTCCACGTCGAAATTGGAGAAATATTCCCATCTTTTCGTTGTGCAACTTGAAATTCTTCCTTGTTCCATCCTGTCAAGGGTACGACAGTTGTTCCCCTCACAATCACATGATCGCATTTTGCTTCCAGACGGGAACAGTTTTTAGAATCAGGCTTACATGGTCGTCGTGAAAGTGCATCTGGATTTCCATAGGATCTACCCTTCCAATGGATAATTTCGAAATCATAGGATTGCAGTCTTTCTAGCCATCTCGCCACTTGTTCTTCAGGGTTTTTTAACTGCATCAACCACTTTAGAACTGCATGATCAGTTCGGAGAGTGAATTTTTGTCCATAGAGGAATTTATGGAAGCAATTCGATGCATCAACAATAGCCAGCAGTTCTTTTCTCGTAATACAGTAATTTCTTTCTTGTTTTGATAGAGCTCTGCTATAGTATGCCACCACCTTTTCGTGCCCGTTTATTTCTTGTAACAGCACAGCGCCAATCCCAACATTACTTGCATCAGTATCCAATATAAATATCTTATCCGCCTTTGGATAAGTAAGTACAGGTGCATTGCAAAGCGCCCACTTCAGTGCTTTAAAGCTGTTTTCTGCTTTTCCTGTCCAAACGAATGCTTTATCCTTCTCCGTTAGCTTATGCAACTCTTTTGCTATATCAGCAAAATTCTTCACAAAGCGTCTGTAGTAAGTGGCTAGTCCAAGAAAGCTCCGTAGCTCGTGTTTATCTTTCGGAGGGGGCCAGTTCTCCACTCCAGTTATTTTCTCAGGATCAGTGCTAACTCCTTCTGTTGATACCACATGCCCAAGGTATTTGATCTGGTCTGCAAAGAGCATACACTTTTTAGGGCTTAGTTCTAGTTTGACTGACTTCAGTTTCTGGAACACTTCTAGTAGATTTCCTAGATGTTCTTCAAAACTTCGTCCAATTACAATGATGTCATCCAAATATACCAGGCAGGTTTTCCAACTTAAACCTCGTAGGACACATTCCATTAAGCGCTCGAATGTTGCTGGCGCATTGCAAAGTCCAAAGGGCATGACTTTAAATTGCCACAATCCACTTCCCACCGAGAATGCTGTATTCTGTCATCTGGATCGATCTCGACTTGCCAATAGCCGCTTTTTAAGTCCAACGTTGAAAACCACTTGGATCCTGATAAGGTCTAGGGTGTCGTCTATGCGGGGTAGTGGGTAACTATCTTTCTTCGTGACATCATTTAAACGACACAGAATATTGTACTGCCATCCTTCTTCTTTACTGGCACCACTGGTGACATCCATGGACCTTTCGACTCTTCTATTAGACCTTGCTTACGCATTGTTTCAACCATTTCGTCTGCTTCTTCTCGCTTTGCAAGTGGTAATCTTCTTGGTGGCTGCTTAACAGGGCGGGCGTCTCCGGTGTCAATTTTATGTTGCTCTATATCAGTTTTTCCATAGTCTTCGTCCCGTAGTGCAAAAATATCGGCAAATTCTTCAAGCAACTTTTTTGCTTTACGATATTCCCCTTGACTCAGTTTATTAGACGGAAGTATCATGTTGGTTAGCTTTATAACATCCTTCTTTGGCTGTCTAGTTTCATCTACGTCTGAATATTCCGCTAACACAATCTCTTCAACTGGTTCGCCATGACCTAAGACTTTACCTTTCTTTAATTTGATACCTTTTTCACGGGAATTTAGGACTCGTACCAAAATTTCTTTCTTTTCATCGATAGTTACTAAACATTTTCCAACGGTGACATTTCTTATTTGTTTTGTTCGATCTGGTTCTACTAGATAAAATCGATAGCTCCCGGGATCACCAAGAAATTTTGCTCATACCAAGGTTTTTGCACAAGGAGGGAGCTCAACGTCTTCATATGCCGCGATGTTCAGTTTCGAATAATAATTTGATCCCAGAGCCATAGGAATCTCTCTGTTGTCGTATTTCATGATTCCTCTTCCAATATCGAGTTGAATGTTGTGTGCTCTCATGAAATCGAGGCCAAGTATGCACTTATCTGTTATATCTGCGACAAGAAATCTGTGTGAAAATCGGTTGTCGCCGAGGGATATTGTCATTAATATTTCCCCATACACTTCAACGGATTCTCCTGTTGCTGTTCTCAAAATGTATCGATTTTTGTTGCTAAGCCAGTGGTCTTTAGCATAATCGCACCATAGAATAGACCTGGAAGCAACCGTGTCTACTGTAATCGTGCATTTTTGTTCTTGAACTATCCCGTTGATTACTAAGCTGCTATCGTTTCGCTGCAAATTTCTTAATGTTGATGATGATTCCGGGGGCGTGGATTCTATTGGCCAACTCCTAACCCGTAGAGTTGGTCTTTACTCGTTTCCCTGTTGCGAGCGTAGAAGTGGTATGGGGCTTACAGCTCCATTCCTTCTTTATTCCACTCGCTCTCTTTCTCTGCATTTTTCACAGCCAAACTCGGATTTCCTCTTGTCATCTTGTGGGGAGTCTGATCTTCGTCTCTTTCTGCAATCTCCTTGGAGGTGGCCTTCTTTGTTACAGTCCCAGCATTTAAATGGACTCCGTTTTTCCGATGTATTGACCGGACAGCAGGTATCTTCTATTTCGGTTACTTCTCTTAGGCGGACAGTACTCTTTGAGGCTTACTTCGCTGCTTCATATGCCAGAGCGTAAGCCAGAGCCTCAGCATTGGTGTTTTTTCCAGCCAGCCGTACTGCTTGCTGCAGGTCACGATCTGCAAGTGAATTAATAAATGCTTCTCTTGAGACCTCGTTAACATAATCTTGGCTAAATGTGGGATAAGCCAAATGTGTTAGCCTTTCTATGTCCGCACATAATTGCTGCAACTGCTCTCCATTCTTCTGTGTCCGACTCCGTAGCTGAAGGCGGTAAACCTATTGCATGTGCTGGTTCCCATACCGTAATTCTAAAGCTTGTATTAGAGATGTATAGCAATATCTTAGCTCCGCCGGGATAGTCTGTAACAATTCTGCTGCTCCACCTGTAAGTGCCCAGATAAGAGCTGTAGCTTTTTCTTCGTCACTCCAAAAGTTTATTGCTGCTGCCGTTTCGAACTGGAGTCTGTATGTTTGCCAGGGTGTTTGGCCGTCAAATGTTGGAGGATGAAGCCTTTTGTTCACAGTCACATCTGAAGATAAAGTCGATAAACGCCATTTTTGGACAGTTTCTAGTTCAGTTCTGATTTCCTCGAAATTTTTCTTCATTGACTGTTCCATTTCGCATTTAACTTGTTTAATATTCGTATGTCCAGAAATTTCTACTTCTTCCAATCTCTTTTCAATATCTGATTTCATCTCTCCCATTTTATTATCCATATGGCTTTTGAGATTAACTTTGATAGAGTTTTCTATGGTCTCCAGTTTCTTCTCTACAGTTGACTCCAAACCTTCGAACTGTTTTTGCATGGAAATTTCCATTTCAGCTTTTACTTCCATACAGATAAATTGAGTTCCGCTATTATTGATGACTTCAACTCGGCCGTCGACAATTTCTGTTCTTCAATAGATGCTCTTAATTCGTTTACGGACCCTTCTATTGATGATTTCTGTTCGTCCATTGCTGTCTTTAACTGCTCCTTGGAAGATTTAATTTCACACATCAGAGCATTGAGAAGATCTGTCATGCTTGGAGTACTTGTTTCTTCTTCTTCTTCTTCTTCTAGCTCGTCTTCAAAAACGAAAGCCTCTGGATCCTTTCCTTCTTTTTCCATAACTTCTTATAGTAACGCTACCAGGGCACATTTATTTCCAATTGTAGGTAGGGAACGTTAACTTAACTCCCCCTTCAAGTCTTGGACACGTAATTCCTTCAGTTTGCACCCCATATTCAGACTGCCTGCACTATTTCACTTCAATTTCACGGTCACACTTTTTTTTCTAAGTTTACTTTTTTTAGTCTTTCTTAATTAATCCCACTTCTGATACCAATTGTAACGTAAATGGGGTTCTTCGGGCTCGACGGATTAATTAAGACAATTATTTTTAATCACAAATGTTCACAAGTTTATTTACTTCACTTAATTAGTTCGTTTAACAATTTCCTCGACAATATTTCTTCACAATATTACGTTTCACTTTAATAATTAACACATCACTTCACTGGTTAAAATACAACTAACTCACTAGGCTGCTACTCAGCCCTATTTATACTACTTAGCTTAATTCTAGAAAGTTCAGCAACTTAGTTCTAGCAATTTCCGTTATTCATTTCCACCACACTAAATCAACACAGGTTCGAGTCAGCCTTGACTGACAACTGACGTTTTTCTGGTTTCCGAAATTCGGGACAACTTGTACAACTTGATTTCGATTTCATCACGTAGCCTATGCCAGACTACAGTGCATGTCAGAATATCTATTAAATGTTGCAATCGTTATCCGCTCAAACCTGACTTTTATATATATTTTGAAGAAAAAACATAAACTTTTAACTCCAGTAACCAACAAAAATTTTTTTTAAATAATCCTTATAGTATTTTAATAGAATTAACCCTTCTAACTCAGAAGACGCACTTCACAGGCAGAGGCCTGGCATCAATTGACCTATTCACCAGAATATAACAAATATTGAGATGAATGAGGCTCCCACAACCCATGCAATAAAATGTTAGTAAACAAAACAAAAAACAAAAAAAACAACAACAAAAAATCTAGAACAATCCCAAACACTACAATCAGGGGTGCAAAGACAACAGAGATCGTTTAAGCAAATCTTTAGTAAGAGACAGGTCAAAAATAGGACACAAATTCACGGCACTACACATGCGGTTAATAGGCTCATGCATACCATAGTTAGAGCGAGAATGGATAACATGTAGTAAAGGCAATCTCCTTAAGCTATACGGCGTTTGCCTATAAGTAACCAAACTTGCAAGAGTGAGAGAATCTATATTCAAGTTCAAAAGCTGATGAATAAATACTAGGTCAGCAATTCTACGACGTTCCTCTAACGAGTGCATATTAAGCAATCGGAGGCGATCCTCATAAGGAGGAAGCCTTAATGGATCATTCCACGGGTGTTCCCTTAGTGAGAACCTAACAAAGTTCCGCTGCACCGATTCAATGCGTCTAGAATGAACAGCATAGCAAGGAGACCAAACCTGAGATGCGTACTCAAGAATTGGTCTAAAAGAAAAAAATAAGTGAATAAGGGTCTGTCGATCACAAAACTCCCTTGACCACCGCTTAACAAAGCCAAGGACTGAATTACCCCGAAATACTATATGGTTTATGTGCAGAGTGAAATCGAGTTTTTTGTTCTAGCATTACACCGAGGTCAGTAACGGACTCCACACGACGGATATTAGTTTCCGCAAAGGTATAATCAAAGACGAGCTGATTGATGTTCCTAGAAAATTACATAACTTCACATTTATCCAGGTTAAGTTGCAGTCCATTTGTGGCACACCAACCCCTGAAGGTATTCAAATCATACTGAATGCAGGAAGAATCATAACTGTTTCTAACGCATGAGAAAATCTTCATATCGTCTGCATAGATTAAAACTTTGGAGTGCTTAATCAGAGGGGCAATGTCGTCAATGGCAAGAATAAACAGCAGCGGCCCCAGATGGCTACCTTGCGGTACACCAGATGAAGCCCCAACGACTCTAGATAAAGTATTACGGAAAGAGACACGGTAAGTCCTATTTTTTAAGTAAGAGCAGATCCAGTCGAGCAATAAAGGCGGAAAGCCAAACCTTTCAAGCTTAAGCATAATCACGGGGTGAGGGAGCTTATCATAAATACCTTGCTAAAGTCGGTATAGACACAGTCAGTCTGGAGTCCCTGTTGGAAGGCAGAGATAATGTGTGATGTAAATTCCAGAAGGTTGGTTGTTGTCGATATACCAGGCAGAAAGCCATGTTGATTAGATGAAATTAACCCCTTACACTGAACAAGAAGCTGTGAGTATATAACAGATTCAAACAACTTGGGTATGCAGGAAAGCTTCGTGATTGGCCTATAATTTTTATGGAGTTTTTATGCCCCGTTTTATAAACAGGAATTATAAAGGAGTTCTTACACAAGGTAGGAAATCTGCCGGCCTGAAGAGATTTGTTGAAGATGAGTTCCAATGGAGTGAGTAAAGCATCAGAACAGGATCTCAAGAATACAGGTGGAACACCATCAGGACCAAAAGAAAAGTCCAGTTTAAGTTCCTTGATAGCATTCATGATAATATCCCGAGATATAATGGGCAAAGAAATGGAGGTAGCGGAACGATTTTGGATATGACCAAACTCTTCCAGGGAAGGCACAAAGTTGCCTGATAAAAAGGCACCAATGCAAAGTTATCAGCTATATCAGGCGCGCTACAACTAGAGGATCAATTTTACCACATTGTAGATGGATAATTATCAGTTTTCTTTTTCAGATTTACAAATTTAAAAAAGGTACGAGGATCATTGTGCAAGCTACTGCGAACATTATCAAGGTATTCCCTGTATAAAGATGACGATAACTAAAACATTCATGACAATAAACGAATTCAGAATAAGCTGACGCACTTCTACAGCGTAAGTAGGTTTTCCATAACCGATTTTTTTTATTCTTAAGACTCCGTAGTTCCCTAGTATACCACGGGGGAGAATGACAGGATGATCTCACCCGTTTAAGTGGTACACACGAATTAAACAGATCATAAATCCTATCATAAAACACGGAAACGCAATCGTCGATATCGTTATCATGAAAAAGGGATGGGAAATTAATTGAGAGAATCCTGTACGAAAGATCAGAAAAGTCCGCCCTTTTAAAATGAAGGTACTGATCAACGTTGGGGTCAACAATATTAGAACCATCGTAACAAAAAGAGATGAAAATGGCCGGATGTAAACTGTCGATAGCGGATAAATTACGAGAAGTCGGTTCGACTATAGTGTTACTCGAATCAGAAGAAAAGATGAGATCTAACTGCCTTCCCATAGAGTTCTTTACATCACTCATTTGGTGTAAACCAGAGGAGGAGATGGCGTCAAGAAAATGGGAGTCTTTAGCAGTAAGACAATTTGAAGGAAGGTAGTCATCGTCATCAGCGTTGAATACCCATTGAACGCTGGGTAAGTTAAAGTCACCAAGAAGGATTATTTCTTCCTCTGGGTTTGTCATATTATTAATAAAATCTAGGCTAAGAATTAAAGTATCGTAAAGACTTCGACCATCTGCATCAGCATGGTTTGTCAAGTTTGGAGGGATATAACAACATAGAAGGAAGATATTCATCTTTCCCAGAGCTATCTTAAGAGCTAAGAGCTCGATTGTGAGCGTGACGGATAAAGAAGGGATATCAACCAAACTGCAATCCAAGTGCGATTTGCATGCAACCAACACGCCACCTCCACGTGCCATGGAGTCAGAGTATCTATCCTTTCGAAAAATCTGATAGGACTCGTCAAGAATTTCTGCATCAGTAAGACCGCAATGAAGCCAGGTTTCGGTCAGAGCGATGACGTCGTAACAGCAGGCAAGAGAAGCCTGAAATAACTGGCTTGATCTTGTTCTTAGTCCCCTTACATTTTGGTAGTAAAGGGATATCGTTTCTAGTTTTTTTGGTTGGTAGCAGAAGTTTTATTCTGAGTATCTCACTCGACCCTACGACGGGGCACAAATTCGTGCGCAATGATATTCTCGGGCCAGAAATCTGGAAGTTCTGGGGACGATGTCAACTTAAAAGACGACATGAGTCCTTGAGAATGACGAGATCCTAGAAATTGACAACGGAGGAGTGCTGAGTCATCAACACCATTCCTCTCCCTCACAGAGCCAAGAACGTCGTCAACGGAAGTCGAGGGATCAAGACGGGAAACACCCTGAGGATTGGTTGCGCAATCCTCAGGGTGAAACCCTCATTTCTAGAAACATTAATTGATCTCAGTGGGAATGTGTCATGCGATGGTTGAGGACCAGACTGAGGGGGCCAGGAGATATGTTCCCAGCTGGGTCCGATGAAGGGGAACACGAATAGCACTACGACGACGCCTCCGCCTACGAGCGGTCTGCGGTCGCGGGAGCTGGT
This sequence comes from Leptarthrus brevirostris, assembly GCA_964036015.1. Lineage (NCBI taxonomy): Eukaryota > Metazoa > Arthropoda > Insecta > Diptera > Asilidae > Leptarthrus > Leptarthrus brevirostris. The sequence goes on from OZ038375.1 coordinate 62,302,546, forward strand.
CGAGTACGGGCAAGGCATTGTCCACAGAGCGAGAAGGTGGTGGAACTACCGCCAGCCCCGAGGAAGAAGTTTCTAGACATTCGCAGTCAGAAGTGGGACACGGAGAAGAAAGATGGGGTTCAGCGCAGGGCGGCGAAACAGAAGGCTGAAATCGAGAAGAAGCCGAGTGATGCGAGGACAGGACACTCAGGTCAGAAGCAATAGAGCCCATCACCTTGGAGTTAGCGGATACAGCCTCAGAGCAAGCACTCAGGTCACATTTTACCTGCTTAACACCAGTATGAACTAATAGGTTAATAGGTTCTCGAATAAAATTGGTGGTAATTTGAGTGCCAGTGCATCAGTACCACCCCTTGCCCCCCCCCCCCCCTTAACGTTAATTATTTTTTTTTTCTACATTAAAATATAGAAAAACTCAGCAATTTTTTTTTTAATATTTATTGATTAGAGAAGTAATCCTACCCTCTAAGTGCAGCAGGAACCACCCCTAGTGCCACTCTTACCGTTGAATAATTTGTTTCTACGCTAAAATTTAAAAAACCCAGCAAATTTTTTTGTTTAAATATTTACTGAGTAGAGAAGTATTTTTGAAAAATAAATGCTACCCTCCAAGTGCATCAGAAACCACCCCCTAGTGCCACCCTTAAGGTTGAATTATTCCTTTACTCAGCACAGACGGCTATCACCTATACAAGTTAACACCTATTCCTGTTCCATATGATGGGAAATACATTTTCATTCAACCATCGACACCGTATTTGGCTGTAAATCTACACAGAGATCGATTTAGTCCACTGACAAGGGAAGAGCTAAAGGAATGTATTCAACTCTCCGATAACCAACTGATATGCAGCCTTAAACTACCCGTATACAGTTTAAAATCTAACCAAAGCAGATGTGAGATGGAACTATTTAATCGTCATCGGGAAATTCCAGAGTTGTGTCAATTAAAAAGCATGACTCTAACAAAACTGTGGAGAAAATTACATATTCCCAGTACGTAGCTTTACACAGTTGACGGAGAAACTCATGTTGACGTCATATGCGGAGAGTCTGCGTACCCAGTAACCCTAACTGGCAGCGGAATTATTCAAATGCAACCAACCTGCATGATTAAACATCCCACACTATTCATCAATGCAAGCAACCATTGTATCTTGGTATCATATTACTGCTGGAAAAAACGAAAAACAATCAGCCAAACAGAATGCGATCCACCAAGGCCAACTCCACGACAGCCAAGATCTAAGGAAGAGACCACAGTCATCCTAGAGTTGCCATCATTAAGCTTGCGTGGGGAGAATGTCCACGTTGATGCTGGCTACAAATGCCAGGGCTACACAGATGACCTGGTAATTGCCAACATGAGCACGCAGGACAGGACCTTATCAGTAAGACTGCAAAATGCTCTCAATATGGTACAATCCTGATGTGCTAGGCAACGGCTCAGAGTCAACCCTAGTAAAACAACCATTATACTTTTTACAAGAAAAAGGAAGCTAAGGTTAGGGGCTCCTACTCTTGAAGGAACACGGATAGAATTCACAAGTGAGGTCAAATATCTAGGAGTAATTCTAGATTAAACACTCATATGAAATCCTCAACTCAATAGAGTCACAGGAAAGGCTATGACTGTCCTATGGTCCTGTCGAAGACTCTTTGGTAAAACCTGGGGACTAAGGCCCAAAATGGCCCTCTGGGCATATGAAGCAATCATAAGCCCCGTGGTCACCTACGCAGCTCTCGTGTGGTGGCCAAAAGTAGAACAAAAGACAGCGCAGTCCACACTGCAAAAACTGCAGAGATCAGAGACCTCCCCTCTTTACACCTACATCTTAAGAAGGAGGCTGCCTCAAGCACAATAAGGCTGATTGGCACCAATCTCCTCTCAGCAGGTAATTGGACTAGTCACAGGAAAATCCTTGAAGAATTCATGGATGATCCGGTGATCAACTAAATCTTAGATACCATGCCGAAGAGGAACAACTTTGATATACCATTCAAGTTGATCCTTAAGAGCAGAGATTATTGGCTCAATAATAGACATATCTTTGAAAGGGGATCTCTGGTTTGATACACGGATGGATCCCAGATGGAAGACAGAACGGGCATCGGGGTCTACGGACCAAGATTAAGGCTGCACAAATCGCTCGGTTCTGCACCAACCATCTTGCAAGCAGAAATCTGCGCATGTGAAATTACTAACAGGGGTATACGCGGTGCTAAAGTATATATTATGTCCAACAGTCAGGCGGCACTCAAGGCTTTGGGATCCTACACCTTTGAGTCTAAAATCGTCTGGGTCTGTCTCACTGCTTTTAAAGAACTGGCCCAGAGCAACAGCATTACGAGGGCATTGAAGGCAATGAGAAGGCGGAGAACCTAGCAAAAAAGGTGCGGATTCTCAATTTATTGGACCCGAGCCATTCTGTGGCTACTCGAAAAGCCGACTAGCAATGCGAATCAGGCCATGGAAGGACGAACGCAAGCACTCAGACTGGACAAATATCTCAGGGTTAAGACAGCCAAAACCTACTCAAAACAGAAAACTAAAGAGCTGCTCTCACTCAGCAGACCAGATTTAAGGCTGATAACAGGACTTCTAACTGGTCACTACCCCTGGGCTACCACCTAAAAAAGTTGGGGCTGGCTGAAGATGACACCTGTCGCTTCTGTTTGGAAGAAGAAGAGACAGCGGAACACATGTTCTGTCACTGTAAGGCCTTCGGCCGTATAAGGCTCAGACATCTTGGTGGGGCTTTCCCATCACCATCAGATATAGCTAAGGCAGCCCCCAAAGAAATTGTAGGTCTAATTAAAGAACTAAAGATTGGCTGGATAGCTTAATACTGAACCTGTAATTTCGACGAATAAAACGAACTTGAGTATTTCCGAACATTAACATGAACATAATTTTGAGCATTCCTCAAACTAACATTGTAATTTCGACGAATAAAATGAATTTGAGTGTTTCCGAACATTAATACGAACATATTTTTGAGCATTTCTCAAACCCACATAATTGATAGACTGTGCAATTTTGTCATTAATTGTAATTTCGTCAAATACAAAGAATTTTAGTGACACTAGAAAAAGGGATGTGCTAAATTTGATAACAACATCATAACAAATGTGAAATAATTTATTCATTCCGATTTCGCAGAGCCTCATTGCAAAGAGGTTAACAGGGCCTGACCCTCAGTCAGCTGTTCGTGCACCCTTCGCCGGAGGGGGTAACTCATCTTTTCAAACAAATTTGAAAAAAAAAATATATATAAAAATTTTTTATGAACCTTAACTAGGTCTTTTTATTTCTCTCTCTCCTCGACGTCCTCCTCTAGGGCAGCCATCGCTACGTCGGTGGGTTGGGCCCTCATAATGAGGTCAGTGGCCCTCTTTCTTTTCAGGTGTAGAGCATCCAGATGATATAAGCCCCCTGGGTGCATGGTTGGGGCATGGGCCAACCAAAAGGGGAGTCATACCAACAGACTTCCCCCAACGAAAGCCGGTAAGTTTGGCAACGCCTGCCGATATCCTTCCTCCTCCTTTTTTGATTTTTTTCTTTCTTTTTCAGAGTTCGGGTTTCTTTTTGTTTCATTTCATAAAGTCTTTTCACGGGTTTCCTTTTCTTTTTATTCAAAATTTTTCCTTTTCGTTCCATTTAATTTTCCTCCCTTTCCTTCGGCATGATTTTTGTTCTGTTGTTGTGCGACCAGGAGCACGAAGGCATCCCCACTTCGACCCACCACATTTCTCTACTGCAGCCCCTACCCTGCCAGCATGCCATCCCCCGTCCTGCTCAAGCATCTGCTGACGGATGAATGTCGAAGCGGGGGCCCTGATCCTGACTGCCATCAGCTGGTTTACAGCTGAGGTCATCCAGCAGCAGTGTTGGTCCCGGCTCGCAACAAATACATACCTTCAAACTATTACAATTAGTCACAACATAATCTATTAACGTCCTTGAATTTTGTGCTATTCTTGTTGAGCTGGTTATGAGTTGGTGACATGCACTATCATTAATTAATTGCTTTAATGTCTCACTATATCTATCTTTCTCCTCCCAATTAACGTTAAAATCACCAGCCAACATAAAGACATCCCGTATTGTACACATATCCTCAATTAACTCTTTGAAATTATCACAAAATACTTTCTTACTCATTTGAGGTGATCTGTATAGGACAACTACATTTATTTTGAAATTAATTTGAGCCATGTTAACTACTAATCACCAGACATTTTTGTCAACTGCTACTCTTTCAGTATTTCACCCCTTAGTTTTTGTAATAGATTGCAACACCTCCTGTATGTTTCAATAACGTACGTAATATCCTTTAATTTTTACTTCAATATCAGTATGGTAGTGAAAAGTGTCTTTAATAATCAGTGAAATTGCAGGTAGTATCTAGACAACAGAGTGAGTAATTTCGCAAATATCATAATTATAATTTCATTTGTTTTGATTAAAAATTCTTATTATGGAACTTAGAAATTTGATATTAGAGTTATTATTAATTGTAATTTCGACGAATAAAACGAATTTAATACGAACGAATTTAATACGAACATATTTTTCAGCATTTCTCAAACCCACATAATTGTGCATTTTTTTTATTATTATTGTAATTTCGACGAATAAAATGAATTTGAGTGTTTCCGAACATTAACACGAAAATATTTTTTGAGCATTTCTTAAATCCACATAATTGCGAGACTGTGCATTTTTATTAATTGTAATTTCGAAGAATAAAATGAATTTAAGTGTTTCCGAACATTAACATGAACATAATTTTCAGCATTTCTCAAACTAATATTGTAATTTCGACGAATAAAACGAATTTTAGTGTTTCCGAACATTAACATGAACATAATTTTGAGCATTTCTCAAATCCACATAATTGCGAGACTGTGCGTTTTTACTAATTGTAATTACGACGAATAAAATGAATTTGAGTCTTTTCGAACATGAACATGAACATAATTTTGAGCATTTCTTTATCTAACATTGTAATTTCGACGAATAAAATGAATTTTAGTGTTTCCGATCATTAACATGAACATGATTTTTGAGCATTTCTCAAACCAATATAATTGATAAACTGTGCAAGTTTGTCATTAATTGTAATTTCGTCGAATAAAAAGAATTTTAGTGACACTAGAAAAAGGGATGTGCAAAATTTGATAACAACATCATAACAAATATGAAATAATTGATTCATTCCGATTCCGCAGAGCCTCATTGCAAAGAGGTTAACAGGCCCTAATCTATTAACGTCCTTGAATTCTGTGCTATTCTAGTTGAGGTGGTTATGAATTGGTGACATGCACTATCATTAATTAATTGCTTTAATATCTCACTATATCTATCTTTCTCCTCCCTATTAACGTTAAAATCACCGGCCAACATAAAGTCATCCCATATTGCACACATATCCTCAATTAACTCTTTGAAATTATCACAAAATACTTTCTTACTCATTTGAGGTGATCTGTATAGGACAACTATATTTATTTTGAAATTAATTTGAGCCATTTTAACTACTAATCACCAGATATTTTTGTCAACTGCTACTGTGTGTTTCCGAACATTAACACGAAAATATTTTTTGAGCATTTCTTCAATCCACATAATTGCGAAACTTTGCATTTTTATTAATTGATATTTCGACGAATAAAATGAATTTGAGTGTTTCCGAACATTAACATGAACATAATTGTGAGCATTTCTCATACTAATATTGTAATTTCGACGAATAAAACGAAATTTAGTGTTTCCGAACATTAACATGAACATAATTTTGAGCATTTCTCAAATCCACATAATTGCGAGACTGTGCGTTTTTACTAATTGTAATTACGACGAATAAAATGAATTTGAGTGTTTTCGAACATTAACATGAATATAATTTTGAGCATTTCTCAAACTAACATTGTAATTTCGACAAATAAAATGAATTTTAGTGTTTTTAATTTTGAGCATTTCTCAAACCAATGTAATTGATAGACTGTGAATTTTTTTTTATTATTATTGTAATTTCGACGAATAAAATGAATTTGAGTGTCTCCGAACATTAACATGAACATAATGCTCAAATCTTATTCCGATTCCGCAGAGCCTCATTGCAAAAAGGTTAACAGGCCCTGACCCTCAGTCAGCTGTTCGTGCGCTCTTCGCCGGAGGGGGTAACTCATCTTTTCAAAAAAAAAACATATAATGTTTTTATGAGCCTCAACTAGGCCTTTTTATTTCTCTCTCTCCTCGACGTCCTCCTCTAGGGCAGCCATCGCTATGTCGGTGGGTTGGGCCCTCATAATGAGGTGAGTGGCCCTCTTTCTTTTCAGGTGTAGGGCATCCAGATGATATAAGCCCCCTGGGTGCATAGGGTAGTTGGGGCATGGGCCAACCAAAAAGGGGAGTCATACCACCAGACTCCCCCCAACGAAAGCCGGTAAGTTTAGCAACGCCTGCCGATACCCTGCCTCCTCCTTTTTTGACTTTTTTGTTTCTTTTTCAGTTTTTTCAGAGATCGGGTTTCTTTTTGTTTCATTTCATAGTCTTTTCACGGGTTTCCTTTTCTTTTTATTCAAAATTTTTCCTTTTCGATCCATTCAATTTCCCTCCCTTTTCTTCGGCATGATTTTTGTTCTGTTGTTGTGCGACCAGGAGCAGGAAGGCATCCCCTCTTCGACCCACCCCATTTCTCTACTGAAGCCCCTACCCTACCAGCATGCCATCCCCCGTCCTCCTCAAGCATCTGCTGACTGATGAATGTCGAAGCGGAGGCCCTGATCCTGACTGTCATCAGCTGGTTTACAGCTGAGGTCATCCGGTGTCATAGCCTGCTTTGGGCAGTCATCCAGCAGCAGTGTTGGTCCCGGCTCTTAACAAACACATACCTTCAAACTATTACCACCTTTCCACCTCTAAAATAGCATTAAATGTATTGTGTTTATAATATAATATAATGTTGTACTTGCAGATCTTTTATGATTTGATCATTACTTCATTTGTCACTTAGACCGCAAATATTTGCCTTAGGTTTCTTTAATTTCAATGCTTTATCTTCATATTTATCACCCAATTTCATATTTACTTCTTACTCCAACTGATTCGCTATTGGCACACTTAATTTTGATTGAACCATTGCTTTTATTAATAACACTCACTACCTCTCCTGTCTTCTTGCTATCCTGTTTTACCTTGGGTTTAACTATTATTGGCACATCTTCCGTTTTATTTTAATTTTTTAAATTAGTTTCACTATTATTTATAACGCTTACCTTTTTCAATTCTCTAATAACGTCATTTTTATGTGCAGTTTGTAATGTGAGACTTTTCGGGCAATTGAAATTTATCCAGCGCCATCTGGGTGAGATTTGTAAATGCCCACCTTATCCATTCGACTCACACCCAACCATGGTGAAGTTGGCTCCCATTGACAAGTCCAAGATGACAGATCTTCATTCATATGAAGCCGTCAAATTCCTGTCAGCCTGCCAACATCACCTGGTAAGTTTGCTAAATTTGTTTTGTAAAAGAAATTAAAAATCCAATTTTGTCATAGCCATCATTTACATAAATGCACTCCACAGACGCCTCTAAAATAAGAAAATTGGAGGTCCAAAAGCCATATTAACAATAGTTGCCCCATCGGGAACTAAACCTGTTTAAAGTTACTAAAAGGGCTTAGACGAGATCCTCTAAGAAGTCTATATAGGAGAAAAATCAGGTGAGAATCAGCACAGGTGGTCAGCTCAGGCATATTACGCAACCACCCCCTCACATTTTTTTATTCAATTGAAAGTGAGAAATCAAGTGTAAATCCCTTTCCACCTGGCAGCGACTTGCAGGCCTCATCAGCTCGCTCACCTAACCACTTAAAGAAAAGTTGGCTCCCACCAATTTTGGGGAAGGGCCAGAAACGACTTTTTTGTACCATCTGGAAAAGAGCTCCTCGACTAGAAGCTGTTCGTGCCTAGACAAAATCATTACACCATCACGGCAGGGGTGGCTGGAGCTCAAAACTATAATTGATTTGCTGTAAAATTTCGCATTCGACTGTGTGAGCAGATTCGTCCTGACTGTCAGATAAGTCATAATATATTTATATATACTATGTTAAAGTGAAAACTAAATTTTTTTTTTTAATTATCTTCAATATTGTGACAACCGGTGTTAAGCATAATTATTTAAAGCCAATAATTTTCTTATAGGAATTTAACGTTAGGCGTAACATTTACGACCGCACACTGTAGCTGGTTAGTCATTAAAATAAGGTTCATTGCCTCGATCAACTAGCCCAATCTATTTTTTTAGTGAAGAACGTAATTCGTTATCCGATGCTATCGCCAATACCCGCGGAAGTTTTGAGTAGAATGTAAATGATAAGATAGTGAAAATAGTTTCAGTTTTGTCCCTTTTCTTTCGTTTAGGAGAAAATTCATAAACAACAGTGAAAACTTGAGGATGGTTTGTTGACCTTAGCGTTTGACGCGCTCTGTCTTACTTTAATTAATATTCGGTATAACACTGTTCATTCGAAGGAACGAGACAAGCCGAAAGGATCAAAGTACAACTGTAATTAATAAAATTTTATAACACGGAGTAAATTAGCATGTTGACAGTGGCTCTGACTGGCTACAGGTAATAACTTAACATTGTTTTTGATTCCGTTCAAGTTTCAATTGTAAGATAGGGGTAGATTGTGCACAATATATTCCTTGAGACTATCTTCTATCAAGTACTGAATTCCTAGTTGTCAGTCTGCAAATGTCTTTTTTTATGTTTCGCCTGTTTGTTGAAGCTAGTCGCCAACTTAGAGTGACCAATCACGTTGAGGTCGCGAACGTAATTAAGATTACAAATCTATATCTGTAGTAGATCTTTCTTTTGTTTGTATTTAATACGGTTTATACCCGACCTATTTCGAATTGTTCACTGCCTTATGAATTTGCTCACGATGAATTAAACTAATGGTGTAAACATTGTTATTCATTTCAAGGTAGCTAGCGCACTAAGGTATTATTAAGGCTTCTTCTTCGCCTCCTATCTTCCTACATCCCGTCTTCCTCATCCACCATGTTCTAATTTTTTTGTGTTTTTGTTCAACACTTGTATAGGTTGGGCCTACACCCTAGCCAGGTGGCGTGCGTTAGTGACCTGAACTATCGCTACTGGGTAATCTTTCTTTTTTTTTTCAAGATAGTTCAGGGCGGCTGGGAGAAACAGGTGACACCAGACCCTTTCATCTGTTCTCGTTTGTTTTGTCCTTCGTGGCAGACCTTAGAGAAGGACTCCACAACCTTCTTTCGTCACAGGCACGCGAAACTCAGCTATGAGTGTGTGACTCGGAAGTTCAAGAACCCTCACCCCAAACCGACGAGCTAGGACATGCTGCCAGCTAGCGCGTGCCAATTGAACATCCCGCGGCAACTTCACGTTGCACATGCGCACACATACATTATAACATGGCGCCCAACGCGAAGCTTGCCTTCCCTAGGGAAGACACTCCAGCCTCTTCTGAAGGCTTCGCGCCTCTGAAGAGATGGCTTGTCAGCTATTATGTCGGGATAGCTCCTAGCTCCACAGGCAGGACAGATGTTGTGGGTTTTGGGAACCTCATCAAGGTTCTCACATTCCAAAATTTTTGATTTTTTTTTCTTCCTTTTTTTTAAGTTTTCTTGTTGGTGAATACCTTTAGCTTTGTTTCTCATTATTAAAACCTCCTTATATTTTCTGCATTTCTAAATTTCTTTTTATTGTTTTTTCCTCTTTTTGTATTTGTCTATCTCCTTCCTCCTACCTTTTCCTATCCTTTCCCATCCTAGGAGAGGAAGCTTCTGAGGGAACCTGGAAATGATCTTAGTTAATTTCTTTGGTTTTTTTCAAAAATATTCTCGTTTTTCTTTGATTTCGGATGAGTTGACATTTTTTTTGAATTTTGATTTTTTTTAAATTCATCATTTTTGTTTTGATTCTGCGTAATTAAGTTTTCATGCAGTTTTGCTTATGTTTTTTTTTTGCAGTAAGATTATTTCTGATTTTTTTTCTTATACACATTCCTTTTTTTTGACTTATCATGGCTCTGATTTTTTCTTTTTATTTCTTTATTTGATTTCTTTTTTCTTGGTTACCCTCAAACATGTTTATGTGCTACGACCTTAGGAGTTGGGTCTCCCGTACTATTTGCGCAAATATACAACTCCTACTTAAAGATGGGACCGAACAATGGTTCTGGAACCAGTTTTGTCGCGCCTCTCCGGAATTTGACTGGGAGCTATTCAGAGCTCGCATCAGATAAGAGATCGGCTCGGCCGAGACAGACTTGGATCTGATGCGGTTCGGAGAGTTGCGATAGTTACCTCCGCAAAGCCAGCGCTATCGTCGTGCACATGAGGATACCACCGCGTGAAGCTGATGTGGTCCAGATAGTCCGTGATAATCTGCATCCTCGTATCGGTCAGCAATTCTATACGGCTACAGTGAGATCCATGGATCAACTGCAAAGCTTATGCCGTATGGCTGAACGTTGGCTACAACAATGCGACCTGTACAGGCGATCAACGAGACCCGACATACACGAACTCGATTTTGACGTAGTGAAATCGGCTAACCCAACAACTCCCTGATCTCTGTGTCTCGGACGAGTACGTCTACAAGAGGACCCAACCCCGAAGCGGTGACTCAATCCAGGAGGACTTCGCCTGGAAGCTTTGGGTTCCTTCGCGTCTAAGGTTTGATCCGTGAGGCTCATGAGTCACCTCTGTCACCGCATGTTGGCTTTCACAAAACCTTAGTTAGACTCCGCAAGCCTCTGCAAGCACAACGTCCCTTCCAATTTCTCTATATTGACTTCCTCGGGCCATATCCTCGCACTAAACGTGGAAACTCGGTAATTTTCGTTGTGTTAGACGGCTTTACAAAGTTTGTTTTGATCAAGCCTATGTGTGCTGAGCGAACAGACCTAGTCAATGCTTTCTTGGAGAAAGATGGCCTGTCTGTCTTCGGAGTCCCCGAGACGATCTTCTCTGACAATGGCAGAAAGTTCGTCTCCAATAAATTCCAGAAGCTGCTGACTGAATATGGTATTAAGCATGTAAAGACCGCCAAATACTCGCCGCACCCTAACGCTTCAGAACGAGTGAATAAGTCCATCCTGTCAGCCATCCGTTCATACCTGCAAGATGATTACAGTGCGTGGGATTTACACCACCCAGCGAGAGGTAGCGCGCTACGTACATCGGTACACCAGTCGATTGGCATGGACCAGTACTATGCTCTCTTTGGCCACCACATGGTACAGCATGGCTCAGCCTATCCAGTCTTGAGAAAGCTAGACCAGCTGAAAACTGGTGATATATCCGTGTTACATGGAGCAGACCGTCTCAAGTTTATTCGTTCTCGGTTGTCAGACCACCAACAGCACGCACATGACAAGCATAAAAAGGCCTATAACACCCGTTGTCGTGACGTTACGTACACTCCCGGTCAGGAAGTGTACTGTAGGGCGTTTACACAAAGCGACATGCAGAAAGGCATCAGTGCGAAGCTGGCGAACAAATTCAACAGAGCCAGAATCGTCAAGCGTATTGGGCAGAGTCTGTACCAACTGGAGGACACTCAAGGCAAGCCCTTGGGAGCATTCCACGCCAAGGACATCAGGCAGTGAGACATACTCAACCATACACAGTTCAATTTTAATCGTCCCTCCGTCCGAATTTTATTGTTAGTTCGTCCGTCCGCAGTCCTAGACAGGAATGCCCGGCTCAGTCGGTAGAGCATGAGACTTGCTCTCAGGGTCGCGGTCGTGCCACACGTTGCTGCAAACTGTGAGGAAGATCTGAACTCTCCAGCTTCGACTATCCTACTTCCTCTCATCAGGGAATGAAGTGGTAACGAGAACTGCCACGGCGGCGTGCCAGCGCTAGACCCAGGGGTAGTCTTTTGCCTCCATTGAGTCCGAGTAGATCCTGTCTCACTCTTTTCAGCTCCTCTCTCAAGGGATCGCTAGAGCCTTGAGAGAGAGACCTGTGTTGTAATGTGAGACTTTTGGGGCAATTGAAATTTATCCAGCGCCATCTAGGTGAGATTTGTAAATGCCTAATTGATTTTTCATAATATATATATATATATATATATATATATATATATATATATATATATATATATATATATATATATATAATGTTAAAGTGAAAACTTAAATTTTTTTTTTAATTATCTCCATTATTGTGATAACCGAATTGGTGTTAAGCATAATTATTTAAAGCCAATAATTTTCTTATATGAATTTAAGGTTAGGCGTAACATTTACTCCTTTGCATTTACGACCGCGCACTGTAGCTGGTTAGTCATTAAAATGGGGTTCATTGCTTCGATCAACTAGCCCAATCTATTTCTTTTAGTGAAGAACGTAATTCGTTATCCGATGCTATCGCCAATACCCGCGGAAGTTTTGAGTAGAATGTAAATGATAAGATAGTGAAAATAGTTTCAGTTTTGTCCCTTTTCTTAATGGGTACTTGAAATCGATTCTGAATTTTTAGTAAAGAAAGCTTATTGTTGATATTAGGAACTTATAAATATTACCTTTATAATCATATTGGTTCGTTTAGGAGAAAATTCATAAACAACAGTGAAAACTTGAGGATGGTTTGTTGACCTTAGCGTTTGACGCGTTCTGTCTTACTTTAATTAATATTCGGTATAACACTGTTCATTCGAAGGAACGAGACAAGCCGAAAGGATCAAAGTACAACTGTAATTAATAAAATTTTATAACACGGAGTAAATTAGCATGTTGACAGTGGCTCTGACTGGCTACAGGTAATAACTTAACATTGTTTTTGATTCCGTTCAAGTTTCAATTGTAAGATAGGGGTAGATTGTGCACAATATATTCCTTGAGACTATCTTCTATCAAGTACTGAATTCCTAGTTGTCAGTCTGCAAATGTCTTTTTTTATGTTTCGCCTGTTTGTTGAAGCTAGTCGCCAACTTAGAGTGACCAATCACGTTGAGGTCGCGAACGTAATTAAGATTACAAATCTATATCTGTAGTAGATCTTTCTTTTGTTTGTATTTAATACGGTTTATACCCGACCTATTTCGAATTGTTCACTACCTTATGAATTTGCTCACGATGAATTAAACAAATGGTGTAAAGATTGTTATTCATTTCAAGGTAGCTAGCGCACTAAGGTATTAATTATGTATGCATTTTCATGTGGACTCCTTTGACATTTATTAATATTCCACTGGGCATTATGATTAAAGTTGAATGAATGCGATATCCTCAGATTCAGTTAATGAATAGAATGTACTAACCTTTTGTAATTAATAGCTAAATAGTCAAGCATTTTATAGTAAATTTTTTTGTTATAGAATATACCTATTTATAAATTAACTACATCAGATAAATTTTGGTTTGCATTTTTCAAGTGACCTCATGAAGCTTCTTCTTCGCCTCCTATCTTCCTACATCCCGTCTTCCTCATCCACCAAGTTCTAATTTTTTGTGTGTGTTTTTGCTCAGCACTTGTATAGGTTGGGCCTACGCCCTAGCCAGGTGTAGGTATGGCGTGGGTTAGTGAGCGAAACTATCGTTAGGAGGTAATCTTTCTTTTTTGTGATTTCAAGATAGTTCAGGGCGGCTGGGAGTAACAGGTGACACCAGACCAGTTGCTCTCTCTTTCATCTGTTCTCGTTTGTTTTGTCCTTCGTGGCAGACCTGAGAGGACTCCACAACCTTCTTTCGCCACAGGCACGCGAAACTCAGTTATGAGTGTGTGACTCGGATGTTCAAGAACCCTCACCCCAAACCGACGAGCTAGGACGTGCTGCCAGCTAGCGCGTGCCAATTGAACATTCCGCGGCAACTTCACGTTGCACACGCGCACACATACATTATAACTTAGTTTTTTCACCTTATCTATAATCTGTTCCAAAAAGATTGGCAGTACACGCTCTTATGGACTATTCCTGTCTGTGCTTTATTATCCCATCATTTTCCCATGCATGCATCCCTCTTCCTCACCACGCTGTTGCCACGGTTTTTCTCGTGGATTCGGGTTGCCAAATCAAACGCATGTAAATATAACAAGTTTCGTGATGAATGTATAAGCATTCATTAGGGCTTTTTTTTTGTCGACCAAGAAACATCGAAAGGATGGCTGTACATGGATTTTGACGAGTTTGGGAAATTTGGCATCATAACTTGCCATTAACCGTTTACTGCCAATCTTTTTGTAAAGTAGTGTTTTCATTTCCCCCTCCTGCTTAACCTCTCTTACTCTCAGTTATTTCTCTCAGAACACACTCGATTTTGGCAGTCACTGCTACCATAACGTTATCGCAATTATCACAGATGTATTGCAAATTTTTATTCTCACTCAATAAATACTCAGTCCTACCCACAAATTTTATGTGTATTGCTCTATCACAAAACCCGTTGCATGCACATTTCAAATCATTTTTTTAAACTTTTTGCACATTTTTTACAAATTAAACTCATTTGCTCATCCACTCATCAATCCATCAAGCACTCTATTCCAAGTCACAAATTCACTGCTTGTACTCACAAATTCACTGCTTGTACTCACAAATTCACTGCTTGTACTCACAAATTATCACCCTGGTTTTCTGAATGCACTCCGTTGCCATCAGCGAAGGCCAAAATTATCGAGTAAAAAACAAACCGCTCGATCTTCAAAGGTTCAATGCCACTATTTATAAATGTAAAAATTTAAATATTCCTCACTATCACATTTTACGAATTATTCTACTCAAATTAAAACTTAAATTATTAGCAAGACACCTCGCATCCACTTCCACACATTCGTCTATCTCAACGATCTTCCGGATTTTTCTTTTCGTTAGTATATTTGCTTTAAGGAAAAGACTGTTTGGGGCGCGTGAAAATGTGTGCCTTTGGAATAGAATGGCAGTGTCTGTTTACCACCTGCAAATTTCGTGTACGCCTCCAAATTGCCGTGTACACAAAAGTACACGGAAGTAGAAGAAGTACACAGAAAATAAAATTAAGCACACGGAAGTAAAGAGAAGTACACGAAAGTACACGGATTTGGTTGATCTAACTTCTCCGTGTCAATCGATCGTTCAGCGCATATCGATGGTTAAAGGGGGAACCTCCTACGGAAATAAATTTTTTTGCATTTTTTGTTTTTTGCTTTAAAAAATCCTTTACTATCTAAAAAATATATTTTCAATGTTTTAAGCTTAATATAAAGTCTAAAAAGTTCGTAAATAGTCAGCGAAGTGATGCGCTCTAAAAGTACCGAGAGCAGATTGAACTCTACAAGAACGAAAACTTTAATCGCGTTTTTCTAGAAACGTATTTTTTCCGCGCCGTGGAATATATAACTTAAAAAGTAATAAAGCGATCAACTTGAAATTTTGCACTTATATTCTTTAACTTTTTGGCTTTTGCACAAACCTAAAATTTTTTATTTCTTGTTATAATAAATATTGTTTTTAACGATTTGTTTATAACAAAAAAAAGTTTTGTTTTCTTTATGTCCTGAAATTTTTATTTTTTTTTATTTATAAATTTTGTAAATATGTAGGTTTATGCAAAGCGGAATGACTTATTTTAATGAAAGAAATTTGGTTCGTTGATTTCAGTTAAGTACAAGGACCTGAGCGTTCCACAGCGCAAACTCGAGGAGTCAAGTTTGATTAGCTGTATCGCCGCCGTTTTGGTTTTTTTCACTAAGGAAAATGTTTATGTAATTTCATTCACAGCAATAAATGCTTTCAGTTTTTTGTAACAAATTATTGAAAAACTTGTTGTCTGGAAGAGGTTCCCCTTAAGTGCACCGATTTATCTCCACTTTTAAGTAGCTTTAGGTTTTTGGATTAAACAACTCCTTTGAGCCTATATTTTATTCTGCCCAAACGTTATACACCTAAATAGATCCCATCGGAAGTTATAGACTTGAAAATGTTGTATATAACCGAAAGACATTACAGATACTTTACAACCAAATCGATCAATATCTCAACTTTCAATAAATGTTGTATATTTTTGTCAAATAATAAACGCACAAGGACTAACCCTTTCTATATCTGACTAGTTGACATCTCGTTGATTCAAAAGCTTTTGTAGGAAGTGTCATGAAATTTGAATTTCTTGAACCCAGCCTATTTGCCTTGACAAATCTTGACGGGTATCATCCCGCACTGCTTGTTGCTTTTCATTGTCTGTCGGACATGCCTGTCGATGACCTCGATAGCCAATATCGTTTTAACTTTAGAGCGGCGGATTTTGAGGCTTTGAATGATTATCTTGATGAGTTGGACTTCCAAACTTGCTTGTCTGGTGATGATATTGACAGTAACGTATCAGGTTTCTACGACATTTTGTATGAGGCTTTTGGGAGGTTTGTCCCATTAGTTCGGGTTAGAGGTAATGACTCCGCTCCACCCTGGTTTGACAGAGAACTGATGCTGATTCCCGTCAGGAATTTAGTATTTGCTATGAATATTTTATATGACGCTCTCGCTCTCTCTATGATGAATACCTTCAAAGTTTAAAGAACAGATTATTCTCTGACCCTCGTGCATTTTTCGAATATGTCAACCTAAAGAAAAAGGTCGATAACTATACATCGACAATGGAGTTCGGGGGGATTTCCAGCAATAATTCTAATATTATTTGTAACTTATTTGCTGAATCTTTTAAGCGTGCATTTGAATCATCTGATTTTATCCCGGATAGTGGAAACTTCTCGCACATAAATAACCGAATTTCACCTATAGTGTCAGTTCCATCTATCACGGAGGAGATCTTGTTGAAGCATATTAGTGCACTTCCTACTGACTTTTCTGGTGGTCCTGATGGGGTTCCTGCTGCAGTCATAAAGAAACGTTCTTCGGTGTTATTGGGGCCTATGCTCTTTTTATTCAGGAAGTCTCTCTCGCGGGGCCATTTCCCAGCACTTTGGAAGATATCCTTTTTAATTCCTATCTTCAAGAGTGGAAATAGAAGAAACATTTCCAACTACAGGCCAATTGCTAAGTTGTCCTGTATTCCTAAGCTCTTTGAACTGTTAATTCAATCCCAATTATCCGACGTGTGTAAAGGCTTAATCTCCACCCGGCAGCATGCTTTTCTCCAGGGGAGGTCCACGGTTTCAAACTTGGTTGAGTTTGTTTCCTGCACTGTGGGTGGTTTCACAGATGGTTGCCAGACTGACTGTATTTACACTGATTTTAGTAAGGCCTTTGATAAGCTGTCTCACTCTATCATTGCTTTTAAATTGGCTCAGTTGGGTTTCCTGCCCTCGCTTATTGTTTGGATAAGGTCGTATTTATCTAATAGGACTTATAGGGTACGCTTTCGTGGCGCACTCTCTGATGATTTTGTGGCTCATTCTGGTGTTCCCCAGGGCAGTCATCTGGGTCCATTGTTATTCATCATATCTATAGATGATATCTCGTATTTGCTTCAAAGATGTAAAATTCTTATATATGCTGACGATATTAAGATCTTTCTCCCAATCAAATCTGATGCTGATTGTGAGATTTTGCAATCGAAGTTGCACATTTTTTATGGTAAATACTAAATTATAAATAACAAAAATTAAAACCTTTCTCACGTACCGTTTTAAAAAATCCGAATTTCCGGATGCATTTCAGCATTCATTCATGCCATCGTCAGCGGCCAACGCAGACTGAAGTTCAATGCCACCAGTGATAAGTGCATTGCACTTGTTCAGCACCGATAACAGGTCAATAGCCTCCAAATTCACTGCTATATGGTAAAGCTGAAGAGAGGTGATGTGATGGGACCATCATCGTGAGAAAGGTTTTAGTTTTTGTTATTTATAATTTAGTATTTAACAAGATCTGCGTTTAATTTATTAAGGAATCTGTTGTCCTTCTGATAGTCCTTGGTCATCCCTTGTGGCGATTACAGAAGACATAACACTAAAAAAACTCCTAATAGACATCCAATTCAACAATTTCAGGAATTTAAAGGAAGCAAAATTTTTTCAACAATTGATTTGATAAAGGCTTACCACCAAATTCCAGTAGCACCCTCAGATATTCCCAAAACAGCGATTTGTACCTCGACGTCATTTTAATAGCTTCTTAATCTGAATACCTAGATCATCTGAATCAAATCTTTGCTAAATTCGAAAAATATGATCTTGCCATCAATTTAGACAAATCCAATTTTATGACAGAAGAAGTGAAAATCCTCGGACATTCAGTTTCAAGTAAAGGTATCAAACCTTTATCAGGGCATTTCAATCCACTGATGCGCCATTAGCGTTAGTGGTCGATGCTTCCGATTATGGCATCGGAGCGGTTATTCAACAAAACTGCAACACCGTTTGGCAACCGTTAGACTTCTTTTCCGCAAAATTATCAATCGCTCAGATGAAATACAGCTTCCGACCGAGAACTGCTAGCAATTTATAATGGTATTATACACTTTAGATTTCCTCTAGAAGGAAGAAAATTTACTATTTACACGGACCATAAACCATTGGTCTTTGCATTTGAACAAAACCCTGAAAAAGCCTCACCCAGGCAATTCAGACACCTCGGCCTCATCGGCCATCGGTATCAGACATATATCCGGTAAAGAGATTATAGTCGCTAACACATTATCAAGGCTTAACGAAATCAATATCATCGGTACAATAGATTTCGAAGCCGTAGCCGACGCTCAGGTCAATGAGTCTGAACTTCTATCAAGGCTTAACGAAATCAATATCATCGGTACAATAGATTTCGAAGCCGTAGCCGACGCTCAGGTCAATGAGTCTGAACTTCAACATCTAATTCAAAATTCTTCTTTGAAAATTGTTAAGGTAAAATTAGTCAATTCAAAACAAAGAAATCTTTTGTGATGTTTCAACCAAAAAATTGGGTCCATAACCCGTCCATACCCATCAGTTTTCGAAAGAAAATAAGCTATCCTGGGATTAAAGCCTCAATTAAACTTATGGTCAACAGAGTTATTTGGCCTTCAATAAAAAGAGATGTTAAAGAATGGAGCAGGTGGTGCTTACCGTGTGAAAAAGCTAAAATCTCGAGGCACGTTAATCCTCCTATCGCTGATTTTCAGCACGAAACAGAGCGATTTGAAACAATTCCTATGGACTTAATAGGCCCCATGTGATATTCAGAAGGTTCCAGATATTACTTAACAATCATCGACCGATATACTCGCTGGCTAGATTCAATTCCCATCGAACACATTAGTACAGAAACAGTAGCTTCTGCATTATTAAATAAAATAGTTTTAAAAAAAAAAGTTGAACCGAC
Organism: Leptarthrus brevirostris; assembly: GCA_964036015.1. Classification (NCBI taxonomy): domain Eukaryota; kingdom Metazoa; phylum Arthropoda; class Insecta; order Diptera; family Asilidae; genus Leptarthrus; species Leptarthrus brevirostris. The sequence continues at coordinate 62,321,849 of OZ038375.1, forward strand.
TTCACAAAAAGCGCTAAAAAGCAAAAATAATTTTTAATTTTATATCTATTACGACATTACTACAACAAAAATATTTAATTGTCATTTCTTATGATCCCGTAAGCTGAAACGTTCAGGTAGTATTATGTATTATTTTCAATTGTGGTTATGTAGTTGTTTTATTTGTTTAATTTGCACCGACTTCAAAATGTCGTAATAGATATAAAATTTAAAATTATTTTATGCTTTTTAGCGCTTTTTGTGAAGTCGGTTCAACTTTTTTTTAAAAACTATTTTATTTTACACTTTTTAGTGTCTTCTACTTTATACAACGAAGAAAGAACCATCCAAATCGGTCCACACGTTACACGTTTGTTTTAACCCCTTACCCCACCCCCATTCCACTAAACTTTTTTTCTCATGGTATCAATCAAGGAACATACTCTACCGAACAGAAAAGGAATCATCGAAATCGGTTCACGCGTTACGAAGTTACTACCCCTCTCCCTCCCCCACCACCACCATAGGACCAAATTATTCTCCTATTAGCAATATGGGAGCACACTCTATACAACAGCAAAAGAAGCATCCAAATCGATCCAGGCGTTACAAAGTTAGGTTCCACCCCCCTTCTCCCACCCCCACCACAGCAACATTTTTTTTTCTCGTAGTATCAACCAAGGATCATATTCTACCCAATAGAAAAAGAATTATCCAAATCGGTCCACGCGTTACGAAATTAGACTACCCCTCCCCCCCACCCACACTTTTCAACATAGGACCAAATTATTCTCCTATTAGCAATGGGGGATCATACTCTATATAACAGAAAAAGAACCATCAAAATCGGACCACGCGTTACAAAGTTAGGTTCCACCCCCCACCCCCCCCAAAATTTTTTTCACCTGGTATCAACCACGGAACATACTCTACCCAACAGAAAAAGAATTATCCAAATCGGTCCACGCGTTACAAAGTTAGACTACCCCTCCCCCCCCCCTCCCCCTCCCTAGGCCAAATTTTTTTTCTCCTGTGTGAAATGTGGGATCATACTCTGTACAACAAAAGAAGAACCATCCAAATCGGACCACGCGTAACAAAGTTAGGTTTCACCCCCACCCTACCAAAAATTTTTTTGACATGGTACCAATCGGTGAACATACTCTACCCAACAAAAAAAGAATCATCCAAATCGGTCGACGCGTTACGAAGTTATGCCCGGTCAGACATAAAAAAAATAAATAAAAAAAATAAAAAAATACGCGTCGAACTTAGAACCTCTTTGTTTTTGGGAAGTCGGTTAAAAACTGGATAAACAGATTTGGTATTCCATCAAAAATCATTACAGACCAAGGTAAGCAGTTCGAGTCAAGTTTATTCACGGAACTGATTAAACTATTAGGTATTAAACGTTGCCGTATAACGGCTTTTCACCCTCAAGCGAACGGATTTTTAGAACCCTGGTATCGGCCGCTTAAAGTATCATTGATGTGCTATCAAAATTCGGAATGGAAAACATATTTGCCACTTATTCTTTTAGGTTTTAGATCAATTAGTAGTGACGAATTAGTTTATGGAGAAAATTGACGGTTACCTGGTGATTTTTTAATAACACAAATTCTTTGAATAACAGTTGCCAGTGAGTTTTCGACGAAGACACATGCAATCCAATTTGAGTCTGACAAGTTTTTGTTTTTTGCCGTCAAATTTTTCAAGTTTTCGTGAATAGCCGGAATCTAAAAAGGAAGACTGTAAGTGAGTGTACCGAATCGTCACCTTTTGGACCAAATTTGTTAAATTTCCACCTCCTTTTCGCAGAGAAGTGTGAAAGTAAAGCTAATCTAAAATTCTAAAAGCCCAGTTTCTATTGGCCCACAATCTTTCGGTCGCTAGGCAACCCTTTGCCAAGCGGCCATTAATAAAATCATATAAATAAAACGTGTTTAACCTCAAATTTGCACGTGGAAAATAGCAGCATCGAAACCAGAGAGGGCAGCAGTAAATTTCCTACGTCTCGGTTTGTGCCATCCAAGGCGCAACCCCGCGCTAAAGTTGTCAACAGCTGAAAACATCCCAGATAAACAAAACTGTTGTTAAATTAAGTACTTCAACCGTGGACAAATACAACACAATTTCACTGCCGTGGGATAAAATATAGTTTTAAAATTATTTAGCTAAATAAAATATATAATTTCAAAAATTATTCAGGTGGGAGAATTAAAACGATAATATTATATATTAGATAAGAGAACCACGAAAATTTAATCGCTTATTAATCCTCTTTGAATTTTCTCAACCTAACACAATCAAGAAACCTATTTAAACTTTCTCCCTTTTCCATTTTTTCTTCTCTTTCACTACAGCCACATAAGAAGACTTAAAAAACAGAAAGCCCAATTCAAAATGGCCTCCTTCGGGGGAGCCAACTACTTTGAAATACTGAATGAGCCCACAAAAGGCAAAAGAGCCAGGCGGTCAATAACCCAATATGTAATAGCTACCCGCTTTTACCCCAAGCCCAGACCCCACCTGTAAATAAATATAATGAACCAAAATACATTTAGGTAGAAGGAGCAGGCCCCGATAAAGCCCTACGTCCCAGGAGTGTTTTCTTAATAACCAAAGGACTTGAAGCCGTATCTAAATATTTCTCAAAGGCAACCTTTTTACGAAACGGATCAGTGCTATTACTGGCAGATAACCGAAAAATTGCTGAAAAATTTGTTAACACAAAAAAATACCAGGTATAGACGTAATCATTACATACCATGAAAAACTAAATTCGTCAAAGGGAACAATCTACTCAAGAGAGTTGGCTAACCTGTCCGAACCGGAGATTCTTGGCGGGCTAAAGGACCAAGGTGTGTGTAACCGAGGTTGTACAGCTCAAACGGAATATCGACGGACAACAGAGGCCAACCGGTCTGGTAAGTTCTACTATTAACACCTTTAAAACTCCACAATATGTGCACCTGGGACGATTAGCGCTAGTTGAAGTTAGGGAATACATTCCCAATCCCATGCGCTGCAGGAAGTGTCAATTTCTTGGACACACACTAAAATGGTGTGAAAGCCCAAACGAATTATGTAAAACCTGCGCCGAGACGAAGCCTCATTAAGGAACCTGTCAACAAATCTTTTGTGTCAAAGTTGACACCCATGCTTCAAACGACAGGAATTGCCCAAAATTTGTTCTCCAAAGGGAATTTTTAAAAATAAAAACACAACTAAGATGTACGCTGTACGAGGCCAAAAACATTTATACAAGTTGAATCCAGGTTTTGGTTCACAAAACTCTAGTTATGCAAAAATGATCTCAGAAAACAACATTACAGAAATTGCCCTTAAAAAAACAAACCCTTGTAGACACTTACACTTGCAGACAAGCAACAACTCAGCAAATTGCACACAAATTAAACAGTCAAACGCAGCAAATGAATTCCGCACCTCAAAAGCAACAAATACAAGAAATACAAAACGAATTCGAAACTTCCACTAAACCAAACTCAGAAATCGAAGCAGTCATCACCAAAAAAATAAATGAACAAATCAAAACCATAAAAACATCAGAAGAAAAAGTAACATCTGCTACAATTGACTTAACAGAAGAAACAAACTTATTACAAACAACAAACAACTTAAAAAAAGCAAACAAAATAACAAAAAAACTCTATTTTTAAAAAGAAGGATTTACTACAATTAAAAAAATCAAAGCCAAACCTGGACTACGTCGCAGAAGTCCTGGGTCTGCCTGCCGAACAAATTAACAATTTTCCCCAACCCCCCGAAACCCAAAAATCAGAATCTATCACAACCCCAATTAAAAATTACAAGATCCCTCTTCTACACCTAGTGAAGATGTCATGGAAACTGCCTAAACAGTGATATGGATCAATTGACTATACCCTTCCCGCCACTCACTAGAGGTCTTTGTATCCTTCAGGGTTATATAATAATTTTCCTCACCTTCAAATCCTCATTTCTCTGTATCGCTCTCACGCTATCCTCCTGCAGGAACCAAACGTCCTGTACGGAGAAGAGCCTGAACGGCTCGGTTCTTACTTTTTCCTTGGAAATAATCATCCCAGATACACAAGACATGGAGGATCAACAATCCTAATTCATGACAGCCTTTCTTAACAAGAGATAAGCTTAAATACGCCCATCACTGCATGTGCCGCTTCTTTAAACACCAACCCAAGAATAACTCTTATAAGTTTGTATCTTGAGCATGGGTACAGACTCATGCCGTCCGACCTAGAACAAGTCTCTCGACAACTCTCCCGAAATACCATTTATGGTGGAGACTTCAATGCGCACAGTCCACTCTGGGGCGGTGATCCCTGCGATCGGCGGGGAAGACTGATAGACGGCTGGGCCGGCGAAGAGAATGTATGCCTCCTCAATGATACCTCCCCCACACTTTTCTCATCGCTCAACACACTCACAACGGTCGACCTCACCTTTGCCCCTTCCTTAAATTTTTTTTTTTTTATATACGATGTGGCCAAATCCTAGGGGACAACCCTTTGATGCGTTAGCATGGTTTTGGCCGGAAGGGAATTTAGGGTAAGGGAAGTGAGGAAACTTGAGTCTTGTTTGCATTGCTGCGAGCTAGACAACAGCCCAGAGACGGAGTGGATTATTTTTTTATTTCTTAATAAAAGCTCACGGTCATCTGGTCTCGAACCCGGGACCCATGGCATGTTGGTCTTGCCGCTCAACGCATTGATCCAACTCAGTCATGCAAATTGCAGAATCCACGACAACCCCGAAGGTAGCAGCCACCTTCCCATAATAATTTCCACCGACATGCACGTTGCAAACCACAAACCACTAACAAGATTTATTGAATCCATTGCAGACTGGGAAAAGTATGCGGCATGCATACAAACCCAAGCTGCCAGTCGCATACCCTCAAACAACATTAATAAAGAAGCGGACCAAATAGCCAAAATAATTAGAACAGCAGCAGTTTCTTCCATGCCGTGTGTTACCCCCAAACAACGCTCCCAACCTGTATGGATGAATAATGATATTCTCTCTAAGATTAAAATCAAAAACAGGGTCTGGAGAATCTTTCAGAGGCACCCGACGGTGGCTAACTTGCAAATTTACCGTAGAGAATCTACCAAAGTCGAACGAGAGATCAAGGAAGCGAACAGAAACTCTTGGGAATTTTTCACGCAATCAATCGATACAAATATCAATCTCGCCGGTGCATGGAATCGAGTCAAATCATTCTCGAGCAACAAGAAGCAAAACCTTATTGCCAACTTGACGACAACCAGCAAGTCCATAACAAATTCTATGGAAATTGCCAACGAATTTGACAAGACATGGGCAGAATTTTCGTTCGATACTAATTTCTCCCAAGAAATTTTAAACGAAAAGCAAAATTTGTCCTTACCGGATATAGCATACAGCCCTGACCCCCTCCGAAACCTCACCCAACCCATTACTCTTTCTGAACTAAGTGGAATACTTAGCTCTTGCAAAGGATCAGCACCCGGGATAGACAATATCTCTTATGGAATGCTCAAAAACTCCCCTGTTAATTTCAAGGTTAGAGTCATTGCACTCTAAAACTCGATCCTAGAAGGAGGCGTCTCTCCGCAAAATTGGAAAAACGCTATACAGATTCCCATTCATAAGAGGACATATTCAAGCAATACGCTTAAAGATTATAGACCTATTTCTCTAATCTCCTGTCTAACACGGACTTTCGAAAAGATCTTGGGAAAAATACTGGGCCTTGTCCTGGAGGAGTTGCTAACACCGGAGCAACATGGTTTTCGGCCAGGGAGAGGTACCTCCTCTCTACTACTGGACCTAGAGAACCATTTGAAACGGGCACGCGCTCAAAAACGGGATAGCTATGTCCTCTCCTTAGATCTAGAAAAAGCATATGACCGGGTGTGCAAGCACCAAATAGCCAAACAGCTTGCAATATGGGGAATCGATAGCAAGTTCAGCCGCCTCATCCTTTATTACTTGACACACCGAACTTTCCAGGTTAGAGTCAACGGCCACATTACAAGGCATAATTTACAAAATGGCTTCCCACAAGGCTCCCCCTATCCACTTCCCTTTTTAACACGTACATACACTCCCTTTATTTATTTTTATTTATTTTATTTACAAATTCGCCAAGTACTGACTACTACAAATCAATGAAATCAAAAAAAGTAAATCTAACGTACAATGAAATATAAAGTAAATTACAGAATCAAAGTGATTAACTATTACGATTCATCAAATACTCAAATACTGACAGCTATAAAAAACAAAAAATAACAATATAATCGCAAAGAAAGAGAAAAAGTAACCCTAACAAAGCTGATTCTTCAGATGAGATCTAGATAAGTGAAAATCAATAAGCTCAAAATTATTATTGAAAAGACGGCACATAGATGTAATAGACTCATGCATACCATAATTAGTGCGGTGGTGGGGAGTATGGAGAAAGCATTGGTTCCTCAAGGGACGAGCAGGAATCGATAAACCTAGAGCTCTCAGCAGTTCCGGGGAATCAACCGCGCCCCGCAAGCAATCAAAGGCAAAAACAACTCTGGAGTTGTCACGTCTGCTTTCAAGGGACTCCAATGAAATAAGCTTTAAACGGTCAGCATAGGGAGGCAGCCGAAGAGGATCGGTCCAAGGAAGTCCGCGAAGGGTAAATTTAACGAATCTACGCTGCACAGCCTCAATGCGATTAATATGAATCGCATAAAATGGAGACCACACAGGACTAGCATACTCCAAAACAGGTCTCACGAACGTAAAATAAAGGAGTTTAGTTACATATGGGTCATCAAACTCCTTAGACCATCGCTTGACGAAGCCCAGAGCAGAATTAGCTTTGTTTACGATAGTGTTGATATGGTCATCAAATGAAAAGGTCGTATTTAGCACTACTCCTAAATCTTTGGTCTTGTCAAGTTTGTTCAGAGAGCCACCGTCAAAGGTGTAGTTAAAGTGCACTGGATTCCTTGATCGAGAGAATGACATAGTAGTGCACTTGCTAATATTTAGGGGAAGGAAGTTTATAGAACACCAATTATGAAAGGCGTCTAAGTCCGAGTTTAATAGTGCACAGTCATTCGCACTTGAAATAACGCGGAATATTTTGGCGTCATCGGCGTAACATAGAATTCTGGAATTCGGGAGAATTACGGATACATCATTGATGTAAATGATAAAAAAGCAATGGTCCTAGATGACTTCCTTGAGGAACACCGGAGGTAACATAAATATCGTTCGAAAGTGAACCTCGAAATAGCAGACGTTGCGTACGATCAGACAGATAGGAACGAATCCAATTAACAAAAATTTATGGAAACCCTAGAAAAGACAACTTACGAACAAGAATACTATGGCTAATTCTGTCAAAAGCCTTGCTAAAATCAGTAAAAATGCAGTCCATCTGCTTACCCGCTTCAATGGCAGAAATACAGCAATTAGAGAATTCCAGCAGGTTAGTCACAGTAGATCTACCCTTCATGAAGCCATGTTGAAAGGAACCAAGAAAAGGTTTGCAGTGGAAGTTAAGAGCATTGCACACCAGAGCCTCAAACATTTTACCAATACAACATAACTTGGCAATGGGACGGTAGTTTGATATGTCCTTTTTACTACCCTTCTTATGAAGGGGAATGATGACAGATGCTTTCCAAGATTTCGGAAAAACACCGCAACGAATAGATAAGTTAAATAAGTGACAAAGTATAGAAACCAGGGACAAGCGACAATTTTTTACAAAGCAAGCAGGGATACCATCAGGACCGCACGAGAAACTATCAGCCAAACCAGAAATATGTTTCACCACAGCATCCTCGTCAAACACAAGGTCTTTGGTTTCAAGAGTAGTCGGAGCAAACCTCGTCATATGAATAAAATCCTTATCGCTAATATCACAGTCTGAAGTCAAAAATGCAGTGCCAAAGAATTCGCCAAAAAGGTTGGCAGTCGTCAGGGGGTCGTCACTCTCGACATCACCAAAGCTTAACACGGAAGGGTAGCCATCACAATTGCGCTTAGAATTTACGAACCTCCAGAACTGTTTAGGCTCAGCACGCAAAGACGATTTAACTTTCTCCAAATAGTCAGAATAAGAAATATCAAGTGCAGAGCAGAATTGGTTGCGTAACATGGAGTAAGTGAAGTAGTCAGAATCACTCCTTGAGGAACAAAACCGCTTCCAAGCTTTATTCTTCAGATTCTTTAAGTGCTTCACAGAACTATTAAGCCAGGGCTGATATGAACATATTAATAATTGCAAATAACCGCCAACTAATGGAACCATTAAGACAGGCGCTGACTTGTACGGATAGCTGGTGTATGGCTAGAGGTGCAAAAATCCCCAGAGAAAAGGCGGAACTTTTAGTAGTTTCGACCGCTAGAAACACAACGAGGCGTCACCTTGAAACTGCAGAAATGACAGTTGAGTCCCAGACGAAGAGTAAAATACTAGGCATCACCTTTTCTAACAAACTAAAATGGGGAGACCATATTCAATACATTTTGGAGAAGCTTGGAAGAATTGTCAGAATCGCGAAAGCCCTGGCGGCACCTAAGCGTGGAGTTTCAGTTGCCACTCCCATCTGCATAATCAGAACTCTCATAAACGGAGCAATAAATTATTGCTTACCCCTATACCAAATAAAAATAAATAGCATTCTCAGAATAGCGACAGGAGCCTTAAGAAGTACCCTAATAGAAGCACTTATTGTTGAAACCGGTCAGGTTTGTTTAGAGAGCCTGCAAATTGCGCAAACTCGCTTGATTGCAAGGAGTCTGGTTGATCCAGCATACCCGCATCACAGAACCAGAGGACCACTTCGAATGAGTCAAAAATTTACTACTTCCATGGTGAAAACTAACACATTCACACCTTTCAAACACATAAGGAAAATTCGGAAACTTTTTGAGCATTTTGAACTTCCTTTCTTTTTCTGTTCTAAGGCTAGCATCGATGGCCCCTGCTAATGAGCAGGGGCACTCATGACCCCAAAGGAAATGACATTTAAACAAGAAGAAGCACATGCGATTAATTGAGGAAAACGTTTGGAATAATTCGTTTGACAAATTTATTTTGATAATTTTGCTTCTTTCTGTTTGAATAGTGAAATAAATGCAGGCGAGGTAATAATTTGTTATGAAAAGCAAGAAATAAGCATGGAAATGTACTGAATATTTTTACGTATATCAGTCATTTTCGAGTTTGACGTTTCTTGCCTCCGTCAAACAAAAACACGAATCGTGACCCTCAGAATCAGGAGCCGTGTTGGAAGCAATTCATGCGGTTCTGACATGTCCCTAATGTCCCCGGAGTCATGCTTCGGAAGCAAACCCGAAAACACCCATAGTGTTAAATACCGTGGGGAGATTTAAAACTTTAAAATAATTTTTTTTTGTACTAATGTAATGAAACAATAATTTTATTTAGCTCTTTATCAAGCTTATTTTTGGATATACCTATCTTGTATTTCGAATAAACAAATAAAAAATAAAAACAAAAGCACACAAAGGAAAATTTATAAAAAAAATCAAAATTCAGCTGTATAATAAAAATGTCTTTAGTTAGGGTTTTTTGCTTATAGCTTATCTTTTAGTTAGAATAATAAATAAAAATTAAAAAATTAAATCACAGAAGAAAATATGTTATAAAAAATTTAAATCAGATGTCTTAATGTAATGTAATGAAACAATATCTTAGTTTTGAATATACCCATCCTCTTTTTGAATAAATATATTATATGAAATGTATAAACAAATGGACATTAAATTAGAATTTTAAAACAAAATATAAGTTAAAATCTAAATTTTCCTCAAATATGGAAATAAAAATTGTTTTTGTCCAAGTATATATGTATATATAAATGATTAACTCTAGGAAATAAACAAAGGCGCGTATGGGCACCATGCCGCGAAGCGCCACCTCTTTTTTTTATAAGATAAGTTAGGAAATTATATTGTCTAATCTATAAAATAAATAAATAAATTCTTTGAATAACCAGGATGAGTTTATTATACAGCTCGAACATCAATTCAAAAATATACAGCCAGCATTTTCACTACAAAAAGTTTTTATTTTCATAGATTTAAGGAGCTGTACTTTCGTTTTCATGAGAGTTGACAGCACTCGACCTGGTTTACAATCTGCTTACGAAGGACCTTATGAGGTAATATTAAGAAACGAAAATTTTTACAAAATTCTGATTAAATGAAAAGAAGTTAACGTTTCTATGACTCAAACCTTGTTTTATAAACTCTTATTTAATAGACTCTCAGGACACTTCACTTTTTGCAAATGCACATTCACCATTCAACTAACAACCAAATTAATGCAAGGGCGTCTTTGCATCCAGCGCTCAAGAGCCCAGCAAATTTGGAAAATAACGTTAATGGTCCAATATATAAATAACCATTACCAAACTTGCAAAACTCAAACGACAACACTCCAATACATAGAGCATTAGAGCAAGCGAATAATGACCTGCCACGAAATAGCCGAATAAATCAAAGGGTATATATTCAGCCAGTGCTCAAGAACCCAGGAACAACGGTACATACTAACAAATCACACATAAATCAAGATCACACAATTAACGATAAAAAAAACGAAATTTAAGATTTGACCGAAGGACTCCGGTTTGGGACCGTTCATTCGTGCGTACAGAAGATACACCAGTACCCACAATCCTATAATACAGCCTGTATTGTTTCTACATAATTGACTTTTACTATACGAGAAAACTCACTGCAGACAATTTTCGTACCAGCCTTTTATATTGGTTATACTCAATAATGAATATGTTACCTTATTTCTTCTTAATATAACTATAATAATGCTATTGTACTAATTTACTTGCACTTCTAAGCAACTTCAGATTCCAAAATATTTTGGTAATAGACTTTTTAAAGCATTACCTTCTAAATCCTGCTCACTTAATATGGTATCATTAGGCAAAATTTTGATGGAGGCATTCTTCTCTTCTACTGCTTGTTCGTGGCAGCTAGCTATGCGCCCTAATATGATAGATTTGGTAATTGGCTTTTTAATAAATATAAGAAATATAATATCACCTGATTTCTTGAAAAGTTGCAACATGCCGCATTATTTATTCATTATTACCAAAACAGTTCAAAACATAAGTGAACGATGTCAAAATTGTCAAAATAATCTGACGTTTCTCCTGCCTTATTCTTTTTTCATGATTTAGGTCCGAATTACAATTGCGACTGAATTTTCAGTCGAAGCCAACGCCATATCCAAGTTTGAAATTAAATTGCAGCTTCAGCTTCTGCCATTTTCAGAGATATTTGCATGAATATTTAAAATGAAGTTGGCCGCAGTCAAGTTTTGTGACTGTGCCTTTGCACTTTGTGCAAAGTCTAAGTTCAAGATCTTAGTGCCGTACCACACTTGTCCTGCTTCATCACAGTTTGTTGGAGAGAGGGCGTGCGGGGGTGTATAGGGAAATCCGCACGGTACTTACCTATTTATCGTCGCATCGGCACGCATACATTCAAAGCAAGGTTTATTTGGGTTCGGAAACTGCTTTAATGTTACCACTACATACAATAAATTGCGTGTGTTCTACACAAAATCCGACACGACAAGTGCGGACTTCATCGCGCGGAAGCAGGACAAGTGGGGTACGGCACTTAGAATAAAGAACTAGAGGAAAGGACATCATTCGGAAAAATGTAAGCATTTTGCTATATGTAGTAGAACCCAAGCGATCAACTCATTTTGATAATATTTTAGATTAGGTGTTTTTAAAATATATTCTTATAACACTTTTAATATAATATAACTTTGCCCGCACATATTTTATTAATTTACTTAATTTTACTATTTAAAAACACTTTGCTTATGCCCCGAATATTTCAGTATTACGGAGACGACTTTGATTTCAAGGCGACATTCGGTCCAATTTGACATTTCAGGCGTCATTCCCCCTTAACCCACTCGCCACTTGGCGTTGAAGCAAAAATGCTTATCACACGTACAGAGTTTTTACTTAAGATAGCCTTTCCTCTCGTTCTTTATTCTAAGTTCAAAATTCAAGATTATCTTTATTCGACTACATTAACAATGTACAAATTCAATACTTATCTATTTACAATACAATTGCTATGAGCTAAAACGTTTGGCTCAATAAACCTGTCAGTAAAAGTTTTCATACATTCGAGCATAAGATAGTTCTTATGAGGTAGAGTTTACAGAAAGCAAAGAAAATACATTCGTACGCACTTGCGACCGGTGTGTTTAACTTATACATTGACTCATAGGTCTTGCTTTACTTGTTGTTATACATCGAGAATGTAAATCCTACACATTAACCTAATCAGTGTAAGGGGGATGTATCTTTTAATAGAAATGTACAATGTACACTATCGATAGGAAGTTCTTAGTTACATGAAATTTCCTGTTCTTATGCTAGACATTCGAGAATATTATATATATCATTATCTAATATTCGCCCTGACAGGTTGTCTAATTAACATATTTCAAAAAATGAATGAAAAGGAAAAACACTTGTTTTTCTTCCACAATTGGAGTGAGATGGATGTTTCGACCGGAGTGCAAGTGGTCATCATCAGCATGGTGCTTGCACTCCTTACCATGGACATCCATGACGAAAAAGTCAAAAACTCAACTCCTTTAAATACTCAGTTTTAAATCTGAGTACGAATTATATGAAGAGGATTTTTAGTCCATCAATTTCATATAAAACCAAAAATGGTTAAAAATTGTGTGATCAGAAAGTTACCTTTCAGCAGCACTTGGTGGAAGTCATTTGTTCAAAAAATGAATGAAAAGGAAAAACACTTGTTTTTCTTCCACAATTGGAGTGAGATGGATGTTTCGACCGGAGTGCAAGTGGTCATCATCAGCATGGTGCTTGCACTCCTTACCATGGTAAGCACCATGCTGATGATGACCACTTGCACTCCGGTCGAAACATCCATCTCACTCCAATTGTGGAAGAAAAACAAGTGTTTTTCCTTTTCATTCATTTTTTGAACAAATGACTTCCACCAAGTGCTGCTGAAAGGTAACTTTCTGATCACACAATTTTTAACCATTTTTGGTTTTATATGAAATTGATGGACTAAAAATCCTCTTCATATAATTCGTACTCAGATTTAAAACTGAGTATTTAAAGGAGTTGAGTTTTTGACTTTTTCGTCATGGATGTCCATGGTAAGGAGTGCAAGCACCATGCTGATGATGACCACTTGCACTCCGGTCGAAACATCCATCTCACTCCAATTGTGGAAGAAAAACAAGTGTTTTTCCTTTTCATTCATTTTTTGAACAAATGACTTCCACCAAGTGCTGCTGAAAGGTAACTTTCTGATCACACAATTTTTAACCATTTTTGGTTTTATATGAAATTGATGGACTAAAAATCCTCTTCATATAATTCGTACTCAGATTTAAAACTGAGTATTTAAAGGAGTTGAGTTTTTGACTTTTTCGTCATGGATGTCCATGGTAAGGAGTGCAAGCACCATGCTGATGATGACCACTTGCACTCCGGTCGAAACATCCATCTCACTCCAATTGTGGAAGAAAAACAAGTGTTTTTCCTTTTCATTCATTTTTTGAACAAATGACTTCCACCAAGTGCTGCTGTAACATATTTGATTATATGAGCTACTGTTTAGTACATTATTCTTACATTGAGGTACATAGATGGTCTATCGGGGATAATAAAGTATCTTGTAACACAGTTCGCTTTACATTACTTATCCTACCTATTCTTACATTTGAGAATCCATTTTAGCTAAAGCATAGATACAATTCAAAATTGATATAATGTTTCGTTCATTCTTACCCTAAAAAGCTTTAAGGTGACAAGGATTGGATTTATTCTTTATATACATTTGTTATTAGACGTACACACCGTCTATAGTCACTAGTCTTTTACCTATTAGTCTAATCTAGGTATTAAATAATACAATGTATCTATTATTATAATCCTTTGAATTTTTATCTTACTTAAGTATTTTAATTGTCGGGGTAGTTACGTTTAGTCTTTAATGTATCGGTCATCTTCTGTTCTGACTACCAATAAAGAGCGATTTATAGAATTTAGGGCTTAGGCATAGTATCTGTGTCACTTGTATCTTCCAGCAAATCTGCTGATGTGCCCCCGTGCAGTGTCTCAGAATGTTGCGTTCGAAAGCCTCAAGCTTTTAGGCTGTTGTTGGAGATATGTGGAACCAGTTAACGAAACCATAGGTAATGGTTGGTCTGATCAGCTGTTTATATATCAGTAATTTCGTTTTGGCGTTGAGGTTTGATTGTCTGAGTAATGGGAGAAGTATTCCATATGCCTTTACCGCTCTTTGAAGGGCAGATTTACCTTGTGAGTTTGGCTTCAGTAGGTGGTTAATAGTCAGGCCCAGGTATTTGATCTCGTTTTTCGCCGGTATAAGGCTGTCCTCTATTCGTAGTTTGAGGTGTCTTGCTCTGCTGGCGACGCCAGAGTGCCCTTTGCCATGTGCGTTCCTTATGCAGAGCATTTCAGTCTTGTTGATATTTATTTTAATGCCCCAGGTTTTATAATAGTCATTAATCTCCTCTAGGTGTGTTTTGACTTTGTCTAAGGCGTTTTGAGGTATTTTGTCATGGGCATAGACTAGGGTGTCGTCCGCATATAATATAGCCCTGGAGTCGATTGATTCTGAGCCCGCGGGATGGATGTGCGGGAAGTCCGACAGGAAAAAGTTATATAGAGAGGGTCCAGTTATAGATCCTTGTGGAACTCCAGAGCGTACCTCAATCAATTCAGATCTTCTTCCGTCGATGCTAATAGTATAAGAGCTGGCAACGTCTTTGACAAAGAATTTCAGGTAGGCTGATTTTTTGATATCCGCTCCCTTTCCCTGTCACGGTAGGCATGGGGACAGTCTGGCTAGTGGGAGAGGTTGCGTTTACCTGCGAGCGTAACATTAATACAGGTAAAAATATTAATTTTAAAATCATTTTAGGTATTATATCAGGAACAATTGCTTGAAAGGTTCTTCTTTTTTGATGGCGCTGGGAACATATCATCAGAATCATAACTTCTATTATTCACAATTAATTCATTATGAGTATTATCAATAATATTTTGACTATATCGACGTATCTATCGAAATTGTCGAAAGCCACACCTGTGCATAATGATGGGCTATGAATTATGTCAGGAGGACTAATTTGTGAGCGGTGTACAGATGAAATGGTAGCTTCAGTTTCCAACTCCTCTATTGTGTTATAATTGCAGCAATGTCCAAATCTATTCTGATTCTAATTCTATACTTAAATTCTGTTGTAATAAATTTGTAATGCAAAATAAATTAATTTTAATGTCATACTGCATATTTTCGGCTGTCTTGTTTGGAACTATCTCTCTTTTACTACCTGCATATTATCACAATACTTGCAAGACTTAAACGGTCTGGCTCCTAACTAAACAACCGAATTATTGTCTGGCAAATTAATTTTACATCATTTGATAGCTGACTAACATCATATTAAAATTTCAGCCATACTGAAATTCTTTGAAAATAATTTTTTTTTAACTACAAAATAGTGTCTGGCACAGCGTTATCAACAACAAAAGTGTCTGGCAACAATAAATTTGTGTTGCTGCAAATTAATAAAACCCAATTAAAAAAAATGTACCTAAAATGATTTTAAAATTAATATTTTTACCTGTATTAATGTTACGCTCGCAGGTAAACGCAACCTTTCCCACTAGCCAGACTGTCCCCATGCCTACCGTGATAGGGAAAGGGAGCGGATATCAAAAAACCAGCCTACCTGGAATTCTTGTTTTGACGATGTTGCTAGCTCTCGTACTATAATGTAAAGCCTTCTATCAGCCAAGAAATTCAGAAATATCTTGACAAGTTGGTCGGGGACGTTGTAGGCGATTAGTTTGAAAATTAATCCCTTATGCCAAACGCTGTCAAAGGCCTTTTCAATGTCAATTGCCGCAACTGTTGTGCATTCCCTATCTTTCAGCTTGTTCGATGCATCGCTATGCAGTTTAATCAGGGCGTGGTTTGTGGAATATTCCCTTCTAAAGCCGAATTGGTAGGCCGGAATTGCATTGTCCATATCGCAGAACCCCTCAAATCTGCCCGCTATAATTCTCTCCAGAATCTTGCCCACATTGGAGAGCATTTGGATAGGTCTAAAGTCTCCAACCTCGCATGAACTGGGGTTTTTTTTTATTGGGATTAGTTTGGCAATCTTCCAGGCCTTGGGGAAGTAGCTGTTGTTGATGCAATGGTTGTATATAACTGTGAGGAACCTTAGTGCGTTTTTTGGTAGCCTCTTGATAAGATAGTTGGAAATGTCATCTGGTCCGCAAGATTTCTACCCGTTGATCCTGTATCTTATTATGTTTTGCAAGTCCTCAAGTTTAATCCAGAGCTCATCCGAGGAATTCATCATATTGTTGTCCTGAGTAAGAATGAGGTTTGGCTTCAGCTCCCTGTCGGGGTTCGAGTTTCTTGCCAGAAAATCACAGACGGTCTCCTCGACTTGGGTCGTTAGTTGGTCATTATATGTTGGACACTTTTCTCTGTAGAGGTTGCTATAAAAGGTGTGGAAGGTCGACAGAATAACTTCCGGCGAAGAGGTCTCCTGGTTCTGGATCCTTAACTTATCAATTTTCGTGGCCCGGTGTTTGCCCACTATGCTGTAGATTTCCTTAAAAGCATTTGGACCTGGCTTTATTTTGCTAAGCCTGTCTTGAAATTGCGAGTTTAGGTGAAGGTTAACGTTAATTATCCTTTTAAGGCAGTTGATGCGAGACAGGAGAGCCTTGTACTCCGGCGAATCCTTGTTGAGTGTTCGGAAGTATAGCTTCCTTAGTTGTTTCACCCATTGTCTTTTGGATTTGAGAAGATTAATGATGTGTTGTGGGAACTTCAGGTGTTTGCTTTGTCTATCAGGGGATATTTTCTTAATATGCCTGTTCTTGCTCGCATGTATGTAAGTGTTGAACTTTTCGATCCATTCATCTATCTCCTGGTTTGAAATGTTGCTGGTATAAGGAGGTGGGTTAGCAGTTAAAGAATCCATGTCTTTTTTAAATTCGGGGCAGTTAAATGTTGACCAGTCATCGGCCGAGTCCGGCAGATGAGGAGAGATCAGGATGTCGCCCAAGTCCACCACGAGTTTGACAGCCAGATGGTCCGAGAATGATGACTCCGTCTCGCAAATGCACTGACAGTGTAATGATCCATTTTGTTTTTCCGTGGTCAAGAAGAAGTCCAGGATGGATGAACTTCTGGTGAAAGTTGGGGAGAATGGGGATATTATTTGCAGTCCCGAGAGCGCTCCCTCATTGGAAATCCATCTAAATATCCTGGAGCCGTTAGCGTTCTCAGCCACATCACCCCAGTGACTGTGTCTAGCGTTCCAGTCTTCTCCGATAACTGTGGTATCATAATTTACGGCCACTGCTGCCAGCTGATTAAGCACTCTTTCCATGGTAGCTCCGGAGATATTATGCGGAATGTATATGCTGCCCACCAACATATCTGAGCCAGACGATGAGGTTCCGGTCTTTACCCTAGCAAGCACCATTGGAACCGGTTGGGGATCTAGAAACACCCTGAAAAATTCAATGTTGTCTTTTATTAGCAGCGCATCGCCTTGCCCGTTGTCGTCCCTCAGGATGTTATAGCCAGGAATGATTAAATTAGGTCTATCAAGGCTGAGTCTGGTTTCCGATATCATAGCAAAGTCTGGATTGTGAAGCTCTAGGAGATTGTATAGTTGGGCTTTTCTTCCTCTGTTAATTAGTGACCCCGTGTTTAGCTCTAGGAAAGTAGTTTTAGAACTCCCCATACGACAGCTTGAAAATAAATCTTAATATAGCCTGTCTTTTTAGTGGTGGAGTTGCGTATTTGTGCAACGAGGCCATGAGGCTGTTGATTTCTTCAAACAAGTCATCCAGTGACATTCCAAAAGATTCTGAGATGCAGGAGTTCAGCTCTCTTATTGGGTCGTTATATGTTCGGGTTGTTTTGGCCGATCTCCCGACAAAGGCATCCCTATAGCTGGTCCCTTCTTTACGATCGGAGGTGTGTGTGTTTCTCCCGGTATAGCCTTCATTTTTAGAGGCTCTAGTTTGGGTTTCTCTTAGCTTCTTAGATTCAGTATACCTTTTATAACTGAGGCATCCTCTGTAATTAGCCGGGTGTTCCATAGATCCACAGTTAGCACATCGGTTCCCCCTCTCTTCGCTGTCAGTCCCTGGGCATTCCCTGGAGGCATGTTTCCCCGTGCACTTGCGGCAAGTTGCCTTGCGACCGCAATTGACTGCTAAGTGTCCAAAGCCCTGGCAATTGTAGCACTGAATCGGGCCCTCGCTTCTGACTCTTTCCCACGTAACTTTTTGCGACAGAAAGTATTTCGTGTTTGTAACTTCTTTTATGTCCGATTTAGGATGCAGTTTAATTATAAAATAATCCAGGAAGTAGTTCTGCTTCCTGGACTGATTGGTTTTGAATCTAGAGATTTTTAATGTTATCGTTTCTGGGAAAAGTGACTTAAATTCATTTTGTACTTCCTCCTCGGACGTCGATTCATTAAGGCCCTTAAGTAATATGCTAAAAGGTTTATCTTCCTTGGAAGTGTATGTGAAATACTCTACGCCGTGTTTTCTAATAAGTTCCGTGATCAGATGTTTATCCTCACTGGTGTCCGCATAAATTTTGCAAGCCCCTGACCTTAGGTTGACTATGCGTGCCCTGGTACCTGATTGAGTCAGCGCTTTTCTAAGTTTGCTGACATCAAGCTTTGCTATTATGGGTGGGGGCTTGGACTTAGGGAGGCGATTATTGCCCTGTGAGTTACTTCCCTCTCCATTTACTGTGTCTTGCACTAAAGTATTGTTATGCCCTACAAAATCTGACTTATAGACTCCCTTTTATGCCCTATAATCGCTCTTTAAAGATCTGTCTGTATTGCGTACGTTTTGGGTGGTACTAAACATTGTGTTGTCAAATTCGTTATCACAAATTATTTTATTTAAAATATCAAACTTATTACTATTATTTATATTATCATTTTTGTATAAAGAATTGTCAGAAATAAAATTATAATTTAGACTTGTTTGCTTACTTATGACCTCCTGAGCTGAGTTCGTCCTCACGTCGCCGGTTACGAGTCCGACTGAAGACTGCCTGGTATTTCTTCGGTTGCGGCTGCCAAAACTCCAGGGGCTCCCATCGCTGTCCTCGTCCTTATTCACATTTACTGTAATCGTGTGTAGGGAGGTTGTATTAATTTCCTCCTGATACCTGGTGTCCATTACTACAGCCTGTGTCTCCCCCTTTTCGGGTGAAGTCAGTTCAAATGGAACGTTGGCGCTCATCTCCTTGTGCAGGTTTTTAATATCCTCCAAGTTAAAATGGTTTGTTGTGGGGTTAGACCCCTTTAAAGAATTGCTTCCTTGAGCCGCCATAAAGTTTGCGACCTCCAATTCCCGTTTGTCACGGTTTCTTGGTGTACCGTACGGTGTGTGCGAGGCATGTGCTTTTAGCTTTTCCCTTTTTGACAATTCACTTTTTAGCACAATCTTGGTTTTACTATCCTTTTTCTTGATGTCAACAGTCTTAACTTTATTTGGAGTAGTGAGACTGGTTGGTTTGGTCATTTTGCTGATTCTTCCCGCGTTGACTTGAGTTGAGGCTGGGCCGGGTACCATGTTTTCGGCACCCGTCCCTGAAATTGTTCCTGTTATATTCACTTTAAATTGTGTTTAACTTTTTTGCGAATTACTTTTCTTGGTTTTGTGGGGTTGAAAACTAACCCCACTAATCCTAGCAACGCGGTACAAGACTTTTTCTAATTAAAAACTCAGTACTCAATATGGCTACTTCAAGCGTCTTCCACAGATCGTCGTGATCTCGGCGATGGCTGACACAACACACCCAAAGTCTAAGTTCAGTCGCAGTCGACTGACGACTGAGAAGTCGAAGCTGCAATTTAATCATGTCACATGGATTTCCTATTTGAGCAAAGTCGCAGTCGGCTGATCAATCGGAATTGTAATTCGGGCCGCGGAATTTACTAATAGCGTTTTCGTTGGGACTTCAGTGCACAACGACCCTCTAAACATGACGAGTCGTAAGCGTAACGCCGGCGAAGTTATACTTTCATAGAACTCTCCGCCAATGTTACGCCGCCGGCGTAAAAGAAACGAGTCCTTAACGTTTCATTTGACCAAAGAGAAGTGAAACAGAACGGCGAAGAGTTGTTTATGTGTGAGTACTTCGCTACCTCTACGCGTGTGTGTCGTTTACGAAATGCCTTGGACGTGTCGTTAACGTAATGCTTTTAGCGTGACGTAACGAAATAGTTTCAGCCGCTGATAAATCTTTTTCATAAAGTTCACTTTGAGAATTTTCACTACAAAAACTTTTGCGCGAGATGTATGTTGAAGTTTAATAGTTAAACTCCACTTCACCTTCGGCGCAAAAGTTCTGATAGTGAAGGGTCCTATAGCGAACTGTAATTATAAAATAAATTAATAATGTAAATCGTTTTTGAAATATTTGGAGAGGTGAAAAAAAGCTATATCATTCATTCATATATTTTTATATTTAAAATATTTTTTTATTAACTTATATATGTACATTCATTTGTAGACAATTTTAATTTAATTTAATTTACTCAAATAAAATCTTCACTCCTCGAAAATAAAGCACTTAATTTTCTATTCTCTATATTGTCCACTGCAATTCACTAATTGTCTTATATCAACTTTCACAATTACTAATACTTTATAATTAAAACAGCACTGAAAAATTGTCCAAACACTTTAAATTGCACAACTTAAGATTGCGAAGGTGAGTAAACAAATGACAGGTTTATTTTTATTTGGCACGCTTCGATACATTAGTGTTGGTGTCAGAGCGACTCGTAAACATTACGTTTACGTTTCGCCTAGAGCGAATTCGCCAAAATGCTTGGAGGGGAGTTTCGATTTATTCTTGCACTATTGCTGTCAAAACATGTTCAATCACAGCCTACTTTAGAGTAAATAACTATAAGAAGAGGCCCCAAAACCAAAAAACCTCGGCACTTTTCTTGATGTAGTTGATTCGTTGAGTTGTGTTTGTTTTCGTCATGGCAGTAGTGAAACAGCGACATGTCTAGAGAAGGGCAAAAATAAATTGTAAATTAGAGCGTAATCGCATTTTACAATTACCTCAAGGTATTACGAATGACTTTCTTTCTTTTTGGCGAATTTATATCACAAAATTAAATAAGAACTTTTAAACATTTTAATCACGAATTTAAGTTTTTAGTGTCCCTTTATAAAAGTTAAATCACGAGCCACTGGGTTAGCTAAGGAGAAGCAAAAAATTCGATCTCAGAAAACGTAAACAAACTAAGAACGCCAAGAAAACTTCACTTTTCTTTACGTTCCGTTGCTGTTCTTAGCGTGTCAATGCAATTATATCAAGCTTAAGAACTAACAAAACATTATTTTAATCAAAAACTTCCCTGAAAAACGATACCCCACGTGTACAACGCCGATTGTTTGCACAAAACGAAACCGCGCACTTCATTTCAACAATTTCACTATTAGCTGCGTTCCATTGGGCCATGCAGAGTACTCCGGCGTACTTCCCCAATGGAACGCTTTTTATTTATCTGAGTAGGTTTAGCCGATGTCAAGTTTGGCATTTTATAGATTGTATTTGCGGTTTTTTGATGTGCTGTGAGAAATATGGTATGTTTTGAGATAATTATAGTTATTTTGAATAAAGTTTTACCGTTTTTGATATTTACGGGAAGCAGATGGCAAAAAGCCACCTATTGAGAGCTTTTGAAACACAAAAATCCTAGCGGAAAAACTCAGCGTAAGTACCCTTGCAAACTACATCTACCTATCATCTAGTGTAGCTGAGCGTAGTTGGGTGTACGCCGGAGTACTCTGCATGGCCCAATGGAACACAGCTAATAAAATACACTGTCTACACTTCGAAAAGTTGAAAGCTATTAGCAAAGATTACTTACTATTAGATCGCCGGCTCCCTAAATTACCCAGCTAGTCTTGAAAAAGTAGCACTGGTACCACAGTAAAACCAAACATATCCAGCTTTTAAAGTCATCAGAGTATACATGCAAATAAATACCACGTATACATGCATGGTAGAAAGATTGAGTCGAGATTGGGTTGAGTTTTCGACCCGCGTATTAAGCAACACAAGGTTGAAAGATCGAGTTGAGTTATAGTTGAAGTGACAGATGAAAGTAATCTTCAAAAGTGTGATTTTACCGAAATATTTTATGTAAAAATCATTAGTGATGATTACGATATTATTGTTAATGCTTGCGCGAGTTATTTAAAATTAATCCAAAGACAATTAATATCGCGTATATCCGAAATGTTTCTCTGGCCATTTATTAAATTGCAGCACGAAAAACAGAATACAAAAAAAAAAACAAAAAATAAAAATAATTTAACCTAAAAACACAGCAAACAGAAATCCGTTCCAAACTCGACTACTCAACACGCGTCCATACGGCAATCACAGCTGTCATTTGAACTCGACCCAGCCTGTTAACCGGAGTTGAGTTGAGTCAACCCTACTTCGACTCGATCCACGAATACATGAAATTGAACTCAGGTTCAACCTAGGTTCAACCCTGCATGTATACGGGGTAAAAGAGTACAGGTAGTGTGCAGTCATTTACTCCAGTCAAAATTATTTGAGAGAATCACTTACTCCTGTCAAAATTCTGTTCTCTTCCGAAAAGAATCAGAGACTCCTGTCAAAAAAGTACCGCCGAATCTTGTCGAAGAGAAAAATGTACCAAAAAGTACCACCAATAAAAAGAGGTAGTTACTTGTGTGCGTAAGAGACTTTCAAACCGTCAATGTATTCTGATCTTTTAATGAGTGAGAACATTTGACATTTGTAAATGCACATGAGAAAAGTATACTTGTCTCTTACCCACAAATTCTCCCGGAAAACAAATTTTTAGTTCTGACTGCAGGGTTGCCCGAGTCGGGAAATACATAAAAGCAACCAAAAAATTTTCACTAGTTTGTACGAAGCCGTTTATCTAGTAATAGTAATCTTTGCTATCAGCTTTAAAGTTTTCTAATATATTGCATTAAAATAACGAGTAAAAAACACTCGGAACTTTATATGTAATTAAATTTTTAAACCATTGGACAATTCACGGTGCGAACTTTTACAGTTCGCAAGCTATGGAGAAGAGCTCTCCGTCCACACCTCGCCATAAAACCCAAATGTCGATCACACGTACACGGTTTCACAGATAAGGGCCTTTCCTGTTGTTATATATTCTAAGCAGCCTACTCTAGGTCTTAGAACAGAAAACGAAAGGAAGTGCACTATCAAAACCACCGTAAACTACAAGCCATGAACTGGACTTTTATATGTGGTCGTAAATGGTCTTACTGAATGGTCCAATTTACATTGTTTCTAATGGTAGCCCGGGGGTGATTTTTCCTTAAACTCGCTCTAGCGCCAAAACTATTAGTTATAGGAAAAAGTTAGCTTCATATTACTTAAAGCAGACTAAATGATCTTTCTGACAAATTAAAAACATGTACATTTTAGAAATGGATGTGTGTGCGGATGAGCAACGTGAAGTTGCCGAAAGATGATCAAGTGGCACGCGCTAGCTGGCAGCACGTCCTAGCTCGCCGGTATGGGATGTGAGTCCTTGAACATCATCACACATCTACATTCAGAATTCCGCGTGCCTGTGGCGAAAGGTGGTGGAATCCTTCCTTCAGGTCTGCCACGAAAGAAAAAAAACGAGAAACAGAAAAACAGAAGGAAGAGCAACAGGTCTGGTGTCACCTGTTACCCTTAGCCGCACTGAACCAACTTGAAATTCGCAACAACAAGAAACAAACTACCCCCATATGCGATGGTTCAGATACTAACCCACCACTTTCCTACACCTGGCTAATGTGTAGGACCAACCTGTAAAAAATGCTGAAACAAAAAAAAAACACCAAAAAAATTAAATCAAAAACTGGGTTAGAGGGAGAAGGGATGAGGAAAGCAAGAAGGGGAAGAAGCGTTAGGGAATTCCTGAAACTAAAAGAAGTTATTTATAACATAATTAATTCACTAGGATATAAGAAAAAAACATTAATATAAACCATACTTAATCAGGTTAACTTAGCAGTCCATTACTAATATACACACTTATGTAATGTGAGACTTTTATGTAATGTATGTGTGTGCGTATGAGCAACGTGAATTTGCCGCAGGATGTTCAAGTGGCACGCGCTAGCTGGCAGCACGTCCTAGCTCGTCGGTATGGGGTGTGGGTCCTTGAACATCCGATTCACACATTTACAAACAGAAGTTCGCGTGCCTGTGGCGAAGAAAGTTTGTGGTATCCTTTCTTCAGGTCTGCCACAAAGGATAAAAAAACGAGGACCAGAACTTGAAGGAGGAACAACAGGTCTGGTGTCACCAGTTGTTCCTAGCCGCGCTGAACTGTCATGGAAATCACGCAAAAAAGAAAAATTACTCCCCTTACTGACACTTCAGGCTATCAACCCACTCCATCCCTGTACCTGGCTAGGGTGTAGGCCCAACCTGTAAATAAAGCTGAAAAAAAAATTTTAAATCAAATCAAAATACAAAAGAGAACATGGTGAAAGAGGAGGGAAAAGGGAGGAGGGAAGGACACAAGAACGGATGAGAAGCCTTCTGGGATTTCCTGAAACAAAGTCTATTAATTCATATTCACAAGATTATATTCAAATACATATATATATAAATTAGACAATTAGCACACGTTACTAAAGGTAAAGGTATAAATTCCTAAGTTATGCTATTTCGCTTCTTCATTACAACAAAATTTATAGCCTATATAATTTAGTCTACTACATTATCATCCTCTAAAAGTATAACTACTTACACTCTTAAATCTTATTTAGTTTATTTTTATTTTTCTCGTGGTTTTTTTGGAATTCCCGATAATCGTCGCATGTATCTAGCTAGATTCATGAGGGCACGCGCGAGATCTAACGAGCACAATTAGGCAAGAGTTAGATACTTAAGATAGGGTAACCTAAGCACAATCCAAAGTATGCTCTTTCAAATTGAAAAAATTTTTTTTTCTTGTTACTTAATGATTTTCAATAATTTAATTAAAGGTTACGTTATATTTTCTAGATTTTCTACAATAAATAAAATAGTTTTTAAAAAAAAGTTGAACCGACTTCACAAAAAACGCTAAAAAGCATAAAATAATTTTTAATTTTATATCTATTACGACATTTTGAAGTCGGTGCAAATCAAACAAACCAAACAAATACAACAAAAATATTTAATCGTCATTTCTTATGATCCCGTAAGCTGAAACGTTCAGGTAGTATTATGTATTATTTTCAATTGTGGTTATGTAGTTGTTTTATTTGTTTAATTTGCACCGACTTCAAAATGTCGTAATAGATATAAAATTAAAAATTATTTTATGCTTAGCGAGTCTCGCTTAATAAACATATTAGCCGTGGCTCACATTACAACACAGGTCTCTCTCTCAAGGCCTATAGCTCAAGCCGATCCGCTGAGAGAGGATCTGAAAAGAGTGAGACAGGATCTACTTGGACTCATCAGCGGCACAGGACTACCCCCGGTATCGCTTCGTTCCCTAATGAGAGGAAGAAGGACCCGGTCACTTCCACCTCAAGCAGAGAGTCAGAGCTGTCCCCTCCAAGCTCTAATGAGAAGCTGGAGAGTTCAGGTCTTCCTCCCTGTTCGATTGCAACAACGTGTGGCACGACCACGACCCTGAGAAGAATAGTCCCATGCTCTACCGACTGAGCCAGCCGGGCATTCCTGTCTAGGACGCGGACGGACGGACTAACAATCAAACTCGGACGGTCGGACTATTGAAATTTGGCTGTGTACCGTTGGGGTATATCTCACTGCCGGATGTCTTTGGCATGGAATGTTCCTAAGGACTTGCCTTGCATGTCCTCGAGCTGATATAAACTCTGTCCCACGCGCTTGGCAATTCTGGCTTTGTGGAATTTGTTAGCCAACTTAGCACTAATGCCTTTCTGCATGTCGCTCTGTATAAAGACCCTACAGTACACTTCCTGACCCGGAGAGTACGTAACGTCGCGACAGCGCGTGTTGTAGACCTTTTCGTGCCTTCCGTGCGCATTTTGAAGGTGGTCGGAGATACGGGACCGGAGTCCCATGCAATATGGTCATCGTTCAGGTAGGCGCGGATGGCTGACAGGACAGACCTATTCACTCGTTCCGATGCGTTAGGGTGCGGCGAATATTTGGCGGTTTTTACATGTTTAATACCATATTCAGTCAGCAGCTTCTGGAATTTGTTTGAGACGAACTGCCTGCCATTGTCCGAGAGGATCGTCTCGGGGACTCCGAAGACAGACAGGACCTTTTTCTCCAAGAAGGCATTGACTAGGTCTGCTCGCTCAGCACGCATAGGCTTAATCAAAACAAACTTTGTAAAACTGTCTAACACGACGAAAATTACCGTGTTTCCACGTTTAGTGCGAGGATATGGTCCGAGGAAGTCAATAAAGAGAAATTGGAAAGGACGTTGGGCTTTTAAAGGTTTGCCCATAGGCGGTCGTAGGTTGGTGCTAGGCGATTTGGTTTCCTTGCATACTTGACAACTTAACACGTATGCGCGTACATGTGCTACCATGTATGGCCAGTAGTACTTCTCGCGGAGTCTAGCTAAGGTCTTGTGAAAGCCTCCGTGTGCTGACTGAGGTGACTCATGAGCCTCACGGATCAAACCTTCCACCAGACCAGACTTCCAGGCTAAGTCTTCCTGCATCGAGTCACCGCGTCGGGGTTGGGTCCTCTTGTAAATGTACCCGTCCGAGACATAGAGATCATGGAGAAGTATGGAGAGTTTAAGTCTACGTCAACTGCACTTACTTTCAACTCCTCTGCCGTTTCAGTGTGTGCTCGAGACAGAGTGTCAGGGACCACATTCTGTGAACCCTTACGATGCTCAATCTGAAAGTCAAAAGCCTGCAGCTTTAAACTCCATCGAGCCAATCGTCCAGAGAGATCCGAGTGACTCATCAGCCACTTCAGACTGGCATGATCTGTAATGATTGTAAAGGGATGTCCTTCAACGTATGCTCTAAATTTCTTAACGCTAAGCACAGCCGCATAGCATTCGAGATGTGCTGGCATCACATTGATTATGAAACTTCTTAGAGAAGTGTCCAAACATCTAAGAGTATGCTGTAACCTGAAAGAAGAAAATTTAACACAAAGATTTAATTCTTAACATACAATATTTATCTAAAATTATAGGTTGCGTCCGTGTGTCCGTTCTTAATCTTAGCAATCAATTTCCCGATCACATTACGTTCCTAAAAGAAAAGAAAACATATTTTATAGAAATTTTGTATGGCTTTAAATTGTAAACATATAACCTCACATGTAAACACGATTGATTTCATGCAAGTTTAAGTACAGAATTAAGCAATTAAGACTAATTAAGTAATACGCTGCACCAATTTAAGTTCACATAAATAAGGTAAAAGTACTTACCATTAAGATAAATCAGTAAAATCCAGCGATGTTGAGGTGCGCACTACACAAGATCACAATATAAAACATTTAACTTTGACACACTCAGCACTTTGAACTGAGTTTGAGTTGAAATCGGTCGTGTCTTAGAAAAAACCTTTGAATTTGTTAAATCTCAGAAATTATCTTTGAATTTGTTAAATAAACAAAAATCTGAATCATTTGTGCTTGAATTAATTAATCTTTGAACGTAAATAAAATTGAACTGCGATACTAACTAAACGGAGTTATGATTTATAGAACCGCTTCTATCTTCAAATTTTAAGACGTTAATTAAACTTTGAAAGTTTTTGTGAACATTCGAACATTTTGGTCCTTCGAGCCGGATAGTGAACTTAATTAAACAAAAGAATTGTGGAATATTGTGACTGAACTAAGTGAAAACGTTGATAGTGAATTGAACTATTTAAAGCGATATGCAAACTAATTAAAAATTGAAAAGAGGTGAATTTAGGAAAGGAACAATTAATAGCAAAGAACACAGGATTTGAAGAAACTACATACTTGGTGAGTCTTAAATAATTTAGTTAAAAACGGATTACATTGAATTCATAAAAATGGAAAATCTCATTAAGCAACAACTCGATATTCTTACCATCATGAAAAACACACACCGTAATTATAAAAAAGATTCAAAATCGCGTAAAACAAAAACGTACTTGGTAAATCGACTGCAGTCACTTCATGATAATTGGCTTGAATTTAAGACAAATCATAAGGATATTATAATCCTAGTATATCATAAGGATATTATAATCCTATATATAAAGGGCGAAACGTATTCAGAAGCATATGAGTGTTACATTCAAGCGAAATCTGATCTGGAAGAGGACATATATACACTATTTCCAGAGGAAAGTGAAAATAAAGCACATAATTCCGGTTCAAAGAAAGAAGTGGAGGAAAGAGAAGAAATCAAACTTCCACGAATCAATTTGCCAAAATTCGATGGCACCTACAAATCTTGGTCTTCGTTTCACGATCTATACGTAACACTTATACACAGCAATAAATCGTTATCTCCGGTAAAAAAGTTGCATTATTTAAAATCAAGCTTGCACGGTGAAGCAGAGCAACTGGTTAGGCATTTCACCATTACAGATGGAAATTATTTACCCGCGTGGACAATGTTGAGAGACCGTTACGATAATCCACGTGTTCTCATAAAAACTCATTTGAAAGTCCTATTCGCACAACCTTACACAATAAAGGATTCCGCAAATAGTATTCGTAAGCTTATAGATACAACGAATGAGTGCGTCCAATCTCTTGAAAATCTAAAAGTAGACACGAAGGGGTGGGATATAATATTAACATACTTAGTCACTGATCGCCTTCCTCCAGAAACAAAGAAGCTTTGGGAACAACATATAGGATCGCATCGAGAATTTCCAACATATTCGGAGCTAAAAACATTTCTTGAGGGCCAGTTTAGAGCTTTGGAATCGTTAAGTTCGCCCATAAAGTTAATTAATCACTCCAGATACGTACCTGAACGGCAATCCTTTTATGTTGCGAAGTCCTACGATTGTGTTAATTGTTCAGAGTCACACCCCATATGCCAGTGTCCCCAATTTTTGCAATTAGACCACAGGGGTCGAAGAGCAGTTGTTCAACAAAAGGGTTTATGTTCTAATTGCTTGGGACTTGGGCATATATCATCTAAATGCCCTAGTCGAAATTCATGTTTCGTGTGCAAGCATAAATATCACACCCTGTTACATGATAAAGACGTTATATTGAATAGAATCGATCCTACTCAGGCAGCACAAACGCGAACCATAAACAACAATCATCTCCCTAGCACATCGAACAGTTTTCACATTAGCAAGGCATTACCACTGAAAGAAGTATTATTAGCGACCGCCCTCATAAATGTAGAAAGTGATATGGGAAATAGGATGATTATACGAGCTTTGGTCGACCCCGGGTAACAAATGTCCTTTATAACGCAAAACGTTGCGCAACGATTAAAAGTGAGAGGAATTCAAGTTTCTGCAAAGTTGAAGGGATTAGGAAACGTAGAAGCCGCAACATCAAACCGCTGCGTCACTTTGACCTTAGAATCTTTGGTTAAGCCGAAATACAGGATCTCGGTCGAAGCTTTGGTTCTTTCCGAACTTACAGGAATGCTTCCATCAAAATTTGTTCTGCAAAGCTCATCATGGACGCATTTGAGAGATCTTATGTTGGCCGATCCTCAGTATTACAAACCTAGTAAAATAGATATGATAATTGGCGCAGATATATTCTGTAAAATTATTTCCGAGGGTTTAATAATTGGTCCCAAAGGCGCACCTATTGCACAAAACACGTCTTTTGGGTGGATACTATCAGGGCAGATTGAAACGTCAAGGCATACTGAATTTGAAACTGTTCATCTTCACACGCAAGTCACTTTAGATGAACAACTTCGTCAATTCTGGGAGGTAGAGGAATTGAAACCCGTTAAACATTTGACACCTGAAGAAAAGGAGTGCGAAGACTTCTACGAACGCACAGTTAAACGCCTAGCAGACGGTCGTTATGAGGTCAAGTTACCATTTAAAGGTGGTACTAAAGTTGCTTTAGGAAAAAGTCGTAATTTAGCTCTAACACGTTTTATTCATCTAGAAAACAAACTTACAACTAACCCTATCATTCGTCAAGAATACAGCAAGTGTTTAGAAGAATACCTACAATTACAACACATGTCTGCAGTCACGAAACCTGAAAAAGATATGATTAGTTATACAGATCAAAATGAAGAACGGTATTATTGTAACTACCTGCCACATCACGCCGTGTATAAAGAAAGCACGACTATGAAACTTCGAGTAGTCTTCGACGCGTCTAGCAAGACGATAGGTGGATCATCCCTGAACGACAATCTCTTGATTGGTCCAACTTTACAAGATGATATGATATCCATTTTGCTTCGTTGGCGTCAACACGCAATAGTAATGACCGCGGACATAGAGAAAATGTATCGACAGATTAGGGTAGCGGAAGACGATGCACAATACCAACGAATTCTATGGAGATCTTCACCCGTAGAGCCAATAAAGGAATATTGTTTGAACACGGTTACCTTTGGTACAGCCTGCGCACCTTATTTGGCTATAAAAACCATCCGACAATTGGCCTTTGATGAAGGCCGTCATTTTTCAAGAGCCGCAGAGGTCGTGTGCAGTGACTTCTATGTGGACGATCTTCTTACCGGTACTGACAACGTAGAACAAGCTATAAACCTGCAAAAAGAGTTAATTAATTTACTTCAACTTGGCGGATTTAACCTTAGAAAGTGGACATCAAACAACACCGAGGTACTTAAAAACATTCCAATAGAAAGCCGTGAAATTAATGGACTTCACTCAATCGACTTACATACAGGCATAAAAACTTTAGGCATTTATTGGTGTCCAACTACTGATGCATTTAAGTATAAATTCGCTTTGAATGATAAGATTGATGAAAACCTAACCAAACGCCAATTCTTATCCGAGCTATCAAAAATCTTCGACCCACTTGGACTTTTAGTCCCAGCTATAATACCACAGAAAATACTACTGCAAGCACTATTGGGTTAAGGGAATCAGTTGGGACGAGTACTTACCATCAGACATACTGATACCATGGAATAAATTTAAATCAGAGTTTAAACACATAGAAACCATTTCTATTCCACGTTGTATTCATCATTATGAAAAGTTAAACTCTTTTCAACTACACGGTTTCTGCGACGCTTCTCTTCATGCGTACGCGGCAGAAATTTACGCACGGGCTGTTTTAGAAAAAGGAAAAATACATTCAAATCTCTTGATAGCAAAATCAAAGGTCTCACTATTAAAGCAAATCACGTTACCACGTTTGGAACTTTGCGGAGCAGTCCTACTTACTAAATTATATCTGCATGTAAAGCAATCGTTAAGGCAGAATTGTCCCTTCTACGCCTGGACCGATTCGACAATTGTTTTGTCTTGGCTTCGTAATCATCCAGGTCGATGGAAAATGTTTGTTGGAAATCGTGTAGCTGAAATCCAAGTAGCTGTATCAACCGACCTTTGGAGACACGCCTCTACCGACGAGAACCCCGCGGATTGCGCAACTCGTGGATTACCACTAAGTCAGTTGAAGGAACATCGGATTTGGTGGGAAAGCCCATCATGGTTACGTCAACCAGAAGAAAATTGGCCACAAGGATTACCAGAAATTGATACCGTTTTGGAAAAAAGGAACCTCAAGGTGCACGTAGTCATACAACATCAACCATTCGTCACAGAAATGACATCAAAGTATTCGTCATTGGTTAAACTACTTCGAGTCACAGCATTTCTATTTAGATTTATGAACATATGTCGAAAGATAAAAAAATGTCACCCTTCTTGGATCACATGGAAAGAAATGAATATAAGTCTATTGTTTTGGATAAAACAAGTTCAAGCATCGGAGTTCACAGAAGAAATCAATTTTCTAAAAAATAACAAACCCATTAAGACAAGTAAGCTGTTAAAACTAAATCCATTCTTAGATAGTGCTGGCATCATTCGAGTAGGAGGTAGGCTGAATAATGCAAATATGGCATGGACCGAAAGACATCCAATCATCATACCTGGCAAGCATCCACTCACAAAACTCCTTATCAATGAGATGCACTTAGTCACCCTTCATGGGGGAACACAACTGATGCTTGGTTTATTACGCAAGAAATATTGGATCATCGATGGAAGAAACGCAGTTCGATCTTTAATCCACAAGTGCATAACATGCTTCAGATACAGGGCAATCACTCGAAATCAGCTAATGGGAACTCTTCCACAGTCTCGAGTTGAAGCTTCTAGACCCTTTAGCCATTGTGGAATTGATTATTGTGGACCTTTAGATCTTCGAGCGTCAAAAGGAAGAGGAATTAAAACCTACAAGGGCTATTTAGCAATATTTGTTTGTTTTGTTACAAAGGCGATACACATTGAAGTCGTGTCGGATTTGACAACCGCAGCCTTCTTAGCAGCACTAAAACGTTTCACCAGCCGAAGAGGTTTACCTAGTGATATATACACAGACTGTGGAACAAATTTTGTTGGGGACAACACTATTTTAGACAAAAACTTTAATGAACATCTAAAGAAACTACAAATGACAATGACCGAAACGGAGGTTGCTCAAAGAATTACATGGCACTTTAGCCCACCGGGAGCGCCTCACTTCAATGGACTAGCAGAGGCTGGAGTTAAAGCTGCAAAGTTTCATCTTCGAAGAAACCTGGGGACCAGCAGACCGTTATTTACGTTGAATGATGATGCATCTGATATGAGTGCGCTAACTCCTGGACATTTTTTAACTGGAGATGCTATACTGTAATGTTTCCAGCAAAACTTTAAGAATTTGAATGTTACCGGAAGCTAAGCCTGATGGCCAGCTGAAGTTACCGGATTTTTATATGGGCGTCCAAGAATATCTTGGAGTGCCTTCTTATGAGACTAGGTGGTTGCCGCGAAAGAAAATGTACCTTTTCGTGTCTCAGCGAGAATGATCTTTATTCAAAAAATTTCATATATATATACAAAATCTAAGTTCATTAACTCTAGGTTACCTAAATTCTACTTACTTACTAGAGTCATCAAAAATATAATTTATGACGACATATAAAGAAAGTAAAATTAAAAGTCATGCAATCGCAAAATAAGTCACTGCAAAAATTGTTGATACCTGTGAAATTGCTGCTCAGTGTCAGTAACCCGAACGTGTATGTTAATTGTTTTTATGGGTCATATCGGAAATGTTTTGTTTTCAATTTTTAGTCGCGTGCACAAAGGTATCGGTTTACACGTGCTGCAAGTAAAAGTTAAAGTAATCTGAGCAGATGTTTTTATGATGGGGTTTTTGTCCGATTTAGCGAAAGTGTTTGCAGTAATGAGTTAACAGAATTTTTATGAATGTTTATGACTTGATTTATTTTTAGTCATTTTGAATGAGGGTAACTTTTTAGTGTATATGCACTACATCCCTCCCCTTATGAGAAAAAATTTTGCTTTTTGAGAAATTTTTTTTTTTGACTTGCTTTGCGTTTGCAATCTATTTACAGAGTTGTTTTTACAATTTTAGTATTTTTAGCATTTTGTGTTTTATCTTAATACTTATCTAACCTATTGTTATGTATTTCTTTAATTTCTCCATTAATGTTAATTTTACTATTCACATTATTAGTTTCTACAACTGTGTATGGTCCCTTATATGGTGGTTCTGATTTTCTCTTATTTCCTACTCTTATCTTAACTTTATCTCCTACTTTAATATTTAATGGTTTTACAATTTTGTCATATCTTGATTTTCTTTTTTCTTTAGCTAGTTCGAGGATAGATTTTGCAAGTTCTTGTGTTTGTTGTATTCTATATTTGACTTCTTTGGCATAGTCATCCAAATTGTATATTGGTCCGATGTCTCGTTTTTTTATATTGGGTAATGTCGCGATTTTTCCGTACACTAGTTCAAATGGTGTTAAATTTGTTTCGCAATGTGGTGTTATGTTGTATGAAAAAGTGAAATAAGGTAGCCATTCGTCCCAATGATCATTTTTGCATATAGCTAGCAAATATTCGTTTAGAACTCTGTGGTTTCGTTCGATTGAACCCATGGTTTCATGATGAAAAGGGGTTGATGTTACATGGTCTATGTGAAAAATTTTGCAGATTTCTCTGAATATGGAATTGACAAATTCAGTCCCCATGTCTGTTCTAATCTTTGAGAATGTACCATATTTCAGAATTATTCTTTCGACTAATATTCTTGCGATTGTTTTTGCTTCCTTTTTTTCAATTGGGAATGCTTCGACGTATTTCGTTAACTGGCATTGGCATGTTAATATATATCTGTAGTATCTGCTCTGTCTTAAAGGTCCTACGGTATCGATTTCTAAAGTTTCGAAACTAGTACTGGGGGTATCAGTGATTACTAATTGCTCTTTAGTATGTCTCACTATTTTGTTTAATTTACATTCTTCACAATTATTTACGTACGATTTTACCATTTTGTTCATATTTTTCCAGCAATAACGTTGTTTTATTTTGTTGATTGTTCTTTTTATCCCTGTGTGCCCGCCAGTGTGTGGCGTGTCATGAAATTCTCTAATTATTTCTAATTGTCTTTCCTTGTTGGTGATATTTTCAGGTGGTTCATATATGATTATTTTTAGATACTTATTTCTCTCTTTTAACAATTTCCTTTGTATTTTATTAAATTTTTCTTTAAATATATCTATGTTCACATTCTCGAATATGTTATCATTCGTCGATAAAGCTAGCTTTTGTATTCTGTTGTTAATCATAGAGAGTGACAGCTTCTCCAAGATAAAACCTAAATTAAGGCATGGTTTATCGCTGTACTCGATTACAACTTCTTTCTTCTTTATGAATATATTCTTTTTCTTGTCATACTTTCTTCGTAGGATATCCTTTTCCAAATTTACAAATTTTAGTTTCCTTATTAAATTTCTTTCTGAAATAGAAGCACATTGATGGATGAATAGTTGGCCAGACGATTCTTCCGTGCTTTTATTTTTATCACGTGATTCCATATTATTTATCTTCTCTATTTTATTTATTTCTTTTGGTATCATTTCCTTCAGTAATTCTGAGCTCAATTTAATTCTAGAGAGCGCGTCTGCATTTGTGTTTAGTGCACCTTTTTTGTAAACAATGTCAAAGTCATATTCGGATAATTCCATCCTGATCCTTGTCATTTTTGATGAGGGATCCTTATGAGTGAATAAGCTTACGAGTGGGCGATGATCTGTAACCACTATGAATTTACGACCATATAAGTACGGTCTGAAGTGAGTTATTGCCCAGTAAATTCCGAGCAATTCTTTGATTATGATGGGTTTGTTCAATTCGTGCTTATTTAAAGATCTACTAGCATATGAAATGGGTAGGTCTTTTCCAATTTCTCCCTGGGATAGTACTGCGCCTAGTGCTGAATTGGATGCGTCTGTTGTTAGGATGAATGGTTTGTCGAAGTTTGGGTATTGCAGTACTGGAGGACTTATCAGTTTTTCTTTTAATGTTTGAAATGCCATTTCACATTGCTCCGACCAGATGAATGGAGTGTTTTTCTTTGTAAGCTGATTGAGAGGCTTTGCAATTTCGGCGAAGTTTGCGATGAATCTTCTGTAGTAATTACAGAATGCTGTGAATCTTCGTGCTTCATCGGCGTTCGTTGGTTTTGGGTAGTTTACTATGCTATCATATTTTTTAGGATCTGTTTTTATACCTTCACTGGTTATGAGATGACCTAGGTAAACTACTTCTGTTTGTAGAAAATTTAATTTTTGTGGATTCAGTTTCAAGTTGTGTTCTCGTAGGCGATCAAATGTTTTTACTAAGTTTTTGTTGTGATGTTGCAGGTTGCATCCGTAAGTGATTATATCATCAACATAAAGAAATGTTTCTGCATCTAGTCCTGCGAGTGCTATTGATAGCATGCGTTGAAAACTGTTAGTCGATATTTTCAAGCCGAAAGGTAGTCGTTTAAATTGAAAGTGTCCTTTATTTGTTGAAAAGGCTGTGAGTGGTCGTGATTCTTCATCAAGTTCAATTTGGTGAAATGAACTCGTGAGATCCAAAGTCGAGAAATATCTGGCTTTTCCTAGATTGTCCAAAATATCATCTAATCTAGTTAGAGGAAATTTGTCATCCGTAATTTTTTTGTTAAGTTGACGGAAGTCAACAACCATTCTCCATTTCTTTTAACCTTTGTTGTCCTTTTTCGGTACTACTAATAACGGAGAATTGTATGGGCTTGTTGAATGTTCAATGATGTCCTCTTCTAGTAGTTGGTCTACTTGCCTATTTATCTCATCTGTTTGAGTTTGCGGAAGTCGATAGTTCTTAATGTACACAGGAGAGTTGTCGTGTGTTGATATGTGCTGCTGGTAAAAATTATTTACTGTTAATTTATCGTTTGTTAAGTAGAAAATATCTGTGTAGCTCTTGCACAGCTGATACAGGGTGTTCTTTGCGTTCTCATCTAAATTCTTTACGTTTAATTTATTTTTCAGTTGTTCAAACCTTTCTTCTTCCTTGACTTTATGTCTGCTTAACTTTTTTACAAATAGGAAATTGTTCAAAGGAACTATCTTTAACTGTGGATTTTTTATGTTAATGTCATTTTCGGTTACATTTATTAATTTTATGTGTTTAATGCCTTTTGCTGGTATTATTGTGTTTGCAACATGAAGACCTTCTCTAATTTCATTACTAAGTACTATACTATCTTCACTTACTTCTATGTTTATCGGTTGTATGATTTGAGATCTAGCAGGTATAGTTATTGATTCCTGTTCCGGAATTTGAGTTGAAATCGGTAGGTCAATATCGCTTAGTTCAGTACAAATTGTTAATATAAAATTTTCATAGTCTATTTTGCACTTTTATTTGATGAAAAAATCTTTTCCTAGGAGTCCATCTGTCGCGATCGGAAATTTTTCATTCACTATATGCACTTTATGTACAAGTTTTTCACCTTCAACTTCAAATTGCACTTTTATTGTACCTAGGGTTTCACTTTCATCTTTTGTAACACCTTTTATTTTACAAATTTCACTCTTATTTATAAAATTATTGTCTATGCAGTTTATCTTGACAATTGAAATATCCGCGCCGGTGTCTATGAACCATGAGGATGATGAAGCATTGGTTGTCCTGCTTTTCAATGATATGTAGTTTGTCAGCTTGCCGCTATCAATAAAGTGTATCCTAATTAATTTATTATTTGTTCTTGATATTCCTCGTCCCTCGATGGGTGTTCTCCGGGGACGGTCCGAGAGTTTTCCGTCTCTAAAAAATTAATTCGCCGTGTCTGTTTGTTTTGGTATCTGTTATTTGTCTGGTTGTTGCTATGGTAGTTACTGTATTGTCTTTGAAAGGGGTTTCTGCAATTTCGAAAATTGTCTCGTCTGTAGTTGTTAGTTCCAGTGTTAGTATTGAAATGTGTTCTGTTGTGGTTATTGAATCTATTCTGAGGTGGATTTTGCTGAGGGTGGTTGGTGTAGTTTCTATATGACCGGTGATTAAAGTTGTTGCTTCTGTAGTTGATATTTGCATATGATGGTCCAGATCTGCGAGCTTGAGTTTGAAATCTAAGGATTCTGTTCTCTTCCGATTTATTTTGTTCAGATTCAATTTCCTGTGCGAGATCAATAGCGTCGGCGTATGTTGTAGGTCTACTAGCAAATACTGTGTATTTAATCGAGTTTCGTAGTCCTGATTTGAAAGAATTTAAGGCGATTTTGTCATTCATTTTAGTGATAATTTCTTTATTCTTCTCACCTTGTTCTGTTATCTGAATATTATTTAAATCTGCTATCAAAGTATCGATTTCTGAAATGTAGCTCTGCAGGGTTTTATCTCCCTGACGTATCTTTGAAAGATCATTTTGAATTTTGAGTGCACTTCTGTGCGGTTTAAAAGTTTTGAATAAAATGTCTTTAAAAGACTTGAAATCTGTCGGCTCCTTTTCGTTTATAATTCTATTCCTCGTTTTTTCTGATAATTTTGTTTTTATCAGGAATTTTACTAGTTTTGCCTTATCATCTTCTGTACTTATTTCATCATGCAGGTATTCTGCTAAGTTGATGAAGTTATTCAATTGTTGGCAATCTCCGTCAAATATAGGTACCAGCTTAGTGACATTTGATATATCGAACGACATGTTGGATGAATTCGGAATTGCGTTTCTATTCTTTATACTTGAACTAGCTAAAGTTGTATTATTTGAATGTTCTTCAATGAAAGAATCGTTATTTTCCAATATTGAGCTGTCTAATATATGCTTAATACTTTGAGTCTTTTCTAATATTAACCCTTCTAGTTCCTTGAACTTGGTTTTAAATGTTACAATTAATTGTTCATATAGTATTTTATCTGAAGGTTTCAAATCATTAAAATGCTTCACAAATTCCGATTTCAAATTATGCAGTTCCTTCAATTTTGACAACAAATAAGAAGCAGTAAACTCTCTATTCGGATTACTTTTCAAAGTGGAACCTTGTTCTTTTAATTGTTCAAAAATTTCCTTCAGTTTTGACATTTATTCTTTATTTATATGAAAATACATTGTTCATTTATATATATTTTATTTATTAAAATTTATTTCTACATCTAGATTACAATTTCCTTTTTCGCTACTTGTTTCTGAATTAGCTTAATTAATTTTTTCTTCAAATATAGTGACAATGCTAATACTAAAATTATAATTATTAAGCATATTATTAGATATTTTATGTCCATGAAGTGGTCTATAAATATGTTGGTGTCCGCTGAAGCAACGATGTTTGTTGAGGTGTGTTTTTCACTTTCTTTTGATTGAGTTTTTCCCATCGTTTTTCTTTATTTGAAATTGTTGCCTTCGTAGCCTTATGTCGTCCAGAAAAGAGTTCTTCTCTTTTTTAGTAATGGCTATGGTTGCTAGCCTGTAGAGTTCCGCAATTTCCCGACGATGTTTTACTAATTTGCCGGCTCTCTTCTTCTTCTTCTTTTTAGGGGGCTGAACTGCGCCTGCTTCCTCTATTAGCTCCCGCTGTTGTTCTTGTTTCCTTGTTCTATATTCTTCTATAGTTATTGGTTTGGGTCCAGCTCTTGGGTCTTCCCTCAAATTCTTCTCTAGTTCAGCTGATAATGTCTTATTAGATGCAGTCGGCAGTATCCTCTCAGGTCCAGTGAGCAGATTCTTCTTAGGTTCAGTGGGCAGGATCGCCATGTAATGTTTCCAGCAAAACTTTAAGAATTTGAATGTTACCGGAAGCTAAGCCTGATGGCCAGCTAAAGTTACCGGATTTTTATATGGGCGTCCAAGAATATCTTGGAGTGCCTTCTTATGAGACTAGGTGGTTGCCGCGAAAGAAAATGTACCTTTTCGTGTCTCAGCGAGAATGATCTTTATTCAAAAAATTTCATATATATATACAAAATCTAAGTTCATTAACTCTAGGTTACCTAAATTCTACTTACTTACTAGAGTCATCAAAAATATAATTTATGACGACATATAAAGAAAGTAAAATTAAAAGTCATGCAATCGCAAAATAAGTCACTGCAAAAATTGTTGATACCTGTGAAATTGCTGCTCAGTGTCAGTAACCCGAACGTGTATGTTAATTGTTTTTATGGGTCATATCGGAAATGTTTTGTTTTCAATTTTTAGTCGCGTGCACAAAGGTATCGGTTTACACGTGCTGCAAGTAAAAGTTAAAGTAATCTGAGCAGATGTTTTTATGATGGGGTTTTTGTCCGATTTAGCGAAAGTTACCTAGATTTTGCAGTAATGAGTTAACAGAATTTTTATGAATGTTTATGACTTGATTTATTTTTAGTCATTTTGAATGAGGGTAACTTTTTAGTGTATATGCACTTCAATACTATCAGTACCAGAGCCAACATATATCGAAATCAGTAAGCATCTTTTATCCCGCTGGCAATATATACAGCAAATATTACAAGGTTTTTGGAAACGCTGGCATCTCGACTATATAGCAGTATTGCAACAACGTTGTAAATGGAAATCAAAACAAAATAACTTAGCACCTGATGATTTATTACTTGTGAAAGATGAGAGGCAACCACCATCAAAATGGTTACTGGCAAGAGTACTTGAAATTCACAAAGGAAAAGATGAACTAGTCAGAGTTGTGACTTTGAAAACTAAAAATGGAACTTTGACACGGCCAGTCGTTAAACTGTGCCTTTTGCCAATACACGAGAAGAATATGGAATAAAAGAGCAAATTACAAACATACACGTAACAAGCAGTACACAAGAACTTATCACATCCTTTACCTTATCCATTCATTTCCTTTCCATATCCTTTGTTTTGTTTCTTACAGATCAGCACATCGCAGCACAGCACAAATACAACAGCTTACAGTAAACTCGACCAAGCCGACCTGATCTGAAGGAAGTTTTCAACCACTTGATATCGGACCCAATCTGAAGACATCTCAATCTAATATCAATTGGATCCATAGGCTCCAAGGGGGCGGAGAATGTCCAAACATCTAAGAGTATGCTGTAACCTGAAAGAAGAAAATTTAACACAAAGATTTAATTCTTAACATACAATATTTATCTAAAATTATAGGTTCCGTCCGTTTGTCCGTTCTTAATCTTAGCAATCAATTTCCCGATCACATTACGTTCCTAAAAGAAAAGAAAACATATTTTATAGAAATTTTGTATGGCTTTAAATTGTCAACATATAACCTCACATGTAAACACGATTGATTTCATGCAAGTTTAAGTACAGAATTAAGCAATTAAGACTAATTAAGTAATACGTTGCACCAATTTAAGTTCACATAAATAAGGTAAAAGTACTTGATGTTGAGGTGCGCACTACACATTTAACTTTAACACTTATCACATTTCTCTTTTCCTTTTCTTCAAGTTCTAAAATTGATCATAATGACAATAGTGCCACCTGTGTGATATTAGACGCAGTATGAAAAGAATTATAATTTCCAGAAACTTTGATAAATGTAAACAAATAATTTTCGAGAACTTGGGTGGAGTTAGCGGCTAGATAAAACTGTTAAGAGATGGGTACTGTTTTTGAAATAGTATAACGTGATCAGATAGTTGGATTTGCATTTTTAAAAATGTTACTCAGCACTTTGAACTGAGTTTGAGTTGAAATCGGTCGTGTCTTAGAAAAAACCTTTGAATTTGTTAAATCTCAGAAATTATCTTTGAATTTGTTAAATAAACAAAAATCTGAATCATTTGTGCTTGAATTAATTAATCTTTGAACGTAAATAAAATTGAACTGCGATACTAACTAAACGGAGTTATGATTTATAGAACCCCTTCTATCTTCAAATTTTAAGACGTTAATTAAACTTTGAAAGTTTTTGTGAACATTCGAACAGAAGTCAGGTGTCGTTAAGATTGGTGCACTGCACATAGCATGTTTTAAGTTTTCGAATGATTGCTGCGCGTCGTCTGTCCATGAGAAACTCTTAATCTTCTTTAAGCAGTCCGTGATGGGGGCTACTAGGGTTGCATAATTGGGGATGAATCTCTGATACCAACCCGTCATTCCGAGAAATCTACGGGCTTGTTTAGCAGAGCGGGGTGTAGGAAAATCAGCAACCGCTGCTACTTTCTCGGGATCAGTTTTCAGTGTTCCATCTCCAATCATGAAACCCAAGTAGCGGACTTGCTTGACGCAAAAGCGACTTTTCTCGACGTTAATTGTCAATTTAGCGCTGCGCAGACAATCAGCTACTTCTCGTAATGTTTTCAGGTGAGCTTCGAAGTCAGGAGATACAACTAACAAATTGTCCAAGTATACGAAAACATGTTCTCGTAAACGACCGGGAATTATTTTGTCCATTAAGCGACAAATTCGTTGAGGGGCATTACACAACCCAAAAGGCATAACAGTGTGACCTGCCGGGCACTGTAAACGCTGTTTTCTCAGTTGACTGCTTCTATAAGAGGATTTGCCAAAACGCATCTTTCAAATCAATAGATGAAATGAAGTGCGTATCCTGCAGTCGCCCGAGAAATCCGTCGATGTGGGGTAAGGGGTAGGCGTCCTTTTTAGTGACTAGTTTCACCTTGCGAGAGTCCAAACAGAACCTGACCTTCCCAGGTTTACGTACGAGTACGACTGGACAATTCCAGGGACTGTTGGACACTTCAATTACCCCTAACTCCAACATACGGTCCAATTCTTCGTACATCAGTTTTTGAATTGCGGGAGAGATGGGATAGTGCATTTGTTTGATCGGCAAAGCGTCGCCGGTGTCGGTAATGTGCTCTTCTAGGTGTGTCTTTCCCAAACCTAGCGCGGTGAACGAAGGGAATTGCGCAATGACTGTGTCGAGTTTTGTTTGGTCAGGGTTACTCAAGGAGTGAAAGTTCGTCTCAACCAAAGGAGAGGCTGGACGTCGAGAGAGGAGATGACACTTGGAGCCAGTTGAAATGCTCGCCAGAAGTCGACGCCTAAGTACAATTGCTGGCTTAGGCCAGGCACTATGAACAGGGTGAGGGTTTCTGTCTGCCCTCGAAAGGTGACTGTAGTTCTTATGGTGCCGGGGACGGACTGGCTAGTACCGTCGGCGGTACGAACTGAGGCTGACAATGCGGAGAGTTTCAAGCCTGAGCGCTGGACGAACTCGAGGGCTCCTTGTCCCAGGCAACTCACGCTGGCACCGCTGTCGAGCAAGCCAAGGATTGACTCGTTGCCTACTTGCACCTTGACGTAGGGACGACCGTCATTATGATTAGTGATAATTGTAGATATTAAGGACTGTTGGGTCTGTTTCATTAAACGTTTTCTCTCTCTGAATTTCCTCCATCTGCGTCTTCTTCGGTTGAGAGGAAGAGTCACTTCCTCAGCGAAGATACGAGCTCTTACGAAGTCATAATTGAGTTGTCTCTCATGCAAGGACATTCCTCGCATGAGGCAAAAGGAATCTGTCTGTGTACCGCATTTTCGATGCGTTGGAATAGTCTGGTTATATTGTGATATGGCAGGGTAATTCAGGGGGTAGTTGAAGTCGTCTTGTTTATCATTACACGATACCAGGTTGGCTACAGGTGTAGCAGAAGAGTCTCCTGGTCTCACTGGGGCAGGAGTGGAAGGTGTGTCCCACTACGCCACAGTTCCAGCAAGTCATACGACTTGCAGCTTCTGGGCTGCGCCTCACTTCATCCACCCTACAGGAGTAGGTGGTGGCATCACTGCAGGAGTGAACGGAGCGTCCCACTACGCTACAGTGCCTGCAAGTCACATGACTCGCCGCGTCTGGGGAGCGCCTCACTTCATCCGTTCCTTCCTCAAGGAAACCAGAAAAATCCTCTGCCTCCTGGACTATGTCACAATTGATTTCATGCACGTCTGGTCGTGTCGATCTCCTAAACATATCTCGGCGTTGTAGCCATCGTTCCGCTTTGCGACACAGTTCCTGTAAATGATCCATAGAGTGGACTGCAGCCGTCGAAAATTGTTGACCAATTCTGGGGTGAAGGTTGTCGCGGACGTTTTGAACTAGGTCGGCATCAGGTGGTGGCATCCTCATGTGAGCCCTAATTGACCATGCCCTGCGCAAGTAGCTGTCGCTGTCGGAGTTCCATCAGAGTCCGCATCAGATCAAGGTCTGTCTCGGCAGAGCCGAACTCTTGCCTGATGCGAGCTCTGAATAGTCCCCAGCCAAAGTTCGGAGAGACGCGACAGAACTGGTTCCAGAACCAGTTTTCTGCATCGTCTTTCAACAGAAGGTGGACGTTAGCACAAAGCTCGTCATCAGTTACATGTGCACTAGACGCTAGTCGCTCAAGCCGAAATAAAAAGTCGTCGACTGAGAAAGATGGGTTGCGACCGCTAAACTGTATGCCCCAGGACGCCAAAATGTATACGCGTCTGGCTTGATAGCTTGCATTGCTATGCGTAGGTCTCTGTCTCGGCTGATATGACTGAAGAGGCTCACGCTCATAGGCCTGGTGTTGCCATCGAGGTTTGTCAAAGGCTGATTAAGCTCTGGAAGCTGTTTGATCAGGTGAAGCTGAGTTGTTATTCAGCTGACGAAGGTTTGGAAAAGGGGCTGGTCCTGCATGTTCGGCCCTTGCAGGACTACTGGCTGTGCCTGACCTTTCGAGGATAGATTGAGCCAGGTTTGTGCTCAACAGGTCTAGCATCTTGGCCTTGAGCTCGTCCATGATGGTAGCCAGCTGTTCCGGAGCAATTACTGCTGTTGCCGGATGATTATTTGCCCTATCTAAAGGAGGTGAAAATGGGGGTTGGTTCAAGTCCTCAGGCTTCTGGATCGGCTTGGTATATTGTGGTCCCCCGGAGGGATGGGGAGTTATCTCAAGACGACGGAGATCCTCTGCCGGTTGAGTCTGCCTGGTATTGAAACAAGACCAAGCTCCGTCAAGGGACTGGCTTGATCCGAAGATTTGCTCGGGAAATAATTCATAATAAGCAGTCTGCCTTCGCGGGTTGTAATCAGGCGGGGGTTTCGACAAGTCAGTCTGTGTTAAGTTCGAACGGAACTGCTGAACTTAGTTCGAGGCCTGTAATATAGCAGGGTCCTGAAGAATGTTTGCTGCGTCAGCGTTAGGCTGAGCGACAGATCCCTGCGCCGAGTCAGACGTCAGCCTGGCTAAACCAAAGGTTTGGTTTAAGGCCTTCGTCCTGCTTATCGTTTTGGGTGGGGCTGGCTGTCCTGGAGCCTGTTTGGGCTTGGCACCTTGAGTTTCGGAAGCAGTGGCTGCCTTACAGACCAGATCTCCGGTCTGTAAGGGAGATCAAAACATTTCGAATAAAAAAAATTAAGCTGTATTCAAAATTATATGCAGGCTATGTCGCCGCTTGTATCAACGTAGAG
The DNA here is from genome assembly GCA_964036015.1 of Leptarthrus brevirostris. Taxonomy (NCBI): domain Eukaryota; kingdom Metazoa; phylum Arthropoda; class Insecta; order Diptera; family Asilidae; genus Leptarthrus; species Leptarthrus brevirostris. The sequence goes on from OZ038375.1 coordinate 62,366,823, forward strand.
TTCAGATAACTGAGACTGAAGGTCTCGGCAATTAGTGCGGGAGTCTCAACTCCAAAGGGTCTGTCCACGTAAAAGAGAAGAAAATAAATCAGAACCAAAAAAAACTGTGCATACAAAAGAAAATTTCAAAGCAATTTTACCGCAAAAAAAACATAAGAAAACTGACTATAAACTTAATTAAACCAGAATCAAAAAAAAAATAATTTTGAATTTGAAAATTTAAATTTAAAAAAAAACAAAATTCCAAAAAAAATCAACTCATCAGAGAGTGACCAAAACGAAAATGTAAAAAAATTAACTGAAACAATTTCAGGTATCCCCCAGAAGCTTCTTCTCCTATCTTGGTAAGGATGGGAAAGGTAAGAGGGACGGGAGGAAAGAATAGGATCAAACACAAAACAAAGTTCAACAAAAAAAAATTTTTTAGAAAACTGAAAAAAAAGAAAAGGGGGTTTTGCAAAAGAAAGGGAAATCTAATGGCATTCACCAAAAAAAATAAAAATCTAAAAAAAGAGGAAAAAGAAAAAAAATTCCAAAAATAATTGAATGTGAGAACCCACAACCTATGTCCTGCCTGTGAAGCTGGGAGCCTTCCCGAACCCAGGAAAGCCAACCAAGTACTTCCACTAGCCATACCAGGACAGCGTCGAGGCCGTACAAGGTACTCGACTAGTGGAGTGACTCGGCTGCCATTACTTAGGACAGGCCTTCGTCTCACTCCACAGCTCCCAGCAGTATGAGAGGCCGATGAGCTGGTAGTTAGTCATACCTTGAGCAACATCGGACATCGCTCAAGATACGCAAACTAACCCCTAAAACCGGTCATCTCATACTGAGGACAGGGCATAGTTGGATAAGGTGTGTCCCTATTGCTAAAACTGACATATCTATGGACACTGTTAGACATGCCAGGACAGAGATACTAAACCTCGAAGGTGCTTTTAAAAGAAATAAAAAAAAGAAGTCGAGATGACTGCCGTTCAGGCCAGATATCGCCTAAGTCCGAGAAGGACTAGCAGATCAGCCTAAGCTGAAAAGCCATCTCTTCAGAGGCGCAAAGCCTCCAGAAGATGCTGGAGTGTCTTCCCTAGGGAAGACGTGCTTCGCGTTGGGCGCCATGTATGTAATGTATGTGTGTGCGTATGAACAACGTGAAGTTGCTGTCACGGAATATGACTCTTCTTCTTGACAGAAGTAAGATATCAGTTCCGCGCCGGCGAGGTTAGAATTAGCGAGCATCGAGTCTCGCTTAATAAACATATTAGCCGTGGCTCACATTACACTTTAGTCAAAGATTACTTACTACTAGATAACCGGCTCCCTAAAATACCCAGCTAATCTTGAAAAAATAACACTGGCACACAGTAAAACGAAATATATTCAGATTTGAAAGTCATAAGAATATACATGCAAATAAAGAGTACAGGTAGTGTGCAGTCATTTATTCCTGTCAAAATTATTTGAGAGAATCACTTACTCCTGTCAAAATTCTGTTCTCATCCGGAGAGAATCACATGCTTCTGTCAAAAAAGTACCGCCAAATCTTGTCGAAGAGAGAAATGTACTAAAACGTACCAGTAATAAAAAGAATTCATGTGAAGCACGTGACTGAGCTAGTTACTCGTGTGCGTAAGAGACTTTCAAACCGTAAATGTATTCCGTTCTTTTAATGAGTGAAGAACATTTGGCATTTGTAAACACACATAAGAAAAGTATACTTGTCTCTTATCCACAAACTCTCCCGGAAAACAAATTTTTAATTCTGACTGCAGGGTTGCCCGACGCGGGAAATATACAAAAGCAACCAAAAATTGTTCACTATTTTGTTCGAAGCCGTTTATTTAGAGTAATCTTTGCTTTAGTCTTATTTAGATTTGACAGTCGAGACATATTCAACGCCATCTAGAAGTCATGTCACCTCTGTTTCCGGTGAGATGAGATGAAAGTGTAAATTCTTGAAAAAGAAGAAGACCAATTTTATCAAAGTCACCCTACGAGGAAGTAACTTAAGGAAAAGCCCTTAGAACATAAAGCTAAACAGGAATGGCAGTATCGCGTATATGTGCTGTAGGTGAGATCGGTATCTGAACGATGGAAGATGTGTGGAAGTGGGGAAAGTTTTGAGGTACTGTCCCCATATCGAAGTGTTTTGCTTTTATTTTCGGAAATGTCAAAGTTTAAGTTGTGCTGTGAAAGTTTTGTGAAAACACGAATTTATCGAGGTGATTAGTATTAACGATTACTAATTATAGCCTAGTAAAGTGTAAAAATACCTTGTGATATCTTATTGTGTCCTTTTATTGTGTAAAACAACATAAAAAATCACAAATTTAGTAATGAAGTGTGCTGTGTACTGCTGCAAAAATTATCGCCGGAGAGCGCGAGGAAAATCTTTTTTCAGGAAAGTGAATGGTATAATTATAATCTCAAAGGTATCTTTGATTAAATTACTGCGATTATATTAAGCGACAGTGACTTATAATAGTAAATATTCACTATTTTCCTGGCTACAGAACTTTGTTTACATTTGTAATCTAGCCAAATATAGCTTTGCCCTTATTGTCACTGTCGGCTCGCAAACAATTTTTCAGAAGGGGTCAGAACATATTTTTCGATTTAAAACTAAAAAAAATTAAGTATAATTCTATAGATTTCCCAAAAATAGCAAATAATATACATAAGTACTTACAATAAATAATTTTAAATGCAATAGACAAAAGACAAACCGCTGGGGACCAAAAAAGATACATAAGTTATTATATCATATTTCAACTTATTTATCTAAATCACCTATCTCAACCTCCACGTGGTGGTCCCTGGAAACAAGTGAGCACTGTCTGTATTCAATAGCAATGCTCACTTGGCTAAAAGAGAAGGTAACAGTTTAAATGCATAAATTATAGAAAATTTCAAAGCATTTTGCAATTGTTTTTCTAAATTGTGTTAGATCTTATTATAATTAGAAAATCAATTTCATCATCTTTGCGCACATTTTTAAATGTAATTTAATAATAAAATTTCAAATATAAATATTAGTTAATTTTGAATTGAAACAATTTCTAATTATTCAAAAGATATATCAACCCCGCTTCAAAAAATCTCAAATTTGACTACTGTCATGGGCTTCAAACACATAGAAAACCCTCACCTCTACAAAAAGGAAAATGCCGACGTTTTTCTGGCTTACTGCCATTCCTGTTTAGCTTTATGTTCTAAGGAGAAGCCCAACAGCTTAAAAGCGCGTGGCAATTTTAAACATGTGTGAGCATTTTTCGCACACTTCAAAAAAATACATGGGAGGCGATACCAAAAATTCATTGCAGGAAGGGGCTTTGGCGCCCTTTTTAAAATTATAATTTATAAATTAATTTTCCTCAAAACAATTAGACAATGAAATAATTATATAATAAAAAAGTGCAAGTATGAATAGTCAATACATTTTGTAATATTAACAATACTTGAAACGATAATGTTCTTTAATTTATTAACTTTGCAAAAATTAAGCTGGTATTAAAACGATGCATTTTTCCACACCACCTTAAGATATATTTACAGTAGTAACATGTATTTCCTTTCATTAAATATTTATAAAAATTGAGAATTCAATACATGTTGAAACCGTGAAAACACCTGTTGAGGTAATGCATCTAAGCGCGTTGCCATTTATTTTAAATGGCCGGTTCCCCATTAGGCCTACCACCATCTTTTAAAATTTTATCAGTACTTTATGTTAAAATTTGTACATAAACTTACCACTTGTATATTTGTCATGTTTTCAGATATGGCATTTGACTGTTTAATTCCTCTGCCTGTTGAAAATAAGTCCTGGGCTAAGAAATGTTCTGAGTAAACGACGCTCTTGTTGCGGATTTGGAATTCCATTTTCCCAATAGCTTGCAGCCATCTTCCCGGCAAGACGATATTTTTTGGAAATCTAATGAATAGGAATAATATTTATGTAATTATAGTCTAAAATAATTTAATGCTAGCAAAAGTGTGTCCGGCTAAATGGAATGCGCCCGACCATGCAAAATATATGAAGATAAGCTGTAATCACAAAATAATTAAAATTTTAATTCATATTATATTATAATTTAAGTTTATTTTAAAAAGTTTAAATTTATTAACAAAAAAATTCAAATTTTTACAAAACCCTCACTGTGTAACATTTTACGTGCCGCCAGTGCACATCGTACGAAATCAGCTGTAACCTCAAGCAAAATGTAAATAAGAATTTTATAGTCTTGTAAAAAGTGGAAATTTCGCTACAAATCTCCTTAATTTGATTAACTTTTTATTAGGCAATTAGTTATCAAGGCAATATAGTTATCTTACTTGTGAAAAGATATTCCAGTAGGGCGCCGGTGGCTGTTATTCCCACAAGATTGCACAATACACTTAATTTCACTAAATGAATAAAATTACACAGTTTTCAAAACAAAGTTTAATTAAATAAATTTATTCAAGTCTTTCACTATATCACTACTAAAGTTTTAAATTATATTATTACTTAATACAAGTATACTCGTAATTTTTCACTCGCGAAATCAAATTAGCTATTGAAATGTCAACACAAAGTGACAGCTAAGACCCAGGGACTCAGCTAAAAAGAAAAAAAATTTGACAGCTAAGAGCCAGCCGCAGAATAAAAACTTGCCATGCTCACACACACGACATATACACGATAGGGCTTCTCCTTTAGTTACTTCCTCGTAGAAGTCACCCGGGACAGATGGACAGCTGTAGGTATATTTTAATTTTAAAATAAAATTCCGAAATTATCTGAGCCATCGTTGCTCAGATTACCTTTCTGATTATTTATTTCAATTCGTAGTGTATAGAAACTACCAAAAGAAATGCTGAAAACCTTAAAGAAGAGGTGCATGGCACATTGGTAGCATTGAAGAGATGTTGTAATAATCCTCATCATTACCCTCAAATACCGCCACCACCAAAGCCTGATTGCCACAGAACATCTAGGTTGCAAAGCCAGGAAAGTCCTATAGTTTGTGATTTGTCGTGAGTAACTTCTCCCTAAATGTGATCACCTCTAGTTCTGCTATCTTTGGTTCACCTTAAATAAACAGGTAAAATTTTGGTTTTATCCTCTACGAGTGAGGAAGTACAACTTTTCTCTTTTCCCTTAAATAAACAGACAATTTGTGTCAACGGAATGGAATCATAACTCCCGTTGGGCAGCACTAATTTTTGCATACGCCAATCCGGCGCCTACTGCCGCATTTAAACCACCCGTGTCTCAGGGAAGAGAACAAGAAAAGAGAAAAAGAAAACTTCAGGTTATTAGCCTCATCCTCCCCAGTCAGACTAGGGACAGGGAACTCCGATCTGGGACCCCCCTAATGGATCAGAAATAAGGAATTTTCTTACAGAAATATAGAGTGAAATACTAAGGTCAGTTACATCATTTCATGTGCATTACTTATTACACATAGTCGAGCATGGATTTGACAGTCTATAGGAAGTCAACGGTTGTATTTTGGAATTGTTATTCTTTAAGGTTTTATAGATGTTTCAGTTAGTTTTCTTAGGCACCCAAATATTTAGTTAGATTTTTTTTCACCCTGACAAGCTTATAAAGTTAGACATAAATTTTTATTGGATTAGACAGCAACAGCTTAAGAAAAGTCGTTTCTAATGAGTGCGACACTACCTATATATGTTCCAAGTGTTTGAGTACCTAATCAGGTTAAAGTTAAGTTGTAGCTGACTTTTGCAGTTTTTCTCAAGTTATAGTAACGCTTAAGAACAAATAATTTGTTTGTAGACTACTCATATCATATTTCTCAGACCGGCTCTTTCCAGTAAACCACTTTTCGTTTTAGATTTAATATCTTCTCACGTTATTGGTTTACTAGCTAGCGGAACTTTTTGTATTTTAAGATTGGCTTGCAATATACATATACAAAGTGACGACGTTCATATCTCGGCCAAGTAAAGCCGACGTAGATTTTCAACGAAACAAAAAGCTTTTTGTCTCGAGGTATTGAAAAGGGAAAACTATAAACCTTTTATGAAATTTGTTTTTTGTGGAATTTTTTTTGTGAAGCAGTAAGTTGTAAGCGAGAGTGTTGTAGACTAAATTATTTGAGTTTTTATAAGTTGTTTGGCATGCAAAAATTGATTCGTAATTTTTGATCAGAACAGATATTTGAATTTGTAATAATTGGCTCAGGGTACTGCAATCAAGCTGAAATTGATACTAATTTAAAGATAAATTAAATTTTTATAGACTAGTGCGTAAGTAATCCCTCTTAGGGCCAAGAAGCATAGTAAAGGAAAAGACTTTTTGTTGGATATGTATAAAATAGCATTTGGAAACTAGTGAACCTTTTAATTTAGGCAGTAGAAATAGAAATTTAGGCAGTAGAAATAGAAATTTGGAACAACCAATTAATTATGTACGTGAGTATTGACAGAGAATTAGTGAATTAAAAGCGACAATGTATTGGATAAGATGATTTATTTCTGTTTTTAATTTCAGGAACCCACATGAAGTTTCTTCCCCTTCTTGTTTTCTTCCTCCCTTCTCCATCTAGCATAAACCTTATGATCTAATCTTTTTTGCTTTTTTTTGTTTCAGCACCCCTTATAGGTTGGGTACCCTAGCCAGGTACAGGAATGGCGTGGGTTAATGACCTGAACTATCGCTATGGGGGTAATCTTTCTTTTCAAGATAGTTCAGGGCGGCTGGGAGTAACAGGTGACACCAGACCTGTTGGTCTCCCTTTCATCTGTTCTTGTTTGTTTTCATCCCTTCGTGGCAGACCTGAAGAAAGGATACCACAACCTTTCTTCGCCACAGGCACGCGAACTTCTGTTTGCGATGTGTGATAGGATGTCCAAGGACCCTGACCCCATACCGACGAGCTAGGACGTGCTGCCAGCTAACGCGTGCCACTTGGACATCTCTGCGGCAACTTCACGTTGCACATTCCGCGCACACATACAATATAACATGGCGCCCAACGCGAAGCCTGTCTTCCCTGGGGAAGACACTCCAGCATCTTCTGGAGGCTCTGCGCCTCTGAAGAGATGGCTTGTCAGCTCAGGCTGACCTGCTAGTCCTTCTCGGACTTAGGCGGTATATGGCCTGAACGGCAGTCATCTCGACTTTTTTTTTTATTTCTTTTTAAAGCACCTTCGAGGTCTAGTGCCTCTGTCCTGACTTGCCTAATAGTGTCCATAGGCATGTCAGCTTTTGCAAATAGGACACAGTATCCAACTATGCCCTGTCCTCAGTATGAGCTGACCGATGCTAGGTGTTAGTTCGGGTACCTTGAGCGATGACCGATGTCGCTCAAGGTATGACTAACTACCAGATCATCGGCATCTCATGCTGTTCTGAGCTGTGGAGTGAGACGAAGGCCTGTCTTAGGTAATGGCAGCCGAGTCATTCCACTAGTCGAATACCTTGTACGGCCTCGATGCTGTCCTGGTATGGCTGGTGGAAGTACTCGGTTGGCTTGTCTGGGTTCAGGATGGCTCCTAGCTCCACAGGCAGGACATATGTTGTGGGTCATGGGAACACATTTCAAGTTCTCACATTTCAAAATTTTTTTTGGAGTTTTTGTTTCTTTCCGCTTTCAAGCATGTTTTGTTGGTGAATACTTCTAGCTTTTCTTTATTAAAAACCCTCATTTCCTTTCTTTGATACCTTTTTGTTATTTTAGAGTTTCGTTTTGTGTTTGTTTCCTTTCCTCTTTCCCTTTTTCTCTCCCCTTCCTCAAGCAAGACAGGAGAAGGAGCTTCATTGGTGGGATACCTGAAATAATTTTTTTTGGTTGATTTCTTTGATTTTTTTTCTCTTCTCAAAAATATTTTTTTGTTGTTATTTCGGATGAGTTGATATTTTTTTAATTTTGATTCTTTTTTTTGAAAATTAATATTTTTTTCCTTTTTGCTTTGATTCTTATACACATTTTTCTGATGAATTGCGCAATGCCAGGATTAGCCCTCCGGCAAGTACGGCTCCCAATCCAACAGAGGCCGCGGTGATTACGGCACATCAGTTGGCAATTCACATGGCCGATTTAAAAAAAGAAATGTTAGGTTTGCTGAGGACGAATCTGGCGCAATCCATTTTGGAGAGATCGGGTTCAGGCTGTAGTCCAGCTGAAGCTCACAATGGTTGCGCTGCCCCGTATACTAACACCCGGCATTACCATAGTCATGAACCAGCCTACCCTGCACATCCGGTTGAGTTAAGCCCGCGATGGCAAACCGAGGCTGATGAACACCAACCTGTACAGCCATCCTATTTTAGACCGAGACCCGCTTCTAGAGTGGCAGGTTATCAAGCCAGACGCCCTTCTATCTTGGCGTCCTGGGGGGTAAGTTTTTCCGTCCGCAACCCGTCCTTCTCTGTCGACGACTTCCTGTTTCGAGTAGAGCGGTTAGCAGCAAGCTCTCGTGTACTGGATGAAGAATTATGTGCGAATGTACATCTCCTACTTAAAGATGAGGCCGAACAATGGTTCTGGAACCAGTTTTGCCGCGCCTCTCCGAACTTTGACTGGGATCTGTTCAGAGCTCGCATCAGGCAAGAGTTCGGCTCTGCCGAAACAGACCTCGACCTGATGCGGTCTCTGATGGAACTCCGTCAGGGTTCCGAGAGTTGCGATAGCTACCTGCGCAAGGCCTGGTCGATATGAGTGCATATGAGGATGCCACCACCTGAGGTCGACCTGGTACAGATAGTTAGGGATAACCTACATCCAAAGATAGGGCAGCAGTTTTCGACTGCCACTGTTAGGTCCATGGATCAGCTTCAGAATTTATGCCGCATGGCAAAACGCTGGTTGCAACGCCGTGATATGCTTAGACGATCTGCCAGACCCGACATCCATGAAATATACCTTGAACCCGCCCAGGAGGCGGAGGAGTTCCCTGATTTCCCTGTGATGGGAGTGGAGAAAGTGAGGCGCACCCCTGACGCGGCAAGTCATGTGACTTGCTGGAACTGTGGCGTTGTGGGACGCTCCTTCCACTCTTGTACTGAAACAAACACCTGCACCTCCCACCCACATAGTCAACATGGAGTGGAAGAAGTGAGGGGCACCCTTGAAGCTGCCGGTCGCATAACTTGCTGGAACTGCGGCGTAGTGGGACATTCGTTCCATTCCTGTCCCAGTGAGACCAGGAGACTCTTTTGCTACACCTGTGGTCAACCAGGAGTAGTGTCACCTAAGTGCTCCAAGTGTAACCCGGAAAACGCCAAGGCGAGTGGTCGACACAGGGGACTCCACTCGCCGAAAATAATGATCAGCAAGGCGACTTCGACCACACCCTGAATTACCCTGCATTGTCACAATATACCCAGACTGATCCCACTCATAAAGAGTGTACCACCTAGACAGATCCCTTTTACCTCATGCGAGGAATGTCCTTGCATGAGAGGCAATTCAACTATGACCTCGTAAGAGCTCGTATTTTTGCTGATGAAGTGACTCTTCCTCTCAATCGAAGAAGACGACGATGGAGAGAATTCAGAGAGAAAACGTGCAAGGAGAAAGACGCAACAGTCTCTAATATCTACAGTCATTGCCAGTCAAGATGACGGTCGACCTTACTTAAGAGTGCAGATAGGCAGTGAATCCATTTTGGGTTTGCTCAATAGTGGTGCCAGCGTGAGTTGCTTGGGACACGGAGCCCTAGAGTTTGTCCAGCGCTCAGGCTTGAAACTCTCCGCATTGACAGCCTCAGTTCGTACCGCCGACGGTACTAGCCAGTCCGTCCCCGGCACAATAAGAACTGCAGTAACCTTCCGTGGACAGACTGAAGTCTTAACACTGTTTGCAGTGCCTGCCTTAAGCCAACAATTGTATTTAGGCGTCGACTTCTGGCGAGCATTTCAACTTGCGCCAAGCATCATTTCCTCTCTCGATGTACAGCCCTCTTCTTCGGTTGAGACGAACTTTCACTCCCTGAATTACTGAGACAGAACCAAACTAGACACAGTCATTGCACAATTCCCTTCATTTACAGCTCTAGGTTTGGGAAAGACTCACCTAGAAGAGCATTTCATTGATACCGGCGTTGCCTTGCCAATAAAGCAGAAGCACTATCCCATTTCTCCAGCAATCCAAAAGCTGATGTACGACGAACTCGACCGTATGTTGGAGTTAGGGGTAATTGAAGAATCCAACAGTCCCTGGAATTCCCCAGTCATACTGGTACGTAAGCCTGGGAAGGTCAGGCTCAGTTTGGACTCTCGCAAGGTGAACTCAGTCACTAGGAAGGACGCCTACCCCTTGCCTCACATCTACGGATTACTTGGACGTCTGCAGGACACACACTTCATTTCGTCCATCGACTTGAAGGATGCTTTTTGGCAAATTCCCTTAGAAAAGTAGTCAAGGGAGAAGACAGCTTTTACAGTGCCCGGCAGGCCATTATATCAATACACCGTTATGCCTTTTGGATTGTCTAATGCCCCACAGCGCATGTGTCGACTAATGGGCAAAATCATCCCTGGTTGTCTGCGCGAACACGTTTTTGCCGCACCCTAATGCCTCCGAGCGAGTCAACGGTCCATTTTGTCCGCCATCCGTGCATATCTGCAAAATGACCATAGTTCATGGGACTTACACCTCCCTACCATAGGAAGTGCTCTACGCACTTCGATACATAAGTCCATTGGCACAGACCCATACTATGCTCTCTTCGGACACCACATGGCACAACATGGTTCAGCATATTCCATTCTGCGACGGCTTGACCAGTTCAAATCTGGCGAGGTAGCAGTCTTACCCACTGCAGACCGTCTCCAGTTGATTCGCTCCCGTATCTATGACCACCTTCAGAACGCGCATGAAAAGCACGAAAAAGCCTACAATACGCGTTGTCGCGACGTCACATACACTCCCGGTCAGGAAGTGTATTGTAGAGTCTTCGCACAAAGCGACATGACGAAGGGTTTTAGTGCTAAGCTGGCCAATAAGTTTGCCAAGGCTAGAATAGTTAAGTGCGCGGGATAGAGTTTATATCAGCTGGAGGACATGCAAGGCAAGTCCTTGGGAACATTCCATGCCAAAGACATCAGGCAATGAGTCATACCCAGCCATACGCTGTCCAATTTCAACCGTTCGTCCGTCCGAACATATAAAATTGTCCGAATTTATTTTTTAGTCCGTCCGTCTGCCGTCCTAGACAGGAATGCCCGGCTCAGTCGGTAGAGCATGAGACCTGATCTCAGGACCGTGGTCGTGCCACACGTTGTTGCAATCAAACAGTGAGGAAGACCTGAACTCTCCAGCTTCTCATTAGAGCTAGGAGGGGAAAGATCTCACTCTCTGCTTGAGGTGTAAGGGACCGGCCATCCTTCCTCCTCTCATGAGGGAACGAAGTGATACCGGGAACTTCCACTGCAGCGTGCCAGCGCCAGTCCCTGTGACAGCCTTGTGTCTCCATTGAACTCGAGTAAGTCCTGTTTCACTCTTTTCAGCTCCTCTCTCATCGGATCGCTAGAGCTACAGGCCTTGAGAGAGAGACCTGCGTTGTAATGTGAGACTTTAGTCTTATTTAGATTTTACAGTCGAGACATATTCAACGCCATCTAGAAGTCGGCAGCGCCGAGCAATTTGTCCTAGCCTTCCTCAACCTTACCAGTCATGCCACCTCTGTTTCCGGTGAGATGAGATGAAAGTGTCAATTCTTAAAAAAGAAGAAGACCAATTTTATCAAAGTCACCCGGGACAGATGGACAGCTGTAGGTATATTTTAATTTTAAAATAAAATTCCGAAATTATCTGAGCCATCGATTACCTTTCTGATTATTTATTTCAATTCGTAGTCTATAGAAACTACCAAAAGGAATGCTGAAAGCCTTAAAGAAGGGGTGCATGGCACATTGGTAGCATTGAAGAGATGTTGTAATAATCCTCATCATTACCCTCAAATACCGCCACCAACAAAGCCTGATTGCCACACAACATCTAGGTTGCAAAGCCAGGAAAGTCCTATAGTTTGTGATCTGTCGTGAGTAACGCCTCCCTAAATGTGATCACCTCTAGTTCTGCTATCTTTGGTTCACCTTAAATAAACAAGTAAAATTTTGGTTTTATCCTCTGCGAGTGAGGAAGTACAACTTTTCTCTTTTCCCTTAAATAAACAGACAATTTGTGTCAACGGAATGGAATCATAACTCCCGTTGGGAGTTTTTTCTTACAGAAATATAGAGTGAAATACTAAGGTCAGTTACATCATTTCATGTGCATTACTTATTACACATAGTCGAGCATGGATTTGACAGTCTATAGGAAGTCAACGGTTGTATTTTGGAATTGTTATTCTTTAAGGTTTTATAGATGTTTCAGTTAGTTTTCTTAGGCACCCAAATATTTAGTTAGATTTTTTTTCACCCTGACAAGCTTATAAAGTTAGACATAAATTTTTATTGGATTAGACAGCAACAGCTTAAGAAAAGTCGTTTCTAATGAGTGGGACACTACCTATATATGTTCCAAGTGTTTTTGTTTCAGCACCCCTTATAGGTTGGGTACCCTAGCCAGGTACAGGAATGGCGTGGGTTAGTGACCTGAACTATCGCTATGGGGGTAATCTTTCTTTTGTTTGTGTTTTCAAGAAAGTTCAGGGCGGCTGGGAGTAACAGATGACACCAGACCTGTTGCTCTCCCTTTCATCTGTTCTTGTTTGTTTTCATCCCTTCGTGGCAGACCTGAAGAAAGGATACCACAACCACGCACGCGAACTTCTTTTTGCGATGTGTGATAGGATGTCCAAGGACCCTGACCCCATACCGAAGAGTTAGGACGTGCTGCCAGCGAGCGAGCTACTTGAATTCTACATTAAATACTATTTATAAACGAAATATTAAATATTATTTATGTTGCGAAACTTAAATATATTTTGATTAAAAAAAAAATTAAGGTTCGATTTATTATTATTATATTCAGATCTTGTTCGTTAATTTATACAGCTGTCATATTATATACCAATAGTATTCAGTCTTAAATAAAATGATAAAACACAATTTAACGATTTAAAATTTTAATTATTGACTTTTTATCCCATGGTAATTAAATTACATCTTTTAGATGTCGGGCTGCAATTCTCTACTAATGTTTGTGCAAAAACATAAGAACATTCACTAATATAAAGGCTCTAAAATCAATTATATTCTATCTAGATATACTTTACAGTGTTAATATTTAAGTCTTACAAGAATACGGTCATGAATGGAAAATTAACTTGCAACAACATCCATATATAATAAATCAAAGAATCAAATAACTTCAAATTTTCACTCTAACAAAAAAATTACCGACACGGGTTGAATATAAATATGACTTGTTTCTCTGAAAATAACGTAATTTAAACAATTTAAATAAACTTAACTTTTAAAGTAGCGAAAGATGTTTTGAACGAAAATCCGGGAACTGCACATTTAAAAAAAATACGCTAAAATCTTAACTGAATTCGAAGTTTTGGCTAATAATTAAAGATATGCTTGAATTATTTCGGCATAGACTTGGAGCCGAATGACTGTCTTTATCGTATCTGATTTGCAGTAATCCTTATCTCAGCATATCTGAGATTCTGTACAATCTTTTATCTCCTAAAGAAAACACAATTTGGAATAATGGAACGAAATAAAATCTGTGCAAAGATCTACACCGTGCTTGTGATGTCGCTTACATAGCAATTTTTATAATAGACTGACTGACTTACAGGAATTGCACATTTTCAGATCACCTTTTTGCTTGCAATAAAAACTGTTCACTTAAACTCAGTTAGGCACAAGTAGATCACATGAAACCGAATAGTGTATCCATATCCGCTTTGAGGTTAGAAGAGCTACTGATCACTTAAGATAAGCTTTATAAAGCCTTGTACTTCTGCGTGCTCTCTGTAATGTGTGTGCGGAATGTGCCGCAGGATGTTCAAGTGGCACGCGCTAGCTGGCAACACGTCCTAGCTCGTCGATATGGGGTGTAGATCCTTGAAGATCCGATTCACACATCCACAACAGAATTTCGCGTGCCTGTGGCGAAGAAAGGTTGTGGTATCCTTTCTTCAGGTCTGCCACAAAAAGAGAAAAAAACGATAAACAGAAAACAGAAGGAAGAGCAACAGGTCTGGGTTCACCTGTTACCCTTAGCCGCACTAAACCATCTTGAAATTTACACAAACAAGAAGAAAAACTACCCCCAGATACGATGGTTCAGGTACTAACCCTCCACTATTCCTATACCTGGCTAGGGTGTAGGCCCAACCTAAAAAGGCTGCTGAAACAAACAAAAAAACACAAAAAGATTAAATCATAAGTATTGGGATAGGGGCAGAAGGGATAAGGAAACCAAGAAAGGGAAGAAACTTCATGGGGGTTCCTGAAAAGAAACGAAAATTTAGCTCATATAAATCATTCTCGATATATATTTAAAAAAAAACCAGGAAATACGTAACTTAACGCTTATTTACTTATACAATTCAAAATATTTCATTAGACAATCCGTCCAAAATAATTACAATGATCTCTTAATTCGACAATAGTATATATGTATAGACACTACATACCAGCAGTTATAGATGCCTGACTGAATAAGCTCGTATGATCAATGACTTAGTCTGCTAAATACAAGATTAATTTACAATTAACAAATTTATAGATGGACCTTCATGAATTATCCAAGGCGCTTAGGATGTAACATGACTCCTACTCATACAACAAAAGAAAAACAACTGAGCTTATTTTAGCTGGCGTCTGATCTTGCGTGTTTGGTGCCAATTCTAACTACTAGGATAATTTAAACTGGAGCATCCCTCTTTTTTTTTCTTTTGGATGGGACACGAATAATGTAAGAAGTATTGGGAAGTCATTGATTAACTTATCTCTGTCCAAAAAAACTAAAACAAAAATCGACCCTATGAATAGATTGTGCACAACCTACCCGAGTTCATGTCATCTAGATTTTTACAAACGAAAAACAGCATTATACCACAGTGCGTATCTGACTAAAATACGTTTATCAATTCATTTCGGAGTGACTATGGATACCAACAAACAAACAAAAAAATTGATTGTATTCCCGGAAAAACAATGATTTCGAAAGAACACTGGACAAGCAAGATTACCGTTTATCTTCTCCTACCAATTCAATATTTCTGAATGTGTTACGAAATGAAAACCGTTGCACAAGGGATACGACAACTTGGAAATAAAAGTGATAAAATCTCTAGAAGCCTTCAAAGCCCATTCGTTATTGTTTCCATCTTTGCCTTTAGGATTTTGTCAAAATTTGAGTGATGCTGCCGACTATTTTAATTTCAGAAACAACGACCGGACGAGTAGCTAACAACTACAATATCGCGAAGAACAATACGGGGAATGCAACAATATGCAAGAGGATTGCCGGCTCGACGCAAATTCAGAGAAGCTTTGGACAATTTTAGAGCCACACAAATACGAAGATTGCGCCGCGGTTAGCTAGCCCGCCAAGCGCATAACTTAAATCCGTGATAAGATGCCAGGCTGTTATTCGTGACTTTTGGCAAGGAAACTTGATCGAAGAACGAGGGTTGAAGCAAGAACTATTTCGCATAGGCAGCAAATGTATAAAGGACTTGAAAATAATATTAAATCTTCGCAACGGAAAATAGGTGAAATGTTAGAAGAAATGTACACAAAATGTTGTCGAAGAAGACAAATCAGTTCAAAGCGAACGCAGTTTAGAAAATGGAAATGAGGAAAGTGAATGTAAGCCGAAAAAGAAGTGGGATGAGCAATGGAACTGATTTACTAGGAGAGAGACTTTTTGCTGAAAATAAGGCACCTTGCAAAGAGCAGTCATCTAGAAATAATATAAATAACTATCAAAATCGTAATTATGATGAAGATAGGCATAGTGTACGAAGCGAAGGAGGAAGCATCCGATTACATAGTGTAGATGATAGACTCAAGTACAATCAAAGGGGCGGTAACCAAAATAATTGGGATAAAAACTAACATGCTTGTGATTGCAGCAAACGAAGCAATAACAGAAACGGAAATCAATATGAAAACTATCAAATAAGAACAACAATCGCAATCATACCCGATCACCAAGATTTAGCAAAAATAACGTCTTAAAGCTTTAACTTTTTTTTATTATATTACCTTTTCTATTAAGCCCGGTATGCAGCTCAAGCGAAATTTTCGTTTCTATACATAACCTATGTAAAAAAACGCGCACGAAAAGTGTGACCGAAATTTTCGTTTGCCAATTTCACAAAGCAGTACGCAGCTCAAGCGAAAAAATGTAAGTTAAGGTATTGCAATGAAGATGGCGCTGGTTTGGAGTGGAGACATTTTTTCGCAGCGATTAAATGCCTGGACACTTATTTCGTACCGAAATTTTGACAGATCTTGAGATTTTGTTGTCATTGTTAAAGGTTTTTCTGAGCTTTTTAAAATAATTAATTTTGAGACAAATACACAGTTTAAATATTAAAATTAATTATTATATAATAAAAACACTTGCTTGTTTTGTCGAATTAAATTTTTCATTGAATGAGTCTCCACTCAAATTCTACACACATTTTTTTCGTGACGACTCATATGCCCAAGAGGCAAGCGAAAATTTCGCTTGAGCTGCATACCGGGCTTTAGTCTTAAGTAAACCCTACGAGTAAGAAACTAAATGGAGTGGCCCTAGCGTGTAAAATTCGTGTACATGAGTGTGCCGATTTCTACGGTTTTTTTGCTCTCATATTTCTTCTCGTGTTGTCACTTGTTTGACATTTTTCTTTAACCGAGTGTTGTGGTTGAAAAAGTGCTAATTTTATCGTCCTGTAATGTTGAAGTAAGGATTAAATTGATTGCGAAGTACAAACATATAAAACTATTGCGTGTTGTCTCAAAACTATGTGAAAAAAGTTCAAGTTTTAAACGATTAGTGATAATAAAGTGTGTAGTGGAATTTTGCAAAAATTCAAGTTATTTAAAACACCCGGGATTTAATTTCACAGATAAAGTAAAGAAAATAACTTTTTCAGGCAATGTTAAACACACTATTAACTTATAAAATATCCACTTTTTGCGTTAAGGTAGACTTTGTTTACCTTTGGCTCAGCAGCCATATTTTCTTTAGTTACCACTTACAGAGGCGGTGGTGTAATTAAATTTTGCAAGGAGTTAGTAAATGAAAACTTTATTATTGAACTGTTTACTGATTTGCAAATTAATTAGTTAAATTTCTTGTGATGAAAAGCCGTAATAAAAATTACAAATTTTAGTGAAAAGGCTGCTTTTAAATTGCAATTTTAAACAGATTTTTCCAGAAGAAGAAATTGCACCAAAGCACCCCCATATAAAGATTTTTTCTTCAGCCTGTCCTGTACTGTTTTTCTTGTGTGCGTGTAAACTCACACATTTTAGGCACAAGCTACGGAAATCTCTGCTGTTGGGCCACTCCATTTAGTTTCTTACTCGTAGTAAGTTTTAAATTAAATAAGATTGAATTAAAGAAAATTGAAGAAGTACGAAATCAGATATAAGTCAAATAAATGTCAATCTTATTAGCATTAACATTAACAGCAACATTGTGATATTGCATATTGATATTGATTTTGTATAAGTATAACAGTGATGTTTTGAGAACACTAGCTAACTTGCTTTAAATTAAATAAGATTGAATTAAAGAAAACTGAAATAGTACGAAATCAGTTATAAGTCAAATAAATGTCACTCTTATAAGCATTAACATTAACAGTAACATTGTGATATCGCATATAGTTTTGATATTGTAATGTGGCAGGGTAATGCACGGGGACGTAATGGTTCATTACATAGTGATCTCATATCCCGCCGAACCTAGCTAACGCAACAACCAGCATTGAGATTAAAAGATTAAACTCCATATTAGTGGGACATCCGTAACCCAGGGCTTACGGCAGAAATAAACGTACATCAACGATATTGTTAAATACGAACACAGCATAGCAACATGAGCACAGAAGCGCTGTCACATGACAGCCGGAAATGTCAGCGGGAATGCCGAAAAAAACTGGCCTGGTATGTGAAGCGGGTGTCCCACACACTTCCTCTGCGGCATTTTGTTTTTGGAAGAGAAAAGTGTTAGCCGCCGATGGCTTTTTTTTTATAAAAGAAGGAAAAGGGAGGCGGTAAGGAAAAAGGAAGAAGGGAGTAAAAGATCCAGAAAGACAAGAGGACCGAGGAACGCATGCAAGCAGCCAGGTTCGAAGTTGAGTAATTTTTATTTTATTCTGTAATTTTCTTTAAAAGTGATTTTTGATACTCCGTGCGCTCCTCTGCCCCAATCGCGGTTATTTCGTGTTTCATATTTTATATTACCTTTTTTCCCTCCTAGGATTCATACAGTAGAGTTGTTATATATAGTCATAATACATACTTATAACATATTGGCATTAAATTAAGTACATATCGAACTGGTGAAGTGCATGAATGTTTTATTGCTACTCTATCTTAAAGAGTTCGTGGACTCCAACAACCACGTGGCGCCCAAAATACTAGGGTACGAGGACAGGCGCAAAACTAAAAATTCAAGAGGAAAAAGCAAAGAAGAAAGAATGAAAAAAAGGGAAAACAGAAAACAATCAAAGAAATAAATTTTTACACATAGTCTCACCGGCCACACGGTCACAGTACAAAAACGGAAAAAAAAATTAAATCAGGTAAGTAATAATGATATTCATCGTCCTCGAGATATGAAATTGTTCAGGTATAAAGCCTTAAAGTCGTCCACGACGTTCGCGCAGTTCTAATCCGCTTAGGTAAACCATTCCACAACCGCACACCGTAAATGTAGAACATCCTAGATGATTGCAAGTATTTTTAATTAAGTGAACGTAGGGATAATGTTCTATTTGATGACAGATATGTCAATTTTTCAGTCAAATAATCTGGCGTATAATTATTCAAAATTGTATACATCATTATACAAACTCTAAAGTCGATATAGGTATCCATATCACAGCCTATAACCTTTTATCTGTATAATGATACATGGTAAAATTTACCAAGACGATATTTTACGTTTGTTATAGTAATCTAATTTGCAATATATTACATCTCCATATAACATAATAGGAAGTATAAGAGCTTTAACAAGATACATTCGCGTTCGTCGTGGTGTAAATCTAGAAAATTTCCATTATTGTTTTAAAGTGGTATAAATCTTTCTAACAATATCATTTATGTGATCGTCCCATGTTAATTTCTTATTAATTATGACACCCAAGTTACTTACTCTCTCCATATATGGAATAATTTCATTATTAAGTAAAATGGGTTGGAGATTAGTTGTATCTATTGACTTATTATATATAATTATTGCTTGAGACTTTTTAGGATTAATTATAAGTTTATTTTCGAGAGTGCAACTAAACAATGTCTTTAAATCAGAATTAATATTGTTTATTAACAAGTTTAAGGATTCATAATTTGAGGAGCAAAGCAATTGAGCGTCATCCGCGTATAATTGCAGTAACGAATATTTTAAGTTCACTGCTAGATCATTAACAAATAAAGCAAACAGAATCGGGTCTAAAATAGATTCCTGTGGTACCCCAGCTTTAACTGCCATGGAACATGAAAACTTATTTCGCAAGCTAACAGATTGCAGACGTTCCGACAAATAGGATTTAAACAACATAATCGATGAGCGAGAGAACTCAAAATTAAACTTAAGCTTAAAGAGAAGTCTGTTAATGTTTACACAGTCAAAAGCCTTCGTAAAATCCAAAAGAACTAAAATTGAGGGTAGCATATTATCAATAGAGGTTCTCAGTTTTTCAGTTAAAAATAACAAAGAGGATATAGTGCTATGTTTCTCACGAAAGCCAGACTGGAATTTATATAAATAATTATTCTTGTTCAGATATTCCTTTAATTGAGTTTCTAAGAGGCGTTCAAGTATTTTTGAAAGCGCAGGCAATATGCTTATTGGTCAGTAATCTTCTGGTACGGAAGGATTTGGTATCCGACCTACTGGTGGTATCTTATCAGCCTAGTAACTATTTTCGGAGCTACTCATTTAAAACAATCTACAATGGTACCCACTGCACAAATACTTTTCTTTTGAAAGGATTCCACTTGTTAATATATTAAAATTAAGATTGAATAAAAACTAAATAATCACTTTAAGATAGTCTTGACCCAAGATGTGAATGTTGAAAATTTGGCAGTCATATCAAACATTTTATTTTTGTAAAAACCTATCTATTAGATCTTAACCGGATATAAATATATCAAATATTTCAAATTTCAGCTCTTATAATAACCCCAATGAATTAATATTTTGTATATATCTATAAATACATATAGTACTAATTATGTATACTCGTAAATGAATACTGCACTGAATGGCGTTATTTTGAATTAAGCTCTTATTGTTAATGCTTTAATTATGTTGGTATCTAATTTGTATATATAAATATTCGTTGGACAATTTCTTCTCTTATATATCTATATATCTCTGACCCTTTAAATATGCAGCAAATAAAAGTAGCGAAAGCTTATAATTATCATCTTCATTATTATTTTAACCGTTTTCATCTGTCCTATCTTCGTAGATTTTAAAGCTGCTTTTGATTCGGTTGCGCGCAGCTCGTTGTTCTATAAGTTGCTTAATTGCGGAGTATCTTGCAGGATGGTAAGAATTTTGCAAGAATTATATAAAAACTTTAGAGCACAGGTATGGGACGGTACGCGTTTATCTGAGGAGTCAAACAGGGCTGTGTTCTTAGTCCATTGTTATTTGCGCTATTTATCAATGACATAGATGAAGACATGGAAACAGGAATTACAATTGGTGACATTCAAATCAAAGTCCTTATGTACGCTGACGATATCGTTATGTTCTCTGATGATCCAATTAAACTACAGAGTATGATCATAAAACTTGAAGAATTTTGTAAAACCTGGAACCTAATTGTTAACCTTAGCAAATCTAAAATAATGATTTTTCAGAGGGGGATGGAGGTAGGAGATTGCAGACTGAAAAATGGTTGTACGACGGCACTTATTTGCATCCAACATTCAATGTAGTACAATCGTGCTACATTGAATGCGTTTAACGGGTCTCCACTGTTGAGCATTTGGCTGCCTTTGCCGAGATCAAAGTTCAGCACAGCAGGCATAACACTGCTGCTGGCTTTGTTCCACAGAGGTGGCTTTGCCTCGCATTTGTGGATCCCGTTCGTCAGTCCTTGAGTTTGTGTACGTTTTTGTTTTGTTTTGGGCAAATTAAGACCGGGAGTATGCAAAAATTTTTATTTAATTTTTGCAACATTCGTGGCTTGAAAAGTAACCATTTTTCGGTTTACTGCCACTTGATCGCGGAAAATTCGGCTGTTTTTGCACTAAGCGAAACCAAGGTTGTTTCCGATTCTGATATTAATCAGTATCACATCCCTCTGCGCAAACTCTTTCACCTGTCATATTCAACAGGAATATTTCCAAGTGTATGGAAACTTGCTCATGTCCAGCCGATACTTAAAAAAGGAGAGGCATGCGACCCCTCTAACTACAGACCAATTGCACTAACCTCGATCATATCCAAAGTTTTTGAATCACTCATCAACTCTCAGTTGTTGAAATATCTTGAAAATAACCATCTTATCAACGATTGCCAGTACGGTTTCCGCGCTGGCCGCTCAACCGGAGACTTACTAACGGCTCTAACGGAGCGTTGGAATCATTGTCTCCATAATTTCGGTGAGTCCGAAATCGTCGCTCTTGATATTGCAAAGGCTTTTGATAGAGTCTGGCGTGCTGCCCTTTTAGCCAAACTTCAAACATTTGGTCTGCACCCTACCCTCGTTAAATGGATAGAGAGCTTTTTGTCAGGCCGTTCAATCCGTGTAGTAATTGACGGAGTTACATCTGATTCCTAAGAAATAAATGCCGGTGTACCTCAGGGTTCAGTTCTTTCACCAACCTTATTTCTTCTTTTTATTAATGATCTCTTATCCCTTACTCTCAATCCTATTCATAGTTTTGCCGACGACAGCACCCTTGATTTCGCGTACTCATTTGATGCTGTAATGAATTCAAGTGGGAATGCTACAGAAGTCAATCGGGAACGCATGTTTAGATCATTAAACAAAGACATTTCTTTGATCCTCGCTTAGGGCAGAGCAAATCGTGTTACGTTTAATGCATCCAAAACTCAATGCTGTTTAATGTCCCTTAAAAAACGCCCAGTTCACCCCCAACCTATTTCAGTCGACGGAGTGAATATACCCAATTCACCCTCCCTAAAGATCTTGGGTATTGAGATATCCAGCAATCTTAGCTGGACTGATCATATATTTGCAATCGCTAAAAGTGCGATGAAAGGTTTGGGTTTTCTACAGAGATGTAAGAAATATTTCACCCCACCCGACTTAGCGTTGATCTACAACTCCCACATTAGGCCTAGACTTGAATATAATTCCCATATTTTGGCAGAGGCAGGACACACCGCATTGTCCGCGTTAGACAAAGTTCAGCGTAAGGCTGTTAAACTTATTGGCGATTCCTCAATCTCTGAGGGCCTTGACTCTCTGGAGCATCGACGGAATGTCGGTTGTCTCTCACTTTTTTATCGCTATTTCCATGGCCAGTGTTCTAACGAAATTGCTAGCCTGATTCCTTGTAGACTCATTACAACGCGCGATACAAGATCTACAAGTCGCTCCCACCCCTATACTCTCCGGGTCAAATTTGGACGTACCGTCAAATTTCGGGAATCTTTTCTTAGCAGAACAACACGAATGTGGAACAGTTTACCATCTTCTGTTTTTCCCTCGTCTTCTGAGCCTGAAACTTTCAAACGAGGCGTACATCGACACCTCCTTCACTCAACCTCCTAACCCATTTCCCCTAACCTTAATTCCTTTCCTTCCAAGGCTGTGCTTTAGCATCATAGGGCATCCCCTGAGCTTTGGCATCATCATATATAAAAAAAAAATAAAAAATTAAGTTGATATTGTTAGTAAATACACCTACCTTGCCATCGTTTTAACACCTAAGCTTTCAATGGCAGAGCATATGAAGCTACGTCTTCAATCTGCTAAGGTTAGTGTAAATATCACATGGCAGAATTTCCTCCATAAGAAGGATGTTAAGCTCTCAGAAAAATTGAAGCTCTTTAATGCAGTTAGTAGATCTGTTCTATGCTACGGCGCACAAGTGTGGGGATTTACCCCGTACGATGATGTGGAAAAGATGCAACGCTTCTTTTGGAAGAAGTTGCTAAAATTACCCCCAACAAACTCCGAATTACGCGCTCTTATTAGAAACAAAACAATCAAGCTTATACATATATACATTAAAGTGTCATTTGTCATATTTGCTCCGAGTTCTTTTTAGATATCCCTCTCATAGACTGCCGCTTAGATTAGCATGGTTAGCTGTTGAAAAAGAAGTTTATTGGTACGAGACTTGGTTGGAATTATCGGAGAAACATAATATATCGATAAACCCGAGAGAAAGCCCAATGCACAGTATTAAAAGAAGTATTGACGAAATAGTAGATGCTGAAGATGCTTGGATTAAACGTAAAGCAGTTGATAGAGCCCAATGTACGGTTAGACACGGTGTTTATGATAGGCTTAACTAAAGCGTTGATCTGAATTACGTTAATAACGAATTTTCTTTGAAAGAAATAAGTCTTATTTTTAAATACAGGTGTGGTTTAATAGACTTAAATGCTAGTCCGAGGAGAAAAGTAGGAACTCGCATTTGCTCATTATGTAATTTATTGGAGGACGAAGACTTGCTAAACTTCCTTGGTGTTTGTCCCATCTTTTCCGAATTCCGCTTACAAAGCTGCGGTAAAAAAATATTATCAGAAAGGGAAGTTATTGATATGCTCAATGGTAGAAATAATTTTAATGATCTTATACATTTGGTTGCTACAGCTTGGAAGTATAGAGAATTTCTTGTATCCGAATTTAATTGTTGATCTCTTCTGTTCTATAAGATCTGGTTCTGTGCTAGTGTGGGTTTAATTTCCTTTTTTTCCTTTTTAATTACTATATATAAGTATTCATATTGATTTTCTAGGATTCTAACAGTACTTATGTTAGGTTTGAATTTTATGATTATACATATAAGTTAGTCAATCTCGACAGACGGCCGTGAAGCCAATGTTGTAGTTTATAGTTTAATAATTTCATTCCTTAATTTTCTTTTATACTTTTTTAATTTGTGTCTTTATTCATGTATCTCAATTTTCTTTATTAAGTTTATCTTGGTTTATAACCAAAGCATAGGTTACTTAAGGAAACTATGGTTGAATTTTATATATATATATATATATATAGAATTAGAAATAAACATTTATTATTATTATTATGACGGCCGAAGTTACCCGGATTGGTACGCTTCTGCCCGCGCAACCAGAGTTACTCGCACAATACGAGAGACTTAAAGAACGACTGACAGCACAAAACTACAAGCATAGCTTGGACTTTGTGCTCCGAAACCAGTCGCGCTGGTTGCGAGAGGGCGAGTCTCCGACTCGATTCTTGCCGAATCGGGCCAGATCCTATACGGAGAGGAACTTGCGAATTATATTTGCAACTACTACACGCGGCTTTATGCTGCATCGACGTTGCCAACATTCTCGTCCAACGATGAATTCTTTCATCATGTTCCTACTTTCTCTGATGAAAGTAGAGAATTCCTGGACAGAACGCTTACTCTCGATGATATGCTTACCGCAACGAAGGATCTTCGACGTCATACTTCTCCTGGTTATGATAGTCTCACTCCAGAATCCTTTGTTCGTTTTAGGAATCTTTTGATTCCGGACCTTCTGGATGTCTCTAATTCTGTAGTAGGAGATCCGTTATGCGTCTAATACCTAAGAAGGGGGATCTTCAGAAGATGGGAAACTGGAGGCCAGTTACTCTGTGTAATGTCGACTACAAAATAGTTTGCAAAATACTGGGAACTCAACTTCGCTCAGTGATTGCCTCAGTAATACACCCGTTACAGTCCTACTGCATTCCAGGTCGTAGTATCTACGACAACATCGTCGTAGCAAAGCATCTTTTCGCCTACCATGAAAAAACTGGTTCGCAAATGGCCATGATCTCTTTGGATCAATAAAAGGCGTTTGATAGCGTCTCGCATGAGTATCTACTGAGCGTGCTCGATAAATTTGGGCTTCCGTCCAGATGGATTGAGATCATCAGTGGTCTGTAGAGGTTCAGTGATTCTCATAAAGCATAATGGGCATATATTGTCTCCTATTCCGTTTCGTCGGGGTATCAGGCAGGGATGCCCGTTGTCAGGAATACTTTATGACTTTTCACTGGAGCCACTGTTAGTAAATCTTCGTCAATCGTTCAGACAATATGCAATTCACTTACCATACACTACTATAAGGCCACTTATTGTGGCGTATGAGGACGACCTGTCTATATTTGTAACGAAAGATGATGCTTTTCCAGTTGCTCGTAGGGTTTTCGAACAATATGAGCGATTAGCGGGCGCTAGGGTTAACCTAAGCAAAAGCCAAGGCCTATGGTGTGGGAGGTGGCGGAATCGTTCAGATTCTCCCCTCGGCATACAATGGACCAATACTTGCTTGAAGTATTTAGGTGTGTATATCGGGCTCAACGGTAAAACACGTAATCGCCGCATGGCTCTGGAGAAACTTTCCGGAGCAGTGAAATCGTGGCGGACTAGATTGTTCCCCCTTTCGCTGAAAGGACGTGCAGTCGTTGTCAATTACCTGATTACCTCGTCCATCGTTCACCTGCTTAAGTCAGAGTGCTTTGAGGAAAGCTTCGTTAAACTTTTGCAGGCAAAAATCATTGCCGCGTTTGGGGGGGGGGGGGGGGGAGAAGATAGTCCGCTGAAAGCACGCTCTGTCGACCAGTAGCGGAGGGTGGATTGGGTCTTACGGACATGGTCGTTAAAACTCGTTGCCTTCAGATCAGAGCATTCCAACGAGTGTTCTGGTTTGAAGACAGCTTGATTTCTCAGCTGTGGGTAAGTTCCTTGGGGGGGTGCCGGCGTAGGAAAGCATTACTATCTGCTTTCAGTCCGCCCACCCTATCCACATAACTGGTCTCAGGAAATGATCTATACGATCACGACCATTTGCAATGGGATGAAATTATGTACGGGGATTTTTCAGCTATACCGATCAGGTTAAATCCGGAATTAGTGAATCGGTGTTTAGTAATGCTCGAGGTGTAACAGCCGATACAGGACAGCTTACAGTTCTCGGAGATATCATTGATGCTTCTGGGAACATACTAATACACCCAAACACAACACAATTAAACGAACTGGTTGATACAGCACGAGAGCGTTTCAGCCAACTCAGTACCAGGTCGCCTGGCACAGAGTTGGTGAACGCTTTCGTGGTGAATCAACCGCCGCATACGCCATTCAGTACACTTTCAACACGTCGGCTGCGCGATCTATTTGCAGATGCGTTACCTGCAGAACACTTAGGTGTTAAAAGATGGAGCGCACATCTCGGGGTAGAATTGGGAGTAATCGGAGGGGTGACTAGCACAGTGGTCTACAGTTATCCGTCCAATTATAGAGACTCTGATATAGTATTCAAACTGCTACATCATAGCCTCGTACATCCAAATCAGTTGTCGCACATTGACCAGAGCGCTCAAAGAGTCTGCACGGTTTGTGGGGGTGAAGGAACTTTGTTCCACCGATACTTCACATGTCCGGCCTTGTTCGAATTGATGCTACTGCTCCGTCACTTGTGCCAGATAATCTGCCCTCGTTTCGGCAATACTATTAGCTTTGTTCTTACACTAGCTAAATCAACAGTTCATTTGTATTGCATGCGGATCGAGCCTGGGCAACAGGCCACTGACACACAGTTACATACACGTGCACTTAAGAGACACTTCGTTGTTAGGCTGAGTAAACGACCCCGTCTCGAGTTCTAGCAACGAACGCCGATACATTCAACTGTACCTGGCAGCCGCTAGCTTCGGTGCAGAATGGCAGTCTCACTTTTCACTGGTGACAATAGGCCGCAGCCTTGTAGCATCTTGTCCACGGAGCTTCTCTCCGCTTTGGATTTGCTGCAAGTGCTGCGGGAAAGGTGATTTTCTCGTTGGGAGAGAAGAACTGAGAGGATGATGGGATCAGTTTACGGATGTCTACGACTCTGCAGACTGGTCCCGCGCGACTCTATCGCGTTCAAAATTTTTCATGCGTTTGTCTAGAACTATTGATGCTGAGTGTTCCGGGGGAGTAGAAAAGTGGCGAAAGTCCCTGCGGAGAGCGTTTTTGCTTGCACGCAAGCAGGGGTTCTTGATTTATCTATCCCCGGTAACACTCAGTGTTCAGTGTTCTAGTTATCAAAAATTTTCGGTTTTATTTTCGGCTATTTTCTCGTCAGTTTAGATTTAATTTACAATTTTTCAAAATTCAAAGGAACTCTTCCTGGAGCTGCCACTTACCGGGTGGCCTTTAAATTCTTGTTTGATCTTTTTTAACCTTTTTGATACAATTTCTACACCGTCTTGAGTTTTCCTGTTCATTAATGTTCTTGTTCTATTGTTATTTGTTCTTTTAATCTTTAATTGTTTGTTCTTGCTTCTTTACCAGTTACTTTGTTCAATTTCATTAACTTTTGTTCTTTAGTTACTATAATACCTTTTGAGTGTTTTACGCACAGTTTTTTGTATCAATTTTATTCCTTGTTCTTAGTTCATTGTTCCTTGTTAATTATAATATGTTTGTTTTTATAGGTTAGTAATTTCGTTAGTTTTTATAGAATTTTTACAATTTTACAAATTTATAACGACTTACCTAGAAAATATAGTATCATATATACAAAAAAAAATTATTATAAATAAATATTATTGAAAAGTGCCAAGGTGACGGATGTGTTTTCTAAACCGTAAAAAATAATAATAATAAGAAGTTCCAATTTCATGCGATATATTGTTTTATTGTGTTCGGTTAGTTTGCGTGTTACTGTTTTGTTTATTTTGACAAAAAACGTTCGTTATTATTGGTGTTGTTTTCCTTTTACAATCTCTTTTGAGAATTTTTTTTTGACATTTTTGCAAATAAATTAATTTAATTTTGAAGTGTCAGTTCAGCTATAAAGTTACCTCAGACTTTTGAACAAGTTGCTACTGCCACAAAATGAGTGGCAGTAGTAGTGAGAGTAGTTCAGGGGGAACTAAAAAACCCCCTAATATACGAAAAAAGAAAGACCGTGGTCAAAGGGTTAACTTAACGACCTTCCTCAACACCAAAGAGCCCACTTAAGAGGCTAGAAAGGGCCCAAAAGAAGATGCCAAAACCTCAGTAGAAGCAGAAATAGCAACACTGTCCAGCGATTTTACATCACTATTAGCTACAGTCGTAGTGACAAACAGCGCAAGAACCGGAAGGGCGACATCCACTGCTAAAGCCTCAGCGACTTAAGATATCCGCCTTAAAAGCAGTACCATCTTCTGCCGTGAATTCTGTGGCGACATCGATCTCGAAGAACTCCGTAGCGTCAGCTGCCAAAGTACCAGCGACCTTAACCCCATCTAAAATCTTTGGAGCACCAAAGTTAATAGAAGTTGTCAAAGCAGCATCCAAAACAGCGCCACCACCCAATCCTGTGATTATGCGCCCTAGTCTCTCTGGGGCAAAGAAATCAGCGGGGAGTCAACCAGTACCACCATCACCAGCAAGAGAACAACTTAGTTCAGGGGCAGTAGTAGGGACTAGCTATGCCCAGCAGGTGAGTGATAGCTCTAAAAGAAGTTCTAATATTGTAATTCAGGGCAGCTACGTGACTCCACGTCAGCCTCCGGCCTCCACTCAGAATTGGGGACGAGGGACTCGGCCGTGGCATTTTGAGTCTAAGCCGTGAAGCACACATCACTTTGAACCAGGGGTGTGTGCTTCCAGATGGCTTCTACTGGAGTGTTGCGGGATCGATGACCTGGATTGAGGTGAGCACTGAAGCGAAATGCCATGCTTGCCATCAGACAGGGCACTTCATCGCGGAGTGCCCTAAGAGGCTCAGGAAAGTGGCTGAGGTCACTGTGGAGGAAACATCTGCCCCAGCAGAGGTTTCCAAACCAGTGACTTCGCCCAGTGCTGCGCCTGCCCTCTTGGAGCAACCTGCCACTAAGGTGTCTGAGGAGCCACTCCCTGAGGCAAATCCGACACCGGCTGTAAACAGTGCCACCCCAACACGGGAAAAGGCAGACACTTCGGACGAGGAGGTTACAAGTGGGAGCCAAAAAAAGAAAAAGAAGAGGATGAAGAGAAAAACTAAGGGCAAGCCTGACCAGGAGGTGATGCCACCACCGAAGAAAGCAGTGAGCAATGGGAGGGTCTCGTGGGAAGAGGCCATACCTTGCGCTCCGAGTGCATTATCGGTGATACCAATGGATGTCACTGATGTTCTCTCGGACGTAGAGGTTGTCTCTGCTCTCGAGACGGCCGGTCCGGTTCAAAGCGGCTATGAATCGTGTGGAAGTTCCATTTCGATTAGTAGCCGCTTTGAAGTGGACCCTGCTTTGGTGGAGGTCCCGAGGGAGAAGCTGCGCTCGCTCCTCGATAGCCTTCACTATAAGAAGAGTTCGGACAGGATCCTGACCATTCTTAGGCGTGAGTTTGGAGATCCAGCCAGGATCTTGCCCCAACTGAAACTGCTTATGGCGGAGGCCAGAAAGAAGGCAAAGTATAATGAGGTGTCGAGGTGCGAGCGCCTCTTCAACAAGGTCTCGGGAATCCTTGAGGATCTCGAACTGGACAGGACTCTTCATCATTAGAGTCGTACGTACTGCAAGACAGGTGTTGGACTCAATCCTGTCGCATATTACGAACTTCTGTGGTGAGGTTATCCTTGGTGGTGACTTTAACTGCACACTAGATTCTTCAATCGATCGTCATTCTAGAGTTGAATTCAACTCGGTGAACGCCGGCGATTATCGAGCCTAGTCAGACATAGCAACCTTGTGGATGTCGTTGGTTTAATCCAGCGACTAGGTCATACACAACGGTTTCCCGAAATGTCCAGGGTAGCTTTTCGGGTTCGAGGATAGACAGACTTTACGTCTCGTCTAGCCTTCTTAACTTTTTCGTTAGTGTCACTCATGAAGTGTGTTCATTAAGTGATCACCTTCTTGTTGTGGCGACTAGCACTTTGGTCGAAAAGCGAACTGCTTAATGGATTTTCAACAATAACTTGTTGAATTCAGAATAGTTCATCGAAGAATTCATTCAGTTTTGGCACCATTGGCGTGATAACAAGAATATTTATTCAAACCTTAGACATTGGTGGGATGTTGGAAAGCTTCAGATTCGCTCATTTATCGAGACGAGATTCAATCGGAGCAGATATCATGCATCGAGTTTGACGGCCGAAGTCACCCGGATTGGTACGCTTCTGCCCGCGCAACCAGAGTTACTCGCACAATACGAGAGACTTAAAGAACAACTGACAGCACAAAACTACAAGCGTAGCTTGAAGTTTGTGCTCCGAAACCAGTCGCGCTGGTTGCGAGAGGGCGAGTCTCCGACCGAGTACTTCTTCCAGACAACTCGACGTCGTACCGCTTCTTGTGAAGTAGACTCGATTCTTTCCGAATCGGGCCAGATCCTATACGGAGAGGAACTTGCGAATTATATTCGCAACTACTACACGCGGCTTTATGCTACATCGACGTTGCCAACATTCTCGTCCAACGATGAATTCTTTCATCATGTTCCTACTTTCTCTAATGAAAGTAGAGAATTCCTGGACAGAACGCTTACTCTCGATGATATGTGTAGCAGTAGCTACAAATTTAATATATTATATTTTAAGTAAAAGTTTATTATTTTGATTATATTATTAATAAAATATTAGTATTAAAAATCTACTTCAATAATATCCAATTAGACTGTACTGTCAAAAATATTTTAATCAACCTGTACACTTCGATAAAATTTGAATAGTGTGAAACACAAACACTTTAAAAATTATCGTAATCATTTATTCATTGAAAATAAAATACTGTACTCAATACAAAGAAAATTTTAACAAACTATCTATGTATATAACGTAAAGTAGGATACAAAAATATTGTAAATAATTTTTAGTCTAGCCAGAACAACCGGACTGGTAGTATGGAAATTAAATAAAAAATTAAAACTAAAATATTTAAATTTTTTTTATTATAAAATAAAATGTATCTTACCCATTAGATACAAAGAGTACTTAGGATTTTGGAGGCTCAAAATAAAGGGACTACGCCCCCACGTCAACTTATAATTCCAGACATCCTGACATACCTCATTGGTGACCCCGACATTCCGGTCACAACATTAGTGATCTCGGAATCTTAGAAACAGAAGTACCCCCTACCCAAGGTAAGGTACTTTCTGGTTTCTAAAATTTTCAACGCAACATCAACGCAAAATAAAAAAATATAAAAAATTTAAAACAGAAGTACCCCCTACCCAAGGTAAGGTACTTTCTAGTTTTAACTTAAGAAGCAGAAGCATCATCACAAACTTTAAAAACAGAGATACCCCCTACCCAAGGTAAGGTATTCTCTGTTTTTAAGCAATCAACAACAATCAACAGCAGCGACTCAAAGCTGCCATCAACAATCAACAGCAGCGACTCAAAGCTGCCATCAAAAACAACAGCAACAGTAAGGACATATTTAATAAGAGGTGCCCCCCACCAGTGGTAAGGCATCCTCACTATTTTAAAAAGAAGTCATCATCAAATCTACAATCAACAACAACAAAAGCAACAATCCATCCATCAAGCGACAAGTTCAAGTCAACACATCTTTAGGAAGAAAGAAGAATCAACATAACTTCAACAAAAATTTTATATTGGTATGTTCTCGTTTTTTTAATTAAAATTAATATAATTTGTACAACATAAACATACACAATTCCACATTACAACATATTTTCTTCTCTTTTTCTCAACTTTAAAAATTTGTATATTTCTTTGCAATAAATAATATATCTTTAACTCAAGTTAAAATATATTTTATCATAGTATAATCATCTAAAAATTTTTAAATATTAAGGGGTTGTACTTTCATTTTGTGATTCGCGAAGTTAAGTCTCGTTAATATCAGTGTTTAAAAAAAAAAAAAGGTGAAATTTTATTTTCAAACAGTGAAAATCTACAATCATGATGACTAGTGAAGACGAGTCAAATTTTTCACAACAAACGTTACATACAAATGCTACAAATTTCAACGAAAACAATTATATAGCCTCAACTGCAATCAAACTACCAAGCTTTTGGACTCCATATCCAGAAGCTTGGTTCATTCAAGCCGAAGCCCAATTTGCTTCTAAAAGAATAACGGTTGACGAAACAAAATATAGTCACGTTGTTCAATCTTTACCAGTGGAAGTTATAACAAATGTTCTAGATTTCTTACAAAATCCTCCACTGTTAAACAAATATGAATGTTTAAAGAATACTCTGATCTCACGTTTTACCGAATCAGAAGAAAAGAAGCTAGATCAACTTCTATCTACAACTGAAATCGGAGATAGAAAACCTTCAGAATTTTATCGCTCTATGGAAATTCTAGCAGCCAATTCATCCACATTTAGCAAATCATTAATAAAGAAGTTATGGATGAGAAAATTGCCGGCAAATATAAACATTGCTTTAATATCTTCCGGAAAACAAGATATTAAAGAACTTTTAGATTTGGCAGATAATATATATGATATTTCCAAAATTCAATTTATATCGGAAATAAACAAAAATCTACCAAAACCAAATTACAATTTCATAGATAACAATTTTCTTTTATCAAAAATAAACAATTTAGAAAATAAAATAGAAAATCTCGAAAATTTGATAAAAAGATTATCATGTCAAAACCAACCCTCTTTCTCACGGTCTAGAAACAGATCGAGAGATCATTCATTCTCTAGAAACAATTCACATAATAGACAATTTTCAAAATTTAGAGATAACAATTCTTATTGTTGGTACCACAATAAATATGGTACCAAAGCGAATAAATGTATTTCGCCGTGTTCTTATAAACCTATTGATAATCAAAAAAAACTAATTAATCCCTCAGTGAATAATATGTATAACATTAACATTTCTAAACGTTTATTCATTTTTGACAAAGAAAGTAAATTCAAATTTCTAATTGATACAGGTGCTGATATTTCAGTAGTACCTAATGAATTCTTTAAAAAATTTAACAAAGACCCTAACTTATATTTATCCGCAGCAAACGGTTCTACCATTAACACTTATGATACAAAATTACTTAAAGTAGATTTCGGTCTTAGGAGA
This sequence comes from Leptarthrus brevirostris, assembly GCA_964036015.1. Taxonomy (NCBI): domain Eukaryota; kingdom Metazoa; phylum Arthropoda; class Insecta; order Diptera; family Asilidae; genus Leptarthrus; species Leptarthrus brevirostris. The sequence continues at coordinate 62,400,098 of OZ038375.1, forward strand.
GAATTCATTTTCCCATTTATAATTGCTAATGTCAACAAGCCCATCATCGGAGCAGACTTTTTAACAAAATTTAATTTACTCGTCGATTTAAAAAACAAAAGATTACTCGACGGTACAACAACATTAAGTGTTAGTGGAATAACGGTAAACGCAAATACTCCAACTCCTCGTTACTACGCAATCAGTAATGAGTACGGTAAAATTTTGTAAAGATTTCCCACATTAACACAACCACCTCGTTATGATATTCCAGTTAAACATAACGTTGTACATCGCATAGAAACTAAAGGACTATTACCTTTTTTCTCGTCCAAGACGTTTAGATGGACATAAATACAAAATTGCAAAATTAGAATTTGATCACATGGTTAAATTAGGTCTGTGCCAATTATCATCTTCTTCAGTATCTTCTGCACTACATCTAGTAGCAAAGAAAAATTCTACAGATTGGTGACCATGTGGAGATTATCGCAGACTCAACGCAATCACAGTTCCGGATAGATACCCATTACCACACATACAAAATTTGTCAATGAACTTAAACGGTTGCACCATTTTCTCAAAAATTGATTTGATAAGAGCTTACCACCAAATTCCAATGGCTAAAGATGACATACATAAAACAGCCATTACAATTCCTTTCGGATTATTTGAATTCACAAGGATGCCTTTTGGTCTAAGAAATGCTGCACAAACATTTCAACGATTCATGGACCAAATCATTAAAAATTTAGATTTCGCTTTTATCTACATTGACGATATTTTAGTTGCCAGCAAATCTGAATCCGAACATCAAAATCATTTAAACCAAATTTTTAAACAACTGTCAGATTTCGGAATCAATATCAATCCATCCAAATGCATTTTCGGAGTTGGATCTTTGGACTTCCTCAGTCATAAAATAACAAAAGAAGGGATATTACCTTCAGAAGACAGAGTCCAAATTATTAACAATTTTCCTTCTCCAAATTCCATTAAACAAATTCAACAATTTATAGGCATGGTTAATTATTACCATAGATTTATTGCAAATCTTGCCAAATTACTAAACCCAATTCACACTCATTTGGCCCTACTTCTCAAAAAGAAACCAAATAACTCTAAAAACTTTTCTTGGCCAACAGAATGTGAAGATCAACTTAACAAAATTAAACAATCATTTTCAAAAGCAACTTTATTAATTCATCCTATTGAAAATGCAAAATTCAATTTAACTGTGGACGCTTCTGCTAGCGCTGTTGGTGCAGTTCTCCAACAATCCAATGCAAATCATTGGGAACCCATTGCATTTTTCTCTAAAAAATTAAAAGACGCAGAAATAAAATATTCAGCATTCGACCGAGAACTTTTGGCATTATATCTAGCCATGAATCATTTTAGACATTTTCTAGAAGGTCGAGAATTTACAGCTTTTACAGACCACAAACCACTCATTACAGCAATATGGTCTAAAACAGAAAGAAGTCCAAGACAAACTAGACATCTGGACTACATAACTCAATTTACCTCAGATATCAGACATATCAAAGGAAAATCAACAGTAGCAGATACTTTATCTAGAATTTCAATCGAAAATTTCGAACATTCAAAACATAGCAATACCAAATTTGATTTAAAAACTATTGCTGAGTACCAAAATAGTGATGAAGAACTTACACATCTTTTAATAACTCAGCATAACAGACCAGATAATTCAAAATATAAACTTGTTAAAATTAAATTAAACACTTCTGACTCTGACATTTGGTGCGAAGTTTCTACTAAAAATTCACGGTCATATATACCCAACGAACTTCGAAAAACTATCTTTAATACCATTCATAATTTATCTCATCCAGGAATTAGAACAACACGAAAATCTATTGTTTCTAAGTACTTTTGGCCTGGAATGAATACAGATATTAACAAGTGGACCAGAAATTGTGTCAATTGCCAAAAAGCCAAAGTAACTAAACACACAAAGTCTGAAATCGGTAAATTCGATCTACCCAAAACAAGATTCGAACATATCCATTTAGATTTGGTAGGTCCTTCCCCTTCTTCAAATGGATATTCTTATATTCTAACAATAATAGATAGATTTACTCGTTGGCCAGAAGCTTATCCAATCAAAGATATACAGGCAAGCACAGTTATCAACACATTATATGAACAATATTTTCCACGTTTTGGTATTCCTCTAGAAATTACCACAGATCAAGGTACTCAATTCGAATCCAAATTATTCGAAGAATTTACAAAAATTTTAGGATCACATCGAATCCGTACTACTCCTTATCATCCACAATCCAACGGAATGATAGAACGATTTCACAGACAATTAAAAGCAGCCATACGCGCTCGTGACGGCCAAAATAATTGGGTCACACAATTACCTGCAGTCCTCTTAGGTTTCCGAACCACGATTAAAGAAGACTTGCAATGTTCTCCAGCAAAACTTGTCTATGGACAACCTCTTCGCGTTCCAGGAGAATTTATCATTAACAATAACTCAACAATACAAGATCCATCAAATTTCTTAAGTAAAATTAGATCTTGCATAAATAACTTCAAACCTTCACATTCTCGAAAACAAAATTCTAAAATCTACGTACCTAAAGATTTAAAAGATACAGAATTCGTTTTTGTTAGAATCGACAGAAGCAAATCTTCTTTACGAAACCCATATGAAGGTCCTTTCAAAGTATTAAACAAACTGGACAAATTTTATCAAATCGATTACCGTGGTAAAGCTACAAACATTTCAGTCGACAGACTAAAACCAGCATTTATCGAAAACACGAAACAAATAATTACACCAATCAAAGACATTACAAAAAAGAAAGTAAAATTTCAATTATAATTTACTAAAAATATTATTATTCATCATTTTCTTAATTTTACGATTCACTTAAAATGGACGTTTTCACTGATATTATATTTTAAGTAAAAGTTTATTATTTTGATTATATTATTAATAAAATATTAGTATTAAAAATCTACTTCAATAATATCCAATTAGACTGTACTGTCAAAAATATTTTAATCAACCTGTACACTTCGATAAAATTTGAATAGTGTGAAACACAAACACTTTAAAAATTATCGTAGTCATTTATTCATTGACAATAAAATACTGTACTCAATACAAAGAAAATTTTAACAAACTATCTATGTATATAACGTAAAGTAGGATACAAAAATATTGTAAATAATTTTTAGTCTAGCCAGAACAACCGGACTGGTAGTATGGAAATTAAATAAAAAATTAAAACTAAAATATTTAAATTTTTTTTATTATAAAATAAAATGTATCTTACCCATTAGATACAAAGAGGACTTAGGATTTTGGAGGCTCAAAAAAAAGGGACTACGCCCCCACGTCAACTTATAATTCCAGACATCCTGACATACCTCAATATGCTTACCGCAACGAAGGATCTTCGACGTCATACTTCTCCTGGTTATGATGGTCTAACTCCAGAATTCTTTGTTGGTTTTAGGAATCTTTTGATTCCGGACCTTTTGGATGTCTCTAATTCTGCAGTGGTTGGACATACCGAATTTCCCTCAAGTTGGCGGAGATCCGTTATGCGTCTAATACCTAAGAAGGGGGATCTTCAGAGGATGGGAAACTGGAGGCCAGTTACTCTGTGTAATGTCGACTACAAAATAGTTTGCAAAACACTTCGCTCAGTGATTGCCTCAGTAATACACCCGTCACAGTCCTACTGTATTCCAGGTCGTAGTATCTACGGCAAAACTAAGGGCGGTCGGGGAGGAGGAACTTCCTCGATCCAAAGTCCTGGTAGGCTACTTTCCGGACAGCCAGGAGCTCAAAAATGAGGAGATCCTCGACCAGTCGAGGGCCAAAACCATCAACTGAGGGTCTCGGCCTGGAGGATACTGAAGAGGGAAACAGAGGAAACATCCACTGTTATAGTCCTCTCAGTAGATGACTTCTCGGCTGAGGCTCTCAAAAAGACCTTCTTCAAGGTAAATTATATGTTCGGGCAGGTACAGCTCAAGCCCAAAAGTGGCTTTGCTAAGGCCCAGTCTTCGCCGGGGTCTAGCTCCAAGGATGCTAAAAACCCGACGGGACGGGCTGGATGTGGCTCTCATACAGGAACCTTGGGTTCATGAAAGGCTGATTAAGGGACTTCCATCAAAACAGGGTAAGTTAGTCTATGATGGCGAGCACGGAGCTCCTCGTGCTGCATTGATGTTCAAGCCAAAGATTAACTTTCTTCCTATTCCAGAGCTAATTACTAGGGACCTGGTAGCAGCCTTAGTGGATGTGCCGACGCACAGGGGAAAACAGGAGGTTGTCATAGCCTCTGCCTATTTCCCTGGAGACTCGGACCAACCACCACCTCCAAGGGAAATTACGCAGCTACTGTGCTACTGCCAAAAGCACAATAGGAAGTTCATCATTGGATTCGATGCGAATGCCCACCACATTATCTGGGTTAGTACCTGGACAAACAGCCGATGTGAGTACCTTTTAAACTATTTCATTAAGAACAATATTGAAATATTAAATAAAGGCAATAAAGCAACCTTTACTAACATTGTTCGCCAAGAAGTTCTGGATCTTACGATAGCCAATCCAAACTTGGAGAACAACATTATTAATTGGCACGTGTCGGATGAGCCCTCTTTATCAGATCAAAAACATATAAGATTTGACATGGAGGCACCTCATGTGCAGCTGGAAGCGGTCAGAGTTCCTAAGCTAACCAACTGGGACATCTATCGGGAGCACATCAGGACGAACATACAAGAACTCGATGAAGCCCCGCTAGAATCCCAGGAGGACCTTGAAAGGGCCTCAAAACAGCTACAAGACCTGATCGTACAAAGCTATGAAAATAGTAATCCTGTCAGACGCAGAGAGGCAGCTAGAGATGTGCCTTGGTGGAACAGGACACTAAGCAAACTAAGAGCTAAATCAAGAAAACTCTTCAATAAAGCCAAGCGCTCAGGAGCCTGGGACGACAACAAACAGGCCCTGACTGAGTATAACAAAGAACTAAGGAGGTCCAAGAGGAAAACCTGGAGAAAGTTCTGTGAGGAGATTGACAATCTACCTGCAACAGCACGTCTCCAAAAAGTACTCTTAAAAGATCACTCCAATGGCATAGGCCTCCTCCAGAGGACTGATGGTTCTTACACCACAGACTCTGAGGAAACACTGAAACTACTCTTGGAAACTCACTTCCCTGAGTGTTCACTGCCAGAAGAAAACAGAGGAACTCAATCACTCCATGTGCGCGGTGGGTCAACACGCAGATTGAGGAGCACCTCGGGTAAAATCTTCACAGCCGGGAGAGTAAGATGGGCCATTAACTCCTACAAAGCCTATTAAAAGCCTACAAATCTCCTGGTGGCGACGGCATCTTCCCAGCTCTTCTGCAGCAGGGCTTAGATGATCTGTTGCCAATACTCACTAAAATATTTAGGGCTAGCTATCAACTAAGCTACATCCCCAATCCGTGGAGGGAGGTACGGGTCGCTTTTATACCCAAGAGTGGGGGGCGACCAGCGGTTCAACCCAAGGCATATCGGCCGATAAACCTATCCTCCTTCCTTCTCAAGTCAATGGAGAAAATCATTGACCAACATATTAGGTACGGTTGTCTGAAGGACACACCGCTAGATGCAAACCAACTATCACAGCGAGGCTGGGGGACAATTCGGTAACAGTAAGGGCCACTAGAGGTTGTCCTCAGGGGGGAGTTCTTTCCCCACTGTTGTGGTCACTTGTTATCGACGACCTGGTCATTACCATAGAGAGCAAGCAGGACCGAATCATCTCAAGAAGACTGTAAAATGCTCTAAACATGGTACAATCCTGGTGTGCTAGGGAGCGGCTCAGAGTCAACCCTAGTAAAACAACCATTATACCGTTCACAAGAAAAAGGAAGCTAAGGCTAGAGGCTCATACTCTTGAAGGAACACGGATAAAATTCTCAAGTGAGGTCAAATATCTAGGAATAATCCTAGATCAAAGACTCACTTCGAATTCTCAACTTAATAGGGTTACAGGAAAGGCTATGAGTTCCCTATGGTTCTGCCGAAGACTCTTTGGAAAGACCTGGGGACTAAGGCCCAAAATGGCCCTCTGGGCATATGAAACAATCATAAAACCAGTGGTCACCTACGCAGCTCTCGTGTGGTGGCCAAAAGTAGAACAGAAGACAGCGCGGTCCGCACTGCAAAAACTGCAGAGGTCAGCATGTCTAGGAGTTACAGGCGCCATGCGCACATGCCCCACGGCAGCTATGGAGGCCCTATTAAACCTCCCCCTTTTACATATACATCTAAAGAAGGAGGCACCCTTAAGCGCAATAAGGCTGACTGGCGCCAATCTCCTCACACCAGGGAATTGGTCTGGCCATAGGAAAATCCTTGAAGAATTCAAGGGTGATCTGGTGATCAACTCAATAACGGATATTATGCCGAAGAGGCATAACTTTGACATACCATTCAAGCTGATCCTTGAGAGCAGAGATTATTGGATCAATAATAGACATATCTTTGAAAGAGGATCTCTGGTTTGGTACACGGATGGATCCAAGATGGAAGACAGAACAGGCATCGGGGTCTTTGGACCAAGATCAAGGATATACAAATCGTTTGGTTCTACACCAACCATCTTCCAAGCACAGATACATGCCATCGAAATCTGCGCACGCGAAATTGCCAATAGAGGAATACGCGGTGCTAAAATATATATTATGTCCGACAGTCAGGCGGCACTTAAGGCGTTGGGATCCTACACCTTTGAGTCTAAAATCGTCTGGGACTGTCTCACTGCTCTTAAAGAACTGGCCCGGAGCAACAGCATCACGCTGGCATGGGTACCAGGGCACGAGGGCATTGAAGGCAACGAGAAGGCGGATTACCTAGCAAAAAAAGGTGCGGATTCTCAGTTTATTGGACCGGACGATTGTAAGCACTCACACTGGACTAACATCCCAGGGTCAAGACAAGCAAAGAGGTTTATAACCTACTCAACACAGAAAAAGAAGGAGCTGCTCTCAATCAGCAGACCAGATTTAAGGCTGATAACAGGACTTTTAACTGGTCACTGTCACCTGGGCCACCACCTAAAAAAGTTAGGGCTGGCTGATGATGACACCTGTTGATTCTGTCTAGAAGAGGAAGAGACTGCGGAACATATCCTCTGTCACTGTGAGGTCCTCGGCCGCCTCAGGCTGAGACACCTTGGTGGGGCTTTTCTATCACCGTCAGACATAGCCAAGATAGCCCTCAGAAAAATTTTAGGACTGATAAGGGAACTAAAAATTGACGGGGCGGCCTAATAATGAACCTGGATCAGGTCACAAAAGATCAAACTGGTCGCAGTGACTAAAGGATGCGGAAAAGTCCTTGATCCAACCCTTAATAATAATTTTTTTTTTATGTATAATGACGCTTTATTTCATTCATCGTTATAAAAACGTAAAAATCCTACAAAAACTAGCTACTCTAACAATTGTACAAACATTAAAAGACACAGTAATAAAGATCAAAAAGAACATAGCAAAAACGACTAAATATACTATATATGTTACTGTAAATAGGTTATATAAAAAGGACTCTAAAACTTGAAGGCAAAAACCTGTAAAAAATTTCTAAGCTCTAAGAAAAGTTCAGGAAAATTTTGAAAAGAATCCGAAACAAAACCTAGAGCTTAACCTAAAACGAACGAACCAAATAAACCGAAACCGAAAAATCAAACTAGAACTTGATTGTCTGAGTGTTCTCAGAGGGTAGATGCAGCACCGGGCGAAGTTCCTACTTCGGGAACCACTGCTCCCAAGCAAATGCCCTCTCCGTAGAGCCGTTCGCCACTTTTCTAGTCCTCCGGGAGCACACATCCAAACATGTTCTAAACGAACGCACAAAAATTAATACAATAATAATCATAGTCCCGCAGGGGGACTTCCATGAAGTCACGGGCTTGACAACCCCGCGGACCCCAGTTAAATCCAGGGAGAGTCTGTTCCCATATTGGGCGGCTCCTGGTCGGCGTCTGTTCTCCATGTTAGGGGCGGCCGTTTTACTAAACCTGGTAGTAGGTATAAAATGCAACCCATTTTTCAATGGAGAACAATGAAAGAATTGCCTCGGATCGGGGTGCGCTGAGGAGTCGGACTGGACTCAGACGCACCGAAACTCAGTCCTCCGTGTTAGACAGTGGAGCGAGTGGCACTGGCTCACGGGTTGGTAGGCCGTCCACAAGAACGTCCCCGGACCCTGCTCAAAGTGTTTCGCAGACAGCAAATCCATTGTTGCCAGTGACCACCATAGCGGGAATCTCTCGTGTGCGCATGAAATGGACACCTGAAGTGAATACCTTCATCATGCGCACATACTACAGGATAACGAATTTGGAAAGAGACGTGACTGCATATCGACAGGAATTGCATAGGGCATTCATGACGGAATACCCTAATACAAACGTCACAGAGCAGAGAATTGCCGACCAAAGACGAGTTATAGTTAGGAACAACCTACTTGCACCAAATATTCTGCAAGAGATTAAGGACCAAGTGTCTAGAGATCTGCAGAATAACAACACATTACACATAGCACCAAACACCAACATAACCCCGTATTATAACACATCGCAAAACCACACCGCGTCACCACACAATACCACACTCCCACGCGATATCTCACCGCCACATCACGTCACACCTTCACACCAAACTGTACACATATCTTCTCCAAACAACAATAATACTGGCAAAATTTTGCATCCAGCCCATATCCACACTATCACACAAACCCAATACCCAAACACCCCACCCATACTCAATAGCTCTGATCTCGTTCTTAGGAATAAGGTCAAACAAGCGTTTCAGGATGCATTCACAGAGTTTGCACACTTAAACGGAAACAACGACACATAATACCAAAACAGGGCACATCTTAACAATTATCCAGCATTCTTGACATCTTGAATACGGACGTTCTGCCAGAGTACTTAACACACGACAGAACGTTTACTGAAGTGCATACAGCGATATATTGTGCTGCTGTTGCGGCTATCAGATGCAATGGTTCAAAGACGCTCAATCCAACTAATATTAACAACGCGACGCTGAAAAAACCGGCTTGGGAGAAACGACTTTAGAGGCGAATCGATGGGATCCGTTGTGATCTCGGCCGACTTATCCAGTATAAACAGGGCAACAGAAGTAAGAGAGTAGTAAAAAGAATTCACAAAATTTTAGAAAAACAAAAATTACACACAAACATAGACACAATTAATACAAACATTACAATGCACATAGATACACTAGTTCAAAAACTTTCGGCACTTTCCACTAGATTAAAAAGATACAGAAAGTGTACGGATAGAAAAACGCAGAACACAAAATTCATTTGCAATGAAAAAAACTTTTATAGATCACTTAAACACAATCAAACAATAGCCCGGCAAGTGAACTACCCTCCGAAAGAGATATGGTCGACTTTTGGTCATCTATTTGGTCAAAAGAACTCCATCATAACCCCAATGCTGAGTGGATTGAAGCAGAAATGCAACGCGTTCAAGACATACCCAACATGCCAGAATCACAGATATCGATGGAGATACTAACGGATGTCATACAAAATACCCATAATTGGAAAGCACCAGGCACAGACAATATTCAAAATTACTGGTTCAAGAAGTTTACATCTACACATATGCACCTCTTACACCACATTAATAATTTTTTAACGGGGGAAATCACGTACATGCTACCAAAAGGCAATAATAACACCACAGATCCATCCAAATATAGACCGATCACTTGTCTACAGACATTTTATAAGATTATGACTTCTTGCACCAGTAAACTAATCCACAAACACACAGAACTAAATAACATATTGTCTGAGCAGCAAAAGGGATGCCGACAAGGGTCATTGGGTTGTAAAGAACAACTGCTCATAGACTCTGTGATCCTGCGACAAACAAAAACTGCTCGCTGGAATATACATGCAGCATATATCGATTATAACAAGGCGTATGACTCTGTCCCGCACTCTTGGCTGGTCGATATACTGAATGTATACAAAATGCATCCAACACTCGTCCACTTTCTGCAACACTCAATGAAATACTGAAACACAAAAATAAACATAAAAACACCAAACCAACAGATTACAACACCCCCGATACCAATCAGGCTAGGTATATTCCAGGGAGACTCTTTGAGTCCGTTATGGTTTTGTCTCGCTCTGAATCCACTATCACGTGCCTTGGATGCCACCGGTTATGGGTATAATATACGACACGACAGGGAAAATATTCATAAAATCACGCACCTCATGTATATGGACGACATCAAATTATACGCTTCCTCGAAACCTCATCTGCAACAGCTGCTGCAGACCACTCTGGATTTTTCCAATGACATCCGGATGGAGTTCGGAGTTGACAAATGTAGGACGCTTCACGTGACGAGGGGAAAACACGAATTTGTGGGATTCGATCTCCCATCCGGGGACACTATTGAACCAATGGGGGAGGGCGAACTCTACAAGTATCTTGGATTCGAACAATCACGTGATATACCTCACACGGACATAAAGCGAGCGCTAGAGACTAAATATACAGGCTGCTTAAACAGTCTTCTTAAAACTAGCCTTAATGGGAAAAATCTCATTAAGGCTATAAACACGTATGCAACACCAGTCCTTATTTATTCCTTTGGGGTAATTAAATGGGCACAGACGGACTTAGAAGCACTGGACAGAAGAACTCGAACGATGTTGACAAGGTATAGGGCACACCATCCTAACTCCTGTATAGAACGACTAACGCTACAAAGGTGCGAGGGGGGTCGCGACCTGATAGACATAAAGTCACTTCATTATAAACAAGTGAAATCTATCAGAGAATACTTCTATAGCAAAGAAGATAACTCTCCATTGCATGCAGCAGTGATCAAAGCCGACAACAAACAAACACCACTTGATTTGCACAACAGAATGCTGGATAATACCCTTAACATAGCCACACACACAGATAAACAGCAAGCATGGTCACAGAAGTCTCTCCACGGAAGACATTACGCTGACTTGAATCAAAATCATGTCGACAAAGATGCGTCGAAGGCTTGGCTCAGTCGCGGTGATTTATTCCCTGAGACGGAGGGATTCATGCTTGCTATACAAGACAAAGTCATTAGCACGAGGAATTATAGGAAACACATCTTTAAGGATGCGGCAGTTCAGGACGACACGTGTAGACTTTGTCATTTAGCTTCTGAAACAATAGAACATATAACGGCTGGATGCAATCTCCTTACTGAAACAGATTACTTGCATAGGCACAACCAGGTCCGCAATATCATACACCAACAGTTAGCCCAAAACACAACCTTATTACACCCGCCACATACACACCATATTACAAATATACACCAGACAGTGTTCTTGAAAACTCCACACATAAAATATATTATGATCGGTCAATAATAACTGATCGGACAATACACCACAATAGACCGGATATTACTCTCATAGATAAACACAGCAAAACAACATACCTTATTGACATTGCAGTACCCAACACCAACAATTTACAAAACACTTTTAGAGAGAAGATTACGAAATATACAGATTTGGCACACGAGGTGCAGCGGATGTGGAAAATGGACAAAGTGACTATCGTGCAAATCATCTTGTCTTCCACAGCCACAGTGTTTGTACCGAAAACATAATCACAAATATACAAACACTAAAGTTACATAAAAACACTCCACACACACTACAGAAAGCGGTTGTTCTTAACACTTGCCGAACGGTTCGCAAATTCCTGAACTACGGACAGGACGCTACAGACAATACATAAGGACATAACGAACGAATGACAAATCCCCGAAGTCTTGGCATTACGCCCGACGTAGGGGAAAACTACCGCCGCGCCGGCTAAAAGCCGAGATGACACGCGTTAACACCGAAAATAATCATAGAACCGCAGGGGGACTTCCATGAAGTCACGGGCTTGACAACCCCGCGGACCCCAGTTAAATCCATGGAGAGTGTTATGTACTATATATATTGTCCCTTTGACAAAGACAGTAGATTTTCTGGCGAAAACTCACCCCGAAGTACACTCCTCCTTTTAGTTAGTGTTACACAATTTAATCTTTTCGAACACAGTTTTATTTCTAATTAAATATTCTAACATGATTTTTCTCTTAGCCAGTTTTACACAATTTTACTTTTTCACAACTTTATTTTTACTTCATTAACTTAACCAGTATTACACAACTTAACTTTTTCTAACACAATGTTATTTTTACTTAATTATCTTAATCAGTTTTACACAGTTTTACTTTTTCACAACTTTATTTTTACTTAAATAACGTAACCAGTATTACACAACTTAACTTTTTCTAACACGATGTTATTTGTACTTAATTATCTTAATCAGTTTTGCACAGACACCTCTTTTACAAAATTTACCGGCGACCGTACCGTATTGATCGTAAAAACAGACTCCGTTGACCTCTCGGTTAATTACATTAACCGTGTCTACACGAAAGCTTTGAGCTTTCTTTTGATGTAGGGAGAGATCATCGTCGCGTTCCCTGTACATGTATCTGTACATGGGTACTTAGAATGTTTTGTCAGCGTTTTTCCGTGTGAACGAATTATTTTCGTTCTTACGCTTTATCAGGAATATGTTTATGTAGCATTTTACATGCTACGAAGGTTTGTATGCTGGTTGAGCCAGTGAGTGTAATTTAATATTTTTGTTTGTTACACTTGAATTTTACGCTGGCTCAACCGAATGCATATGGATTCGGATTTATGGCTTATCTTGTTGGATAAGCTAAATCCAATATGCGGCATGGCCTTGTTGACTTTCCGTTGTATATCGGATTAGGATTTTTATGACTTATGTTTATAAGTGAAATCCGATATACAACATTCCTTCCTCCTACAAAGATGTGATTATTCTTGGGAGAGGAATAATCACCGGGATTAATAAGGTCCAGCAGGGAAGTTTTTAGTTCGCATCCAATTCTTCCGCGCGACGGTCAATTCATCTTCAACTAAACGCACAGCACGAAAACGTCATGAATTTCCAGGAGGCCATCACTCGCTCTGGTCTTCGTGTGCTCTCCGAACACACGGTGGAGGAAACGAGCATTGTCATCCTCCACGTGGTGCCGGGTTGAAAGGGGGTACTACGGTTGTGCTGCCACCGGGAAGATGCTCTCCCCTTAACCATCTGGACGGCCCCCGCTCAGGTTATGACCACTCATGTAGTGGCCCTGTGGATGGCGCAGGGGGATCGCTGGGTAGTTAGTGGTAAGTTTGATTTATTTTTTATTTTTTTATTATATTTTTTTTTGATATATTATGATTTTTTCAGGCGGAACCATCTCCGTTGTTGGACGTAGTTATTACGTCGGGCCCCCTAGCTTTCCCGAAATCCTGTTGGACGAGGGGAGGTAGCTGCTCCTGCTGTTGCAGCGTCGGAAGAGGAGGAGACCTGGGGTTGAGGAGTACTTCGCCTGGTGTTTTGTCCTTCTCGTTTATTTTTAACTTCCCACATATAGGAAGTTATTGTAATCTGCCTGATTTTCAAAATTTTTAGTTTTAATTTTTTTTTACATTTCAAAGTCACCATAGTGTTTTACGCATGTTTTTGAACACATGTATGTGTGTGTGTGTGTGTGTGTGTGTGTGTGTGTGTACGTACGTACGTACGTACGTTCGGACCCACTTTTTTCGACAACGAAATCTCGCGAACAAAAAATGATAACGACTTCGCTATGGTGCCATTCGAAGCGTATTATTGTCAATAAGAGCTGAAAGAAATTTAATCAATTTCGGTTCAGCCGTTTTTTTGTTTAAACAAAAAAACTGAAAAAAAGTTGATTTCAGACTTTCTTGAAAAGGATTTCTTCGATGTAATTTGTTCTGATGACGATCGGGACATCAAAATGTCGGATAGTAACAATTTATTATGAACAGAAATTGTTTATAATGATGAAAAATTTTTTATAACAATAATAAATTTATAATTATCAAAAATGGTTTTACCTGGTTGAAAATTGATTATGAAAATTGGAAATTGAATACAAAATTGCAGATTGTTCATAGCAATTGAAAATTCTTATAAACAATTGAAATGTTGTTACCACAAAAAATTTCTTTTATGAATAAACTTTGTTTATATCAATTAAAAATGGTCTATAACAATTAAGAATTGTTTATATCAATTATAAATTGTTTATAACCATTCAAAATTATTAATAACAAATGAATTCCAAACAAAGTGCATTTATTTGGTTTTCATTAAAAAATAGTGCTATAACGGAATAATTTTTTAAAAAATTTTTTGCACCTAATTACAACGAAATTATCATGATAAATTAAATTCATTAATTTATTTATTTATAAATTTAAAATATCAATTTTTTAAGTATTTTTAAATGAGATACAAGTGGGCGAAAGTTTTTTTTCAAAAAGATTCATCTGATCTAATTGGTTCTGATACAACTCGATACTTAAAAAAAAATCTAGAACTTTTATAGTTTTTTGTAACATTAAAAAAATGTTTAAAAAAACCATAAATAGTTGATATTAATGATAAATAAAACGATAAATCGAATAGTATGAATTTTATTGAGTTTTCACTTACTCGAAATATAATTGAATATTGTTAATAACAATTGAAAATTGTTATTAACTGGGAAGTTGTTCGTGTGGACCTCAAGGGTCGCACCAATGATGCGACACCCAGAATCTGGACCTACCCCACTAGTTTTTCTTTTGTATTAATATAATATATATATCTATCTTTTTATCACTTAATAATTTTTTTATATTCTTTTGGTTTTAATTAAATGTAAAATTTTCTTTTTTTTCTTTTATTAATAAATAAAAAAATTTTTTTTTAACTTTATGTAATTGCTTAATTATTTGTAATTGTTTTGTCTTTTCTGTTCTTGTTGTTCTGCCTTGTTGTTTCTTGGTTTTTGTGCCGGCATAAAAAGTGTTTGAGGTTAGTCTTATATTGACAGCCTCTCTTCTTTGGAGGATGAATGTGGGTTTTTTTTGTATTTTTGTCTTCTATTCTGAATCTAATGGTCAACTAACTGTATTGATCTGGTTCGGGGAAGAGTGGTGGGTCGCTTTTGCGATGTTTGAGGGGCAGCATAAATTCGTACCAGAGGGGTATCGGTAGCTGGGGTTTGTTGGTGGTTACGTTGGTTGGATCTCTTTAGGATCGCTGGAACCACGTACCGAATTGCAGCATATATTGCTACGACCAACAGAATCAATCCCGTTAACGAGATCGAAGTTACCGAGAGTACATGGGAGGTTTTATTTCCAGGGCTTATGCGAATATTTTGCATTTTTGTTCTAATTTCTTCAAGAGATTTTGTACTTTGGTGGATCAGTCGATTAGTTTCGTCACCGATCAATAATGTCGGGTGTGACTGATCATCTCTATTTTGAGCTACGTCCTTTGTTTTTTTCTACTTCCCTTATCAGGAATTCTTCTATGCGGACCGATTTGGAATTGACAGGGTTCATTTATTAATAGAATTCCCTGACCTGACAGGCGGTAAGTGAGCAGTCGGTGTGTACATGTTATATGTACCACTGTGGGTTTCATTAATGAAAATAATCACGAATTAGGTTTGCTCAGCTTAATTAGAATACCTTTAGGTGGAATTTGGGCCTTTAATGTGCATCTCGGGTTTTCATCTAATGGGTTGAAGAGAATTTTGATGACACATTCTTCTGATATTGTTGCTTTGGTTACTGGAGTATTTAACCTGCCGGTATAGGTATCTTCTTTTACCTCTTTTGTTACTTTACGGAACGTTTTCATGTTCTCCGGTGTGAGCAACTGAAATTCTTGGGTTTGAATTTGGCTGGCAACATGTGAGTATTCGATATTCGGGACCAAACTATGGTTTGAGTCTACATGTATTGGGAAGCATCGAATTCTTTGTAGCTTCATTTTTGGTATGTTGAAAATTGGCAATGTGATACGAATTACAAGTTTTTCCTGTAATAGGTGGGTTCGAAGATCTGCCGTTTGATAGAGGACTGATAATCATTTCTGGGGATTGGGACAAGTCGAGTGTGACTTGTGGTATATTTCTAATAAAGTATTTGCGGAAATCAAGAGCGGGTGGATTTGGTTATTACGGCTGGATACTATTATATCCAACAGGGCTTGTTGCCGAAATTCGATTTCCACCATCTGTAGCAATAAGCTTGAGATTATCTCTTGTCTTAATTGACGTTTGTTTAGCTCGTCGGTAGTGTTTAGCAAATTATTTATTTGACCACTAAGAAGACGTTGCCGTTCAGATAGGGATGTCAGGGGTTTTTGGATTTGAGAGAAGGTGGTTTTTACCACGCTGATTTGTTGCTTCTCTAAATCCAACAGAGCTTGAGTGTTGGTCTCTAATTCTTCCAGACGACTATACACTTCATGCTCGTTTTCACTGTCCATAGTACCAAAAAGGTAGTGCATCGCATTCCCTATTCCGTCAAAGATGGATCTAGGTTTGCGTGATTTTGGCACTGCTTCCCTTATGACGCTAGTTCTTCTCTTAATATTTTCCATTAAGGCGTGGACGTGTTTGGTTTGGAGTTCACATAAATTACCTAGTGTGGCTTGGCCACAGAGCTGATGAACATAATGCTCAGCTCGTTCTGCTAACCTAGTTTATTTTTTCTACTTTCACTGAGTAATACCTTATCCCCTATATGGAAAATGAGGGGGCGAACAGTTCTATCATAATACTGTTTTGAGCGGTCTTTACTTATTAAGATGTTTCGCCTTGCCGTGGCATACATTTTCTGAAGCTTATACCTTAGAAGGTGATAGTAACTTTCGTGGTTATACACCGGTTCTGGATCTCTTTTTAGATTAGACGGGACATCCGCTGTGAAGCCATATAGGCAGTCCATTGGGGTTAATTTTGTACCTTCGTGTATGCTATTATTGTACACGAATGCAGCGGTTCGCAAGAAGTGATCCCAGGATTTGGGGTTGTCGTCCACTATTGTACGCAAGTACTCTATTAGTGGTCTATGGGCACGTTCTAGTGCTCCGTTAGACTGAGGGTGGTAAGCAGAAGTTTGTAGCTTCTTTACCCTTAGAAGTTTACATACTCTTTTGAACAAATCACTTAGGAAATTACTTCCCTGGTCGGTGACTATTCGTTTGGGGATGCGGTAGCGCGTAACTATCTCGTTGAAGAAGATTTGCGCTACGGTTTCTGCCTCCCCATTAGGTATGGCGTACCAATCGACAAATTTGGTGAGATTATCCTGGAAAGTCAAGATGTACTTGTTTCCGGACTCCGTTTCCTCGAGTGGACCGACTATATCTAAATAGACCTTATCAAAAGGTTGTTCTGCGATATCCGTGATAACCATCGGCATTTTACATTGAGGCGAGGCTTTCATTGTTTGGCACTTAGGGCACCGCTGGATATATTTCTTTATATCTTTGAGCATATGTCTCCACCAGTACTTTCGTTGGATTCTTTTATAAGTTTTTATGACACCCTGGTGACCGCCGAATGGAGAATCGTGATAATCTTTTAAGATTGTTTTGATTTCTTCGGGGCTTGTGATGACTTCGGGTTTCGGTTTATTTACTTCGTTTGGATTAGTACTTGGACAGGTGATTAGGGGCTTGTTTTCTTATTCCCATCGCCTAATTTCGTTTCGTCTTGGTCGTTTAACGAGTGATCTTGGTTCTTGGGGCTATTCGTATGGGCGTTTTTAGCCTGAGCCCTAGTCACTGCGTTACATTTTAGGCGACTTTTAGTGCTTAGAGGGGTGTTTCCCTCTTCGATGTCTGAGTCCATGTGGTGGTGGACTTGGGCCTTTACCGTGAAGGTCTGGCCGTTGACGTCTTCTGTATTTTCCCATGGTATGCGACTTAATGCGTCTGCATTAGTATTGTACTTTCCGGGTTTGTATTCGATTTGATAGTCGAATTCGGAGAGTTTATGATGAAATCTTACCAGACGGGAAGTGGAGTCTTTTACATTAAAGACTCCTTTGAGAGGTTTATGGTCTGTATAGACCGTAAATTTACGGCCTTGAAGGTAACACCTAAAATTCAAGACAATGGTTAGCAATTCTTTCTCTATTGTAGAATAATTGCGTTCGGCCTTGTTGAGTGTACGGCTGGCGTAAGCAATAGGCCTTCGCCTTGGGATAGGACCGCTCCAAGAGCCTCATTGCTGGCGTCCGTGGTTAAATTGAATGGCTTTGAGAAATCGGGATATATTAATAGTGGGGGTGAAACCAATGAAGTTTTGATTTCCTCCAAAGCTTCCTGACACTTCTCGGTCCAATTAAATTTAACATCCTTGCGGAGTAAATTGGTAATAGGACGCACTATTTTGGAGAAGTCAGGTATGAACTTTCTGTAGTAATTTGCAAGACCTAGAAAGAATTGTACTTGCCGCACAGTTCGTGGCACTGGGAAAGTTTGGACGCAGGCCGTTTTACTTGGGTCTGGAAGCGCACCTTGGCTAGAACATTTATGTCCTAAATAAACTACTTCCTTCCTGAGAAACTGACATTTTTCTGGTTGCAGTTTCAAGTTATTCTCTCTCAATCTGTTGACGACTTTGCGGAGCTTTTTGTTATGGTCCGCTAAATTTTTCCCGTAGATGACTATGTCATCTAGGTAGACGAAATATTCGAGGCCTTGTAGACCTGTGAGGACGTAATTAATCAAGCGTTGGAACGTCGCCGGGGCTCCTTTTAGCCCAAACGGCATACGTTTAAACTCATAGTGCCCGTAATTGGTGCTGAAGGCGGTTTTAGGTCGATCATTTTGATCGACTAGGACTTGATGGTAGCCGTTGGCGAGATCGAGGGTCGTAAAATATCGTGAATGACCTAATTGATCAAGAATGTCTTCGATCCGGGGTAGCGGAAAGGTGTCTCCGATTGTCTTTTCGTTTAATTTCCGAAAATCGACGACGACTCGCCACCTTTTTTCACCGTCTGGTCCCGCCTTCTTTGGGACGACCAGGAGAGGTGAATTCCAAGGGCTTTTGCTCAGTTGGACTATGTCACTGTCCAACATCTCTTTGAGCTGTTCATTAATTACATTTCGCTGTGTTTCGGGTAGTATATACATCTTTTGATTTATAGGTGCTTCATCTTGCACCAAGGGAATGTTATGGGTGATGGCTGTTGTATATGAGAGCCGATCACCTTTAAGAAAGAATATGTCGTCAAATTCATGACAAAGTTTTTTAATTTGGTATTTCTCGTCCGCGCTCAGGGATTCATCTAGGTTGAGTTCCTGCTCTAACCTGACGTGACGCGGGTTTAGACGAGTATCATCCGGTTCTTCGTAGTCCGGGAATATATATTTAATATGTTGCAGAGCGGCTATATTTTCGGCGCTTTGGCTTCTGCCTTTTTGAATTTTAGTTTTATTTGACTTACTCACCATTTGTTTTCGGCTCTTTTGGTGTGTTGAGGTTTCTTCCTTTACGATGGGGCTCTTATGCCCGTTATCAAGGGACGCTGAAAATTGTCGAGTAACGCAACCTTTTGGTGCCCGACTTTTGTTGTCTTCACTCACGCCGGACGTTTGTTTGACCTTACCAACGTCGCTGTGTTGATTCGCTTTATCTTTATTAGTGAGTGTTATTACTTTTATCTGGTGAGTTGGGGAATCCTTTTTATTATCCTTTTTATTTTTATTATCCTTTTGCTGTGGGATTTGTTTAGCCTCTGGTATTAGCTTGCCGTTGTAGGACGATTGAGCTAGTTGAATAACGGAGTAGTCTTTGGTTGGGACAAGATTTAGTTTAAGACTTGTCAGGACCACTGGGAAACTGGTTGAGCTGAGGAATCCAATTGACACTGTATTTCCGGAGGGGAGTAAACTGTTGGCCAAGAAGACTCCATCGCTTATCTCCTGGGATAAACAGAGCATTTCCTCTGATCAGTCAACTTTTCCAAATTTTGTCCATTTCTCCGACAACCAGCGCTCTTTTGTTCAGGCGCCTTGAGGACACCACAGGTAGAAAGTGTCACTAATTTGTCCTTTAACTTACCTGTTGGCGTTCCTACGTCGACTGTAGATTCTGGACTTGGATCGTACGTTATGGGTACAGCCAACTCTTCCGAATTGATGTCTGTGTGAGGAAATCTAAGTATTTTCGCGGGTCCCTCAACGTTACAGTTTCTTTTTAGGAAGTCATTTCCCAAAAGACCGTCATTGGTAAGGCCTGGGATGTTTTTTACGACCTGAAATTTACAGGGTACTTTGTTTTGTAATTCAAAATTTTCTTTACAGGATCCCAATGTCTTACCAGTACCAAATGGCGTTTGTAACGTTGTTTTGTCCTCGGAATTTATTACGTCGAGGGATTTTAATATTTTCTTTTTTATTATACTAACCTCTGCGCCGGTATCCACTACGAGACGTGTTTCGCCGTTTAGGCTTATGTCTAGTGGTAAATTTACTGTAGGAATACCGGAATCGGGCGCTCGAGAGGGTTTCTTCTCCTTGTTATTTAATTTTGCTTCTTGTCGGGTGGCAATTGCGACAGCTTCTTGTCGTTTCCCGACTGTTTATTTTCCCATTTGATTTTTTGTCTACACTCCTCCAGGGAGTGGCCTCTGCGACTACAGAATTTACATTTTAATTTTATGTCAAACTTCTGATGCAGATTGTACATTTGTTGGCCACCCGTTTTTTGGTTTGACTGGGGAGGTCTATTTTTGGGGAAATTTGAGGGTCCTGGTCGGTTATCCCTGCATGTGCCTATGTCGTGCCCGTAGTTTCTGCATGACATGCAGAAGGGGGTGTTCTTACGTTTGTAACACTCCGAATATGAGTGACCCTGCTTCTGGCAGAAACTACATGTTATTGGGGGCCGTGCCGTCTGGTATGTGTTGTTGTGCGGGGGTGACACCTTTTGGGGTTGGGGACGAAAACTGTGAGGGTTTAATGGCCTTACAGTGACTCCCGGCTGGCGCGACTGATTGTATGTCACTGGAGACCTTTTGGCCACTCTTACCAGCAAGTTGGGGTCGATCAGTGGCATGGTGGCTGCAGAATACGACAAGGGGACTTGTAAAAAATTGGCCCCTTGTTGCAGCCTTTCCATATCCAAGGCCTTTTGGATTAGGTCGTCGAGCGTTCCTTCATTAATAGTCAGCAGGTACTGACATAGGTGAGGATTTGTAACCCCACTGCGGAGTGCATTTCGAGCAAAGTCCTCCAATTGTGTCTTTACAAATGGGGCTGCTGTGGCTCCGTATTTGGTAGTGGCTGCTTCCTTGCAAAGCGTCAGCAACTGCTTCTCCCTAGTTGTGAAGGCAATGAGAGCCTCGCAAGGGTTTTGTCTTGCCGTTATCAGTCTATTCACTAGTTCTTGGTAGGTTTCCCGTGGAAGGAACGCGCGATTTAGTTTTTCCTCTAATTCTGTTAGGGAAGTGGGTGTGGAGGTCGCATAAATTTGGTATGCCTCACCTCGGAGTCTGGTTGGCAAGATCTGGAGGAAAGCCGTTTTTTCGTCCTCTTCGAGGCATTGCTGTGTTTGTCTACAGCAGCCTAAAAATGTTTGGAGCTCTTGGCTCAAATTGGGGCTGAGTTCGCCCGAAAAGAGAGGAACTAGTTGTGCAGTGAGTTTCACTACTTTGGAATAGTCTGCCATTGTAGGGGTTGGTTTTTCTAACAATTTGGACTCGGGCAGACTATTAAAACTTTCCTCTAGACTGGTGTCCGTTAAGGATGCTTCTATCCAGTCTAGTAATAAATCCTGCACGGAAGTTGGGTCGTCGCAAGCTGGGTCGGTCTGATCGATTTCTTTTTCTACACTAGAGGCTCTTACAATAGCACTGGCCTCGTCACTATTATTGACACTTGGTTCACTATAATTTTTCGAATCTAAATCCCTAATTAAACTCTTATCTAAATCGAGCGAGGGCGAGAATCCTGCAAATCTAGCGATGTCCGCTTTAAACTCCTCTGTGTTTGATTTGAAGTCTCTTATTAAGGCGAGTCTTTCATCGCGACTTCGGACTAGTTTTAAATCTAGCGCTTCACAGTGAGGAGCAGAAAACTTGCCAGATTCTCGCGCTTTCTCTAAAATCTTATCTAAATAGTTATTTAAGCTTACTTTGATGGTAGCTGACGGAACAGGCAAAACAGTGCCGCTGCGAAGTCGACGTCCTTCAGGTTCTGGAACCGCTGACGTTGAAGGTCCTTGTTGACCTTGTGCTGATGAGGTCCTCTCAGCTCAGAACTTCGCTCGTGGGGCTGCTGTTGGTGGGGAGTCCTCTGACTCTGACATGCACTGAGTCTGCTCCGAATGGATCAAGGGGGGCTTATAGCCTTCTTTTGTGTTCCCTTGCCGATATTTCTTAAGGCAGGGGGGGTTGTCTCAACCGTCTTTTAGGTTTCCCTGTCGATGTAGTTTGGAAGGGGGCTTTATGCCGTCTTCGGAATCCTCCCAAACTCTGGAGTAGATCTGCCGTTCTGGGCTTGCTGTCCTTTGAGTAGCCCTTGCTGATGTCTGCTGCTAATTTGTTGCGGACGAGTTGACCTTTAGGTCGTCCGTTTGAGAAGGGTCGTTACTAACTTCCGCTCGTTACAGATTCAAGCCTTACTTCAGGCGTATTCTGGGCAGGGATGAAGCCCGCTAAGGTCCCGCGTTGGCACTCGGTGCTGTTGAGGGGGATAGCTGCGTGTTCGCCTGGAACAGAGGCAGTTAGAGCTGACTAATCCCCGAGCGTTGGGGGTGACTTGCTGAGCAATTGACGACTCAGCAGGGGTCAATGGTTCCCCGTCGTAGACTCGTTTGCAGGATTGAGGGTTTTAAAGCCTTTACAGTTCTGCGAACAGAGCTTCCTCAATCCTACCGGCTGCGCCAATTTTTGTTATGTACTATATAATATGTTTATGTAGCATTTTACATGCTACGAAGGTTTGTATGCTGGTTGAGCCAGTGAGTGTAATTTAATATTTTTGTTTGTTACACTTGAATTTTACGCTGGCTCAACCGAATGCATATGGATTCGGATTTATGGCTTATCTTGTTGGATAAGCTGAATCCAATATGCGGCATGGCCTTGTTGACTTTCCGTTGTATATCGGATTAGGATTCTTATTACTTATGTTTATAAGTGAAATCCGATATACAACAAGAGTCTGTTCCCATATTGGGCGGCTCCCTGGTCGGCGTCTGTTCTCCATGTTAGTTGCTGCCGTTTTACTAAACCTGGTAGTAGGTATAAAATGCAGCCCGTTTTTTAATGGAGAACAATGAAAGAATTGCCTCGGATCGGGGTGCGCTGAGGAGTCGGACTGGACTCAGACGCACCGAAACTCAGTCCTCCGTGTTAGACAGTGGAGCGAGTGGCACTGGCTCACGGGTTGGTAGGCCGTCCACAAGAACGTCCTAGGACCCTGCTCAAAGTGTTTCGCAGACAGCAAATCCATTGTTGCCAGCGACCACCATAGCGGGAATCTCTCGTGTGCGCATGAAATGGACACCTGAAGTGAATACCTTCATCATGCGCACATACTACAGGATAACGAATTTGGAAGCGAACGTGACTGCGTATCGACAGGAATTACATAGGGCATTCATGACGGAATACCCTAATACAAACGTCACAGAGCAGAGAATTGCCGACCAAAGACGAATAATAGTTAGGAACAACCTACTTGCACCAAATATTCTGCAAGAGATTAAGGACCAAGTGTCTAGAGATCTGCAGAATAACAACACATTACACATAGCACCAAACACCAACATAACCCCGTATTATAACACATCGCAAAACCACACCGCGTCACCACACAATACCACACTCCCACGCGATATCTCACCGCCACATCACGTCACACCTTCACACCAAACTGTACACATATCTTCTCCAAACAACAATAATACTGGCAAAATTTTGCATCCAGCCCATATCCACACTATCACACAAACCCAATACCCAAACACCCCACCCATACTCAATAGCTCTGATCTCGTTCTTAGGAATAAGGTCAAACAAGCGTTTCAGGATGCATTCACAGAGTTTGCACACTTAAACGGAAACAACGACACATAATACCAAAACAGGGCACATCTTAACAATTATCCAGCATTCTTGACATCTTGAATACGGACGTTCTGCCAGAGTACTTAACACACGACAGAACGTTTACTGAAGTGCATACAGCGATATATTGTGCTGCTGTTGCGGCTATCAGATGCAATGATTCAAAGACGCTCAATCCAACTAATATTAACAACGTGACGCTGAAAAAACCGGCTTGGGAGAAACGACTTTAGAGGCGAATCGATGGGATCCGTTGTGATCTCGGCCGACTTATCCAGTATAAACAGGGCAACAGAAGTAAGAGAGTAGTAAAAAGAGTTCACAAAATTTTAGAAAAACAAAAATTACACACAAACATAGACAGAATTAATACAAACATTACAATGCACATAGATACACTAGTTCAAAAACTTTCGGCACTTTCCACTAGATTAAAAAGATACAGAAAGTGTACGGATAGAAAAACACAGAACGCACAATTTATTCGCAATGAAAAAAGCTTTTATAGATCACTTAAACACAATCAAAATTCAAACAATAGCCCGGCAAGTGAACTACCCTCCGAAAGAGATATGGTCGACTTTTGGTCATCTATTTGGTCAAAAGAAGTCCATCATAACCCCAATGCTGAGTGGATTGAAGCAGAAATGCAACGCGTTCAAGACATACCCAACATGCCAGAACCACAGATATCGATGGAGATACTAAGGGATGCCGTGCAAAATACCCATAATTGGAAAGCACCAGGCACAGACAATATTCAAAATTACTGGTTCAAGAAGTTTACATCTATACATATACACCTCTTACACCACATTAATAATTTTTTCAATAACCCGGAAACAATCCCGAAGTTTTTAACGGAAGGAATCACGTACATGCTACCAAAAGGCAATAATAACACCACAGATCCATCCAAATATAGACCGATCACTTGTCTACAGACATTTTATAAGATTATGACTTCTTGCACCAGTAAACTAATCCACAAACACACAGAACAAAATAACATATTGTCTGAGCAGCAAAAGGGATGCCGACAAGGGTCATTGGGTTGTAAAGAACAACTGCTCATAGACTCTGTGATCCTGCGACAAACAAAAACTGCTCGCCGGAATATACATGCAGCATATATCGATTATAAGAAGGCGTATGACTCTGTCCCGCACTCTCGGCTGGTCGATATACTGAATGTATACAAAATACATCCAACACTCATCCAACAAACATAAAAACACCAAACCAACAGATTACAACACCCCCAATACCAATCAGGCGAGGTATATTCCAGGGAGACTCTTTGAGTCCGTTATGGTTTTGTCTCGCTCTGAATCCACTATCACGTGCCTTGGATGCCACCGGTTATGGGTATAATATACGACACGACAGGGAAAATATACATAAAATCACGCACCTCATGTATATGGACGACATCAAATTATACGCTTCCTCGAAACCTCATCTGCAACAGCTGCTGCAGACTACTCTGGATTTTTCCAATGACATCCGGATGGAGTTCGGAGTTGACAAATGTAGGACGCTTCATGTGACGAGGGGAAAACATGAGCTTGTGGGATTCGATCTCCCATCCGGGGACACTATTGAACCAATGGGGGAGGGCGAACTCTACAAGTATCTTGGATTCGAACAATCACGTGATATACCTCACACGGACATAAAGCGAGCGCTAGAGACCAAATATACAGGCCGCTTGAACAGTCTTCTCAAAACAAGCCTTAATGGGAAAAATCTCATTAAGGCTATAAACACGTATGCAACACCAGTCCTTATTTATTCCTTTGGGATAATTAAATGGGCACAAACGGACTTAGAAACACTGGATAGAAGAACGCGAACGATGTTGACAAGGTACAGGGCACACCATCCTAACTCCTGTACCGAACGACTAACGCTACAGAGGTGCGAGGGGGGTCGCGGCCTGATAGACATAAAGTCGCTTCATTATAAACAAGTGAAATCTATCAGAGAATACTTCTATAGCAAAGAAGATAACTCTCCATTGCATGCAGCAGTGATCAAAGCCGACAACAAACAAACACCACTTGATTTGCACAACAGAATGCTGGATAATACCCTTAACATAGCCACACACACAGATAAACAGCAAGCATGGTCACAGAAGTCTCTCCACGGAAGACATTACGCTGACTTGAATCAAAATCATGTCGACAAAGATGCGTCGAAGGCTTGGCTCAGTCGCGGTGATTTATTCCCTGAGACGGAGGGATTCATGCTTGCTATACAAGACAAAGTCATTAGCACGAGGAATTATAGGAAACACATCCTTAAGGTTGCGGCAGTTCAGGACGACACGTGTAAACTTTGTCATTCAGCTTCTGAAACAATAGAACATATAACGGCTGGATGCAAAATCCTTACTCAAACAGATTACTTGCATAGGCACAACCAGGTCTGCAATGTCATACACCAACAGTTAGCCCTAAAACACAACCTTATTACACCCGCCACATACACACCATATTACAAATATACACCAGACAGTGTTCTTGAAAACTCCACACATAAAATATATTATGATCGGTCAATAATAACTGATCGGACAATACACCACATTAGACCGGATATTACTCTCATGCCATACCTAATTGGCATTACAGTACCCAACACCAACAATGTGCAGAACACTTTTAGGGAGAAGATTACGAAATATACAGATTTGGCACACGAGGTGCAGCGGATGTGGAAAATGGACAAAGTGACTATCGTGCAAATCATCTTGTCTTCCACAGCCACAGTGTTTGTACCGAAAACATAATCACAAATATACAAACACTAAAGTTACATAAAAACACTCCACACACACTACAGAAAGCGGTTGTTCTTAACACTTGCCGAACGGTTCGCAAATTCCTGAACTACGGACAGGACGCTACAGACAATACATAAGGACATAACGAACGAATGACAAATCCCCGAAGTCTTGGGATTACGCCCGACGTAGGGGAAAGCTACCGCCGCGCCGGCTAAAAGCCGTCATCACGCGTCAAAACCGAATAATAAGTTTATTAACAAGTTCATCAATCCAATAGTAGCTTATCCAAACCTATGTACTAATTCACATAAACTACAACAATGACCTTGTGGTCATCTGTCGAGTTGGCAAATATATATTTCTTTATTATTAGTTCTGATAAGGTAAGTACAGCTAAGTCAATATTATATTTCTTATAACGTAGGCATAAAAGTAATTCATTCAACAATATAAAGAGAAACTACCGTAAAAAAAACCATTAGTTAATAAAAAGAGAATACAAAAAAAGAAAAAAACTATTATACAATTACATCAATTACAGCTACATAGTATAATTCATTATATAGCAAAAGGCATAAATAAATAAATGCGTGATATAAGTATTCACTATCTAGAATAAGTTGAGAAATTAATCTGGGATTAACAGTTATATTCTTCTATTAGTATTTGTCTATATTTCCAGGCTAGTTTTGCGTATAAATAAAGAGCATCAAAGTTCCGTTTAAAATTAATATCGCTTCACTTTCAGTAAGATAAGTTCTATTAAAAGCCATAACCCTGAATTCTCTAAGTACTGGGCATACTGCCAGGTAGTGGGTGAAGTCCTCATCTTCCTCAAGATTACACAGGGAGCATGTTTACCTTCTGTACGCCAAGTACTTGCGTTTAAGGCGAGCATAGCACTTCGGTACATCAGGAGGAGTTTTATTTTCTTTATTGAGAAGTTATCTTTAAAATAGTTTAGCGTTCCTAGATTATAATTTAATTTATCTATAAGTCCATGTCGTACAGTCTGCCTCGCTTTCTCTTCTGCCCTTGCTCTCTGCCATTGGTCCTCCTTCTCTAGGATTTCGTAAAGTGCTGCGGAGACATTTTCTACGTTTGCACTGCCCCAGGTTGATCCCAACTCAACACTGTGCTTTTCCGCTAGTGTTAACCATTCTTGGAATCAATAAACATTTTTCTCAATGGCCTTTAGCGCTAACGTATGAGGTAACCTATTTTCTGAATATGAGGATAGAACTTTAATCATATAATCAAAATCGAGCTTTAGGGTTGAGATATAGAGACCGGGTAACCCAGTTTCTATAGCGAGTACATAATTAGGCGTTCTTTTTGGAAGCTCTTGTGCTCTTCGAATGTTTGTGTGACGATTATAACGTCGTCGAAGTAAACAAAGACATTATTTACTAGTGTTCCCGATAAGACTTTATCGATGAGCCTCTGCCATGTAGCTGGTGAATTTGTCAACCCGAAATGCATTCCGCGGAATTGAAGTAAGCCTCTGCCTGGAACCGTGCTTCGATTTACTCGCCATGGGAACTTGCCAGAATGCTGATTTAATATCAAGTGAGGACATGTATCTTGCGTCCCGCAGCTTATCTAAGGTAGACGATACGTACGGAAGAGGGTACGCATCCTTCTTTTTACCTTATTCAGTTTCCGGAAGTCCACACAGAAGCGATATGTTCCATCTTTTTTTCGTACCATTACGATTGGAGAAGACCAGGCACTATTGGATGGTTCTACTATCCCTTCTTTTAACATTTTCTGTTTAGCTTCTTCAATTAACTGCTCCAGTTCTTCCTGTTGTTTTGGAAGCAGCTTTGATTTACCTTACAAAGACGCGATTTCATTAACAGCAACCTTCTGGGAAAAAGTCCATGAATTATTAGATAAATTGGCGGATAATCGCATTATGTGCCAAAAATCAGCACCTAAAATAATCTGATGTGAAATATCGCTTACTACTAATACTGAGAACGTTTTCAAGCGACCCTCTAAATTGATTGGGATATCTATCTCACCTGCAATTTTCACACTCTTACCATTTGCTAAAGTTACGTTTTTAAGCTTCGCTTTCCTGATATAAAGTCCCAAATTCTGAAGCAAACCCCATCCTGGTCCACCTAAAATGGTGCGAGAAGCGCCCGAATCTAAGAGACCAATAAGTTCTACCCCAAATACCGATATTTTTAAGAACGGGCGCACATCGTTCCTTGCATCTGCAAAGACATAATCCAACAAGCTTGCAACTTGCCGCTCAACGTCGAACCCCGTCTTCGTTTCCCGTGGTCGAGTGTGCTTGATTAGGTTTAACTCTAGTATTTACGTTGCTACTGTGATTAACTGGTGCACTTGGGTACGTTCTGTTACAATTAGGAGGAATGGAAGTATCAGAACCATGGTAATGTCCTGAAGCTCTACAAAATCTGGCTATATGGCCATCGCGACCACAATTGAAACATCTGGGGCGTCTATTAGGAGATTGTGTATTGAGTCTATTAGATCCTATAGTAGCTATTGTTGCTGTACTAGTGTAGGCATAGGCGAGATCTGGTTCTAGCAAATGAGTATTACGCCTATTGGGTGGTGGTACGAAGGTTTCTACGGAAATTCGGATCTATTCAAGCTTTCTGCCAAGATCAACCAAATCTTGAGTAGTCTTTATATCAGTTAAACCCAACTGCGACTGATAGAAGGGGCTTACATTTCTTTGCAGGATCTTCAGCTGTTGTACTTCGGACAAGGGTGTACTAAGTCTTGCGAATAGGTTACTCATTGCGGCTACATATGTACCAATACTTTCGTCTTTACCCTGCGTTCTTCGCTTTATTTCCTCTATTAATCTATCGTCGTAGTCTGCCGGTAAATATTCTTTCTTTAGCTCACGCTCCAAGTCTGACCACGTTGATAATTTGCCCTTATTGGCCTTAAACCAAATTAACGCTTTGCCGGTAAACAAATCCAAGGCCGAACGAAACAGTTGAAGTTTACTAACACCTCTGGACTCACTCAACTCTATTACTCGTTCAAGAAATGAGTTTAGAGACTGGTCACGTTCACCCGAAAACTGAACCCCCCATTTATACACGGGGACTCTAGTACGAGCAACCGATAAAACCTTTCCTGATGCTGTAGCATCGTTAAAAATGTCTCCTTCGTCTTCGCTTTCTGATTCATCTTCCTCTGCATTTTCTTGCAAGGAACCCAATGCTAAAACTAACTTTCCTTTAAGTAAGCTCTTTTTCTTTTACTTGCGTTTCACTAGTAGCTTTACATCTACCTAACCGAGAAAATGACCACTCCAATTTTGTCATAACTTTCTTGTATTCCGGCGAAGAAGTATCACCACTGCAATCTTAAATAATGGCTGTAATTTCATCCACCTTTTTCTGCAAGGTTTCTACATCTTCTTCGAATTTGAAGGGATAAGGATCAATTAGTATGGACTGCCCTAATTTTTCAGTTTTAAGAGCTGCGCGTAGGCTCGCTCTCATATCGTCTACCTTTCCAGTAGGTAGACCATGGATAACTAACTCATATGTAAGTTCCTCTTGATTAAGCCTATTCACTTCCATTCTGAAGTCGTTCAGTCGTAATATATTGATTTAAAAATAAATAAAAGATTTAGATACCAAGGCCGTATGAAATATAATATATACTTTTACAGAAAATGCGCAGAAAGGATTTTAATCGCAGAAAAGATTCGGCGTATTCAAAAATAATGAGAGAGAGAAGACTAGCATACATACAACGCAATTGGGTTCGAATATTAAGTAATATATCAGCTAATATTTCTTGTTAGGCCACACTCAAAGACATTTGAACAAATCAAGTTTAAAATCTCAGCTTAGACTTGGTTGTCGGAATAGTTTACAATGATATTTCAGCTTCACACTCCTTATTTACTTCAAAATATACAATATGAGCTTAATAATTGTCCTGCGGATAACTTTTCAAATGAATTTAAAACAGGACAATGCAGGGTTTAAATTCAATTCAAATATAGTTGTCACTTCTGCATACCGATAGGGAATGCTATATAAACGTTAGTATAGTATATGTCGTACCGAGCCATATATTGTAAAGTACACAAATTTAGCGAATTATCTAGTTTTTAGAATAGGGTAATAAATGCATATTTGTAGTCGGCTAGTACCATATGAACACGATTTGATTTTAGAATGATTTATTCAAATACTTATGTATGATGAATATTTATATTACCTCGCTTATAGATGGAGTCTGTAGAAACTGCTTTACTTTGTTCAAAACATATCAAAATTTCAATTGAGAAATTGTTTGGATTATCTACTTGGACTTTGACTTTTAAGTTCCAAGTGCTGTGCACAAAAATGTGATAAATAATTTCAGGGAATCCAAAGTGATACCGATTGTACCTGAACATATCGTGGTAATATATGTTAACGAATGTTATTCAATAATTCTACCCGTAATTTACAAATCACCACGCTTAAAAAAAATTATATATAGGGAATTTGACCTATATTGCATTTACTAAATTCGACTGTAATAATAATAACTCACCAACTAATCTTCCATAATATATTTTTGTTAAAGCGAAGTAATCCAATTAACATTGTTGGCATGTGACAACCTGTATAACATAAGGTTTTGTTTCTTTTATGGCACAAAGCTAAGAAGCAATAGTACTTTCTTCGTACTTAAGTTCAACTTCCGCATAATCATACAAGATTTTCGAGATGCTAGATAGTAATTTAATTTAATCTCAATAAATTAAATATATCAATTCAAAGTAGATCACTCATAACGAAAATAACATCACCATGACTTTTAAACTCTAACTCAAGTAGGACCACATTGAAATATTCGGAGACCTTGACACTATTGTGAAATCGTGTACGTGTGATCGGCATTTGGCTTTTAGGCGAGGTGAGGACGGAGAGCTCTTCTCCTTAGTTTGCGAACTGTCAAAGTGATTATCGTGAATTGTTTGATGGTTTAACAATTTTGTTTTGTAATTCCATATAAAGTTTTAAATATCGTTTTTCAGGGAAGTTTTCGATTAAAATAATGTTTTGTTAGTTCTTAAGCTTGATATAATTGCATTGATACGTTAAAAACAGCAACGGAACGTAAAGAAAAGTGAAGTTTTCTTGGCGTTCTTAGTTTGTTTACGTTTTCTGAGATCGAATTTTTTGCTTCTCCTTACTCTGGCTCGTGACTTAACTTTTATAAAGGGACACTAAAAACTTAAATTCGCGATTAAAATGTTTAAAATTTTTTATTTAATTTTGTGATATATATTCGCTAAAAAAAAGAAAATCATTCGCAATTCCTTGAGGCAATTGTAAAATGCGATTACGCTCTCATTTCCAATTTATTTTGGCCCACCTCTAGAAATGTCGCTGTTTCACTACTGCCATGACGAAAACAAACACAACTCAACGATTCAACTACATCAAAAAAATTGCCGAGGTTTTTTGGCTTTAGGGCCTCTCCTTATAGTTATATACTCTAAGGATCTAGAGTAGGCCAACGCCATCTTGATAACTACAGGCCGTAAGGTAGAGCCAGTTTTGACCCAGGACATCACACTATGAGGAAAAACGTGAAAAAGTTTAATTTCTGTCATCCGAAGTTTTGTTTAATTATAAGAAGTGTGCTTAAGTTTTAAAATCGTTCTAACCAAAAACTAATAGTGAATCGTAGAAAGAGTAGTTTGCGGTAAAAGTTTTGTGACATTCAAGTGGTGAAGTGTATATATTTTTTAAGTGAAAATTTCGGCTAATTCGCCTCGGACTTTAAAGTAATATTGTGTGAGTTTCAGACGTTATTTAAGTGAAATAACTAGTGTGTGATAAAATTAACTTGTAAGATAATGTCGTGAGAAAGTTTCATTTAGATTAAATTAATTATGCGTGAGTTATCGTCGTTCAAAATATATTGGCAATACCCAAAAGAAATGTCAAATGGAGGGAAGTAATGACGTCTGCTCCTCAACCTAGCGGATGTAAACAACTCTCAATTTCATTAAAAAGTGAAAGAAATTACGTTTAACTTTATTATAAGTAATAATATAATAGTTTTGTGATGTTGTGAAAATATGTAGTACTAGTGCTTCGAGTTTTGTTGGTAAATGGGGACAAATCTATTGACAACTTTTACATTTGAAGAGTTGGCTTAGATTTTTCTCTAATTCCTGGCATTATACAACAAATTGTACGATAAAAATGAAGTGATCTGATATAAAGATTTATTTGGGAGAATATGTGAAAATAGTGGTTTGCAATTGTTATAGTTTGTTGGTAAATGGGGATACATATATTAATAAATTTTGCAATTGAAAAGTTGGATAAGATTTTTTCTAAGCTGTCACTTGAACAGCTGATAAAAACTTTTCTTTTGGTCGTATAGATGGCGATGGATCACCGCTATCTTGATTTTCATTTTGTGTGACGTCATTGTTTCTACCTACGGCCTGTAGTTATCAAGATGGCGTTGCTAGAGTACACATTGTGTATCTAGAGTAGGCTGTGGTAGAACATGTTTTGACAGCAATAATGCTAGAATAAATCGAAACTCTTTGTGCACTGAAGTCCCATCGATAACGCTATTAGTTACTTCCTCGTAGGCCGTATCAGATTATACTACTGCCGTCAGCAACAGCGGCAACAAAGTGTTCTTATTGGCTAATCCGAATCACGTGACCCGACCCATCAATAGAAACATTTTTGCTGCTGAGTCATCTCTAAGGCCCGAATTACAATTGCGACTGATCAGTTGACTGCAACTGAATTTTCAGTCGACGTCAACGCCATATCCAAATTTGAAATTAAATTGCAGCTTCAGCTTCTATCATTTTCAGAGATATTTGCTTAGAATTGTTGCGATCTGGGACCGACACTGCTGCTGGATGATTGCCCAAGGCAGGCTATGACTCTGGATGACATCAACTGTAAATCAGCTGAATCAGGATCACGGCCTCCGCTGGACATTCATCTGTCAGCAGATGCTTGGGCAGAGATGGAGGATGGCATGCTGGTATCGCTAGCTTTGCGATAGAGAGGGGGGGGTCATAGGGGATGCCATCTCCACCCGCGGTCGCGCAACAAAAGCAAAGAATCATGCCGAGGATGGGAAGGGTGAGACGAACCGGAAAAAACCCAAAAAATTTGAGGAAATAGAAAGGAGGAAAAAGGAAAAAGAAAACCCGCGAAAATTCAAGAAAACAAAAAAAGGAAAAAAAGAGAATTTTAAACTAAAAAAAACTAAAAAGGAACAAAACAGGAGGAAAAGGATGCAGGCAGGCGTTGCCCGACTTACCGGCTATCGTTGGGGGAGTCTGGAGTCATGACTCCCCTTGCATTGCCCATGCCCCAACCGCCCTATGCATCTAGGGGGCCAATGTCAACTAGATACCCTACATGTTCTCTGAAACGAAAGAGGGCGACTCACCCCATTGTGAGGACCCCGCCCGCCGACGTAGCGATGAATGTTGCCGCCCTAGGGAAGGACGACGAGGAGAGAGAGAGATAGAAAAGAAGAATTTTAGTTCATACCCATATAAAAGTTTTTATTTAAGATTTAAAATAAAATCAGAGTTACCCCCTCCGTGGGAGGGCACAAGACCGTGTAGCCTAAGGCTAGGGCCTATTTACCCCTTTGCAATGGGGCTCTGAGGAGTGTTGCAAAAAAAACAAACAGTACTCTTATAAGCTCTTACCTATCTTATCTATTACCTACTCAGTTCGAAAGAGAATAGAGAAATTTCGATTATCCTGTTATCGTTAATTTAACTTGATACCGAGGGGGTCGGAAATGCGCATTTCTTGCCGGTCGGGGAAAATATATATGTCCTGAGCAACAACTTTTCTCTTCGACTTTACATTTTCTCTTTACTTTCCTTTTTTTCAAATATGATATCGTTGAGTGAACAACTATAGAGGGTCAGTAGATCAAAAAGAAACTTACCTATTATGTACTTAATATTAAAACTTATATGCCGTCTGCCATTAGAAACATATTAATTCCATTCAGAGTTTGTATAACAAAAGATGCTTTGAAGCTATAACTAAATGTAAAAATACTACTTATAAATTTGTACAGGAAATCTATCCACAATAATACTGATATGATTGGTAATTGCTTTTATATACACAAAATTTTCTATTTTTCTAATTACGCTTCTTTTCCTATACTTGTGTTAATTTTTCTTGTTCAAATATATATATTTTTTTCATCCCCCCCTTTTTTTATATAATTATGTACTTTTCATACCATTTCCTAGGGCTAGCTTAGACATCAGATATTTATATATACATATCAATTATAAATTTTTCTGTTTTGCTTGTCATACGAAAAGAAAATAGATCTAAAATTATGCAAATAACAGGTACAATTGGATGGCAAAATCTAGCATCTTGGGTACTACAAATTCAATTGGAATTCCTTCTTTATTATTCTTTACCTCCCTTTTCAATAGAATTCCGACAACAAACTAGTTATGTTTTTATAAGCATTTCGGTTCATTTCATAAAAAAACATTCTGGAACGGACTCACCGGATTTTTAATTTTTAAAGTTATCCCTCGTCATCACTTCCTCACTCTTCTGAGGTTCCTTTCTTCTTTGTTATTTAAAGAAATTTTTATGTTCCGTCACATTTTGCTTGCATTTTAGATTCCTCCAAATTTTCCTTTTTACTTTAGATTCCGTCAAATTTTCCTTTTTACTTTATGTTCCGTCCAATTTTCTTTTTCACGTTATTTTCTTTGCACTTTATGTTCTTTCCAAATTTTCTTTTTCATTTTAATTTCTTTCTAATTTATTTACTTAATTTCACTTTATATTCCGTCACGTTTTCCTTGAGTTTTTATACTTTAGTCTTCGGACTCAAACAAAATTAAAGACACCCGATAACTATGAAAAGATCTTTTAGCAGGATATAAAGCAAGTCGACGACCACAGGTAACCGAACACAATTTGCATACATAAGGTAAACACTGTGGGTGTATTCGTGTCAGATATTTTTCTTCCTTTTGGCAAAAACCTCGAAATTGCTTGACGATTATCACTGGTTTTGCGTTGTTTTTAATAAATTACGGACAAAAATGATACATTGATACCACGTAGCATTTAAAAAAAAATTGTTTACTCCAAGTTAAATTCAACGTCAAAATTTGGCTGCACTTATGAAACCCTTTCTCGAAATTTGCTAGACTTCAATCTAACTACTGTCAAATTATGATCAAGCACCGCACTTTTCCTTCACGGTTCATTACGGCATTTTGCCCTGCATATGTTGCAGCAGAAGAATGAGCGTTTGAAATTTTCCACTAATCAACATTTCTTGTACTAATTTTTCACGATATTAAAGCTTTTTCCTTTTCCTTCTACATCACATATAGCTTTCATCATTTTTCTTTTATTTGAAGCGCATTAAAACATACCTTTTTTTGACATATGTGCCTTATGAACCATCCTGATGCCGGAAGTTTTTATATTCCACTTGTAAATCACTGAAATACTTTGCAAACAAATATGTCCACTTCAACTATTCAAATCTTTCTTTATTCACTTAAATTATTTCTATATCGCGAAATTATGAAGTAGTTGAAAAGAAACCAATTTTATTTTAAAAACTTAATCCATAACCGAAATTTCTTCTGATCTTAAAACGTCGAATTGTTGGTGTTGACAGCTGTTTTCCTCAAGTGCACTTATTTTCAATGTTTTATTACTTTATTATAACGAAATTTGATTCTCTGTATTGAGACTTGTTAAATCACGAAAAAAAAACCCAAATTTAAATCGCAAAAACCATAACTTTTCCAGTAAAATTTACACGTTTCCGTAACTTACGCCACCGTTAAATTTCAATTCCCATAACAAAAATTTCCTTTTTGTAGTTTTCAAAGTTATTTTTCAGCTTTCCGAATATGATTTTTACTCCCATACAAACTTATTTTTACACCCTTTCCTAGTTTTCGTTAAGTTCAACTTTCGTTTCACCTAAGTCTAAAAAAAAATCGTTCTTGTGCCGCCGCAAAATTTTACACAGCTCACAGGTAAACAAAAGCACATAAATCGCTTAATGGACACTATATTACAATTTCGCCGCAATAACAATTGCTCAACAAGGACCATATTTAATAACTAGCGAGCCATGTCAATATTTAGCACTTGATTTTTGCATTCGCGAAGTTCCCTGAAACAACATTTATCAAAAATTTCGCGACGGTGCTCTGCATCAGCTCATAACCACTCGAGTTCAGTTTCCTGACTAACTTTTACCTCTCAAATCAGCACTTGGTTTGGCTCTTTTCCATTTACGCCAGATGTTCACTTTTCATTGCGATTCTGTTGCAATTTTGCTGCTTTAGTATGAAAAGAATTCTTTTTTTAGAATTCTTTTCGCAGCCAGGCCGTTTTTGGCTGAATTTTTGTATTCTTTTTGCCGGCGGCTGAGGATTTTTCTGTCTGTTCGCGTTAGTTGTGCCGTATGTAGACGGGGTTTAAATTTTTTGTGCTGTTATGAAGCGGTTACATTCTTATTGGAATGTAACAATATGACGATTTTAAGCAACTTTTCGGGCAGGAGCCGAGGATTTTTATGAAATTAATTTAATTGACTTAAATTATTTTCTCGGCTCTCCGTACAGCGATTTCCGAGTTTGAGGCGTTTTTTTAAGACGTATTTTCGGCGCTGCCTTCGATGATGCCCTTTT
Organism: Leptarthrus brevirostris; assembly: GCA_964036015.1. Classification (NCBI taxonomy): domain Eukaryota; kingdom Metazoa; phylum Arthropoda; class Insecta; order Diptera; family Asilidae; genus Leptarthrus; species Leptarthrus brevirostris. The sequence continues at coordinate 62,437,690 of OZ038375.1, forward strand.
TGGTACCCGCAGGTATTTTATTTATTTCAGGTGTTTTAGGTACGAAAATGTTGGGGGTCTTGGATTCGGCTATAGGAGCCGACTCTTATGGATGTGAATGCGGTTTGGTGCAGGGCCGGGGCTTCGTAAAAATCAAGGGCATAGCATCCTGACCTTACACCTGGTACTGGGATTCGGCTCATATAGCCGATGGTCAGGTGATCCAGGACCACTGTAGGTGCCGCTACATAGCGACCATAACAGGGCAGCCTCGGATGCTGAGCCTGCAAAAGCAGAGGAGGCTGGGAAGGTCGCTTACACTTGAGTTCCTGGCTCCGTTGGTGAGATTGAGCCTGGGTTCCTTTCGTGCTCCTAATGAGAGAGACGCAATGTGTGGCACGACCCATCCGCAGTCTCATGCTTTATCTGAGCTAGCCGGTCGTTGACAAAGAGGATCCGGTGGTGGGGTGGAGAACGGGGGTGAGAGCGGCGAGGCGGAGTCCGTTAAGGCCGACATCTCTTGGATGGTTGTGAGCAGTCTCACAAAATAGTTCACCAGTCGTTAAGACGGAGAAAGCACTAAGGCCTGAAAATAAAAAGATGAAAAGGGCCAGCCTAACCAGAAGGTCTCTTAAGGAGAGGTTAGGAGTGGATGGTTGAGTCGGGAGGACCTCTACTGTTCCACTAAGTGAACTAGGCCGCCGCTAATATCTCAATTGTGGAGTTCTCACATTCCACAATTCGAATCGCGGGATACCTTACGAAGCAACGGAATAACCGGTGGCTGCAATATTTGATAAAAACATGTTAAGTTAGGGAGATTTGAAAAGCCTGAAACATGCATTGAGAAGAGACGTAAACGAAAGCTTTACGCCGGTAAAATTTTGCTGAAGGCTCGGTGCGGACTGACAAGATAGGTATGGAAAGGGTCGATGGTGTACTACCGGATCACCGTTGACGGCCGGTCAGGATAAGGTGGCTGGTTCTTCGTCCCGCTCATCAGGACTAAGATTCCCCCGGATATACTCCTTATGAGAGAGCACCCAGTGAAATCAGAGCATGACCTCCGTAGTGGTCTCATCGAGACAAGCACGTTGTCCTAATGAGAGACACGTGAGACCCGATGATCCCTCCACGAGTAGCCAGACGCCTCCCCCCACGATCAGGCCAAAGCTCGTGATTCCTTCCGTGCAGACTGGACCTTGGTATGGGTGTGTATCTTTCTTCTTCAGTTTAAGTCACGCCGGCACTACGGCCCTCAGACAGTACTCGTGGACGGGTATCATCATTAGAAGAGGACACACACACTCAAGTATGGCTTTCCTCACACAACTATCCCTGAGTGTGTTGCCACGCTTCCGGACCGGATCCTTGCGGGACCGGTTCACATCGAGTTCCCTTAAAGGTCTTCGAGCTGGAAGATGGCCTGATGATTCGGGCATCACAAAAATTTTGTCGATGGGTGTTGAAATTGAAGCCGGTGTAGGCTGTAGTGTGAGGCGAGAACACAAACTTCACGCCGGTAGAGATGCTGCGGGCTCTGGGCTATACAGACTGAACAATTGTTCTGGGATATGCGTGTTGGTCGATGGAACCATTGACAGGGCTGACCTGACTTGAGTGGTAAAAACTGTTGGTGGCACAAATTGAAGTCTTTGGCAGGCGGTAGAATGAGACACAAACCCGTATGTTGTGTCGGCAGAGTCGCGGAGGGCTCGGATCTTATCATACCACATAGAGTGTTATTCCTGGACAACGCTGGTCGTCCAGTGCGAGAGTTAAAGTGTTTTTGATTAGTGGTGCGAGTTGAAGCCTGATGGGGCTATATGGTGAGGTGTAAACACAACTTTACACCGGTAAAGAGAGGCTGAGGGCTCGGAGCATGGTATACTATAAGGGTTGATATGGGAGGGTAGACGCATATTGGCCAGTCTGACCGCGCGACACGCTTCCTCACAACCTGGACGAGGATCGCAATTCCTGCTGTGCAAACCGGACCTTGGTATGTGTATGCACCTTCCTCCTTCAGTTTACGTCACGCCGACACTATGGTCCTAAAACTTAGTACTCGTGGACGTTTATCATCATTAGGAGGGGACACACACACTCCAGTGTAGCTATCCTCGCGAAACTCTTCCGTGTCATGTTGCCGCACTTCAGGACCGAATATCCTTCGCGTGGTAGGTTCCTAACAACTTCCCTTGTAGGTCTTCAAGCTCATAGAGAGCATTTCCCTTCCGCGATCGAACTCGGCACTTTATGAACTTCTTGTTTAGTTTGGCGCTGGCCTGTTTCGCGAAGCTTCTTTGGCTGAAGTTCCTGTGGTAGACTTCCTGTCCGAATTTGAAGCTTACAGGCTTAGAACGTGTATTATAGGTCCGTTCACCTTGCTCAAAAGCTCTGTCTAGATTTTTCCGGGCCTGTTCGCGAATCAAATTGAGTTTGTCGGTGGACTGGTGGACTGAACTCCGAAGAGAACTCGCTACACAACTCAGCTTCTCATCCCATCTGTCATACTCGTCCTTAACGTAAGCTCTGATCGCTCTGATCTATTTACCCTTTCGGAAGCGTTTGCTTGCGGCGAGTGCACTGCTGTTCGAAGGTGTTGAATGCCGTATCGTTCCAATAGGTTGCCAAACTGAGCTGACAGAAACTCAGGACCGTTGTCTGTTACTACATTCTTCGGGACACCGAACTTGTGGAAGATTTCTTCTTCGGCGAAGCTGCAAATCAGTGTCGTGCTCGCCTTTCGCAGTGGGCGTAGCAGAGCGTACTTTGAGAAATGGTCCAATGCGATCAAGATGCACACATGGCCTCGTTTCGTGCGAGGATACGGCCCTAATAGGTCCATGTACACTAGTTGCCATGATCTTTCTGTCTTCGCTTGGGCTCCCATTGGTGGTCGTAAGATGGAATTTGGGGCTTTCGTCGTCTTGCCTATGCCTCCATGCGAAGATTGGGGCAGATTATGCGCTCTCGCAATGACTTCTGGTACCAAGCCCCGTGGAATCCAAAGCTTCCAGGCTTCTTCTTCCTGAACTGGATCACCAGTTCTGGGCTGTGTCCGAATGTATACGTAGCCGTCGCACAAAGTTAAGTCTGGCAGGGATGACTTGTTCTTCTCGACTCGTTCCCGAAGGTCCTGATATTCATGAGAGTCGAAGTTTGGCGCATCCAAGTCAACTTGCGGGCCTTGTTCACGTACTGTTGGTAGATCACCGGCGGCTAGTTCTTCACAGTATACACGGGATAACGCGTCAGGTACCACGTTCAGGCTGCCCTTACGGTGTTCTATGATGAAGTCGAAGCCCTGAAGCTTCAGACTCCACCAGGCCAGGCATCCATTGAGGTCCTTTTGGAACATCAGCCATTGCAGGCTCGCATGGTCCGTCACCACCTTGAATGGCATGAGTTTGACGTATGCCCTGAACTTTTCTATACTGATCATCGCTGCCAAACATTCCAATTCCGTAATTGTATAGTTGCGTTGGGCCGCATTTAATTTCTTGGATACATATGCAAGTGGTCGTTCGTTTCCCTCGTCGTCCAACTGGATAAAGATTCCGCCCACACCCTGCTTACTCGCATCGCACTGGATGATGAAGGGCTTGGTGAAATCAGGACTCACCAACACTGGAGAAGAAGTTAGCTGCTTTTTGAGCAGTTCAAATGCGGTCCAGACAAATTTGCTGGACTTCTTCAGCGTATCCGTAATGGATGCTGACAGGTCAGCGTAGTACGGGATGAATTTCCTGTACCAGCCTGCCATGCCCAAAAATCGGCGCACTTGACAAACGGACTTAGGGGGAGGGTATTCGACGATGGCTGCGACCTTCTCGGGGTCCGTCTTTATCCCTCCATTACCGATTATGTACCCTAAATACCGCGCTTCCTTTAAACAGAACTTACTTTTCTAAACGTTTATCGTAAGTCCAGCCTTCCTCAAACATTCCGCCACCTTAGCGAGGAGCGATAGGTGGGAGTCGAAGTCCTCCGTCAGCACCAACAGGTCGTCGAGGTACATCTACACCTGGTCTCGAAGATCGTAGGGAATGACCTTGTCCATCAGCCGGCACATTGTCTGGGGCGCGTTGCACAGTCCAAATGGCATCACCGTATAGTAATATAGAGGATAGCCTGGGACTGTAGAAGCCGTCTTTTCGCACGATTGTTGGTCCAGTGGGATCTGCCAGAAAGCATCTTTAAGATCAAGGCTGGTAATGTACCTTGATGGAGGAAGTCTACTAAGGATGCCATCTATATGCGGTAGTGGATAGGCATCCTTCTTGGTCACCGCATTGACCTTCCTCGCATCAGAACACAGCCTGACCTTGCCTGGCTTCCGAACTAGGACCACGGGCGAACTCCACGGGCTCTGGCTTTCCTCTATCACGCTAAGTTCTTTCATCCGGCGAAGTGTGGCGTCCATCAGCTGTTGCACGGCTGGTGAGACCGGATAAAAACGCTGCTTGGTGGGTGTTGCGTCTCCCACGTCTATCTGGTGTTGGATTAACTCTGTCTTCCCGAGACCTAGCGTTGAGTACGACGGGAAGAGTTGCTTTACGTGTTGTAGACGAAGTTGGTCCGTTGTAGATAGTGAACATTGATTTGGGTCCAGCGGTTGAGACATGCTTGATATCGTTGCTGGTTGGGGCCATTTAGTTGCTGCTGAAACGTTACCAATAATATCAGGTGCCAAATTGAAAAGCCTCCAAAAATCCACGCCGAGATATAGTTCTTGTGTCTGGCTGGGCACGATGTACAGACGTACAGCCTTGGTATCACCCCGAAAAGTGATCTGCACGTCCGCGTGGTCCAATACCTCGGGTGTCTCTCCGTTGGCTACCATGAGCTTCGTGCGATATCTGCTCCATGAAACTTGGGCTTTATCCCACCTCTTCAATGCGTCCTTACCCAAAACGCTAACGCTGGCTCCACTGACCAGGAGACCAGAAAGAGTCTGCCCCAGCAATAACACCTCGGCATAAGGCCGGATGTCGTGAGGCGCAGTCACGAATGCTGAGACTTGCTGAGCGCCTTGGCTGGTTGTATCCATGGTGACTATGTCGTTGCGGGTTGGGTGTTTCATACTGGTCATACTGGTAGTGCTGGTTAGGCTGATATGGTGGGATATACTGTTGTCTCTGCTGATTTGGCCGAACTGAGATGAAATCGGGTCCCTGTTGTCCCCTCATGTTGTCGATACTAGGCATGTCTCTGGAAGCGTTTACCCAGGAGTCTGTCGCAGATATACGTGGACGTGGAGCCGGAGGTGACCGGCGTTGTTGGAGGCCTCTCGCTACTTCCTCCCTAACAGTCACAGCAATTCCACAACCGCGAGTTATCTTCTAAAACGTTTATGTTAAGTCGCGCAATAAGGAAAATTTTCACAGGTCTCACCCTGCGCAAAGTTGAATGTCGAGGTTTAATTTAGGTGAATTTCTGAAAGTTCAAAGTAAATATACAACACGTGCCAAAGTTAAAGGAGAATTCCTGAAAGTTCAAAGTAAATATACAACACGTGCCAAAGTTAAAGGAGAATTCCTGAAAGTTCAAAGTAAATATACAAGGCGAATTCAAATAAAGCTTCAAAATGTCTACTATGATCTGTCTCTCTTGCGGAAAGCAACCAAAATTAAGTTAAAGTAAAGAATAACTGTCTCTCTCTCTCAACGTCAACGTTCCCTCTCTGATCTAGGGACGGCCACTCCACTGAGTGGTCCTCTCTGCTCAGTAAGTCTGCCACGCCTACCGGGGAACAAGGATGAGGACGCCTGTCATTACCATATGAATGGAAGACACCAGGTCCCCGAGTCAGCTGGTTGGCTAGGAAAAGCCAGCCATCGACTTTCTTCGGAGACGTAATGCATTCCAGACATCAGGCGATGCAGTCGTGCCTCCTGAGGGAAAAGGAAGATAAGTAGGGAAGGATAAAATTTAAAAACGAGAAAAACGACTTTCGAAACAAAAAAAAATTTAGAATTTTGGAGAAAAAGGAAGGAAAAGGAAACCCTAAGAATGTCGGACAGAGCCTCTCCAAGACAGACAGCTGGCAATCGCCGGCTACTTGTCTGCTATTCTTCAAGAGTCTCTGCCGACGGGGTTGAGATGACTAGGTCCTCGGGCAGACAATAGGCCACGTCACAGCCTGAAGCCGCGATACCAGAGGACCTGACCACCTCGAAGACTAAGTTCGCGTGGGCTCAGGTTCCGAGTTCAGAGCTCGAGCTACTAATCAGCTAGCTGTGAGCCTGCAAATACTCGGAACCCTTAAGGCCAGCGCGTTGGGCGCCATCTCTTGTTGCGAGCTATGACCGACACTGCTGCTGGATGATTGCCCAAGGCAGGCTATGACTCTGGATGACATCAAATGTAAATCAGCTGATGTCAGCCAGGATCACGGCCTCCGCTGGACATTCATCTGTCAGCAGATGCTTGGGCAGAGATGGAGGATGGCAAGCTGGTATCGCTAGCTTTGCGATAGAGAGGGGGGGGGGGGTCATAGGGGATGCCATCTCCGCCCGCGGTCGCGCAACAAAAGCAAAGAATCATGCCGAGGATGGGAAGGGTGAGACGAACCGGAAAAAACCCAAAAAATTTGAGGAAATAGAAAGGAGGAAAAAGGAAAAAGAAAATCCGCGAAAATTCAAGAAAACAAAAAAGGAAAAAAAGAGAATTTTAAACTAAAAAAAACTAAAAAGGAACAAAACAGGAGGAAAAGGATGCAGGCAGGCGTTGCCCGACTTACCGGCTATCGTTGGGGGAGTCTGGAGTCATGACTCCCCTTGCATGGCCCATGCCCCAACCGCCCTATGCATCTAGGGGGCCGATGTCAACTAGGTACCCTACATGTTCTCTGAAACGAAAGAGGGCGACTCACCCCATTGTGAGGACCCCGCCCGCCGACGTAGCGATGAATGTTGCCGCCCTAGGGAAGGACGACGAGGAGAGAGAGAGATAGAAAAGAAGAATTTTAGTTCATACCCATATAAAAGTTTTTATTTAAGATTTAAAATAAAATCAGAGTTACCCCCTCCGTGGGAGGGCACAAGACCGTGTAGCCTAAGGCTAGGGCCTATTTACCCCTTTGCAATGGGGCTCTGAGGAGTGTTGCAAAAAAAACAAACAGTACTCTTATAAGCTCTTATCTATCTTATCTATTACCTACTCAGTTCGAAAGAGAATAGAGAAATTTCGATTATCCTGTTATCGTTAATTTAACTTGATACCGAGGGGGTCGGAAATGCGCATTTCTTGCCGGTCGGGGAAAATATATATGTCCTGAGCAATAACTTTTCTCTTCGACTTTACATTTTCTCTTTACTTTCCTTTTTTTTTCAAATATGATATCGTTGAGTGAACAACTATAGAGGGTCAGTAGATCAAAAAGAAACTTTTATCTATTATGTACTTAATATTAAAACTTATATGCCGTCTGCCATTAGAAACATATTAATTCCATTCAGAGTTTGTATAACAAAAGATGCTTTGAAGCTATAACTAAATGTAAAAATACTACTTATAAATTTGTACAGGAAATCTATCCACAATAATACTGATATGATTGGTAATTGCTTTTATATACACAAAATTTTCTATTTTTCTAATTACGCTTCTTTTCCTATACTTGTGTTAATTTTTCTTGTTCAAATATATATATTTTTTTCATCCCCCCCTTTTTTTATATAATTATGTACTTTTCATACCATTTCCTAGGGCTAGCTTAGACATCAGATATTTATATATACATATCAATTATAAATTTTTCTGTTTTGCTTGTCATACGAAAAGAAAATAGATCTAAAATTATGCAAATAACAGGTACAATTGGATGGCAAAATCTAGCATCTTGGGTACTACAAATTCAATTGGAATTCCTTCTTTATTATTCTTTACCTCCCTTTTCAATAAAATTCCGACAACAAACTAGTTATGTTTTTATAAGCATTTCGGTTCATTTCATAAAAAAAACATTCTGGAACGGACTCACCGGATTTTTAATTCTTTAAGTTATCCCTCGTCATTACTTCCTCACTCTTCTGGGGTTCATTTCTTCTTTGTTATTTAAAGAAATTTTTATGTTCCGTCACATTTTGCTTGCATTTTAGATTCCTCCAAATTTTCCTTTTTACTTTATGTTCCATCCAATTTTCTTTTTCACGTTATTTTCTTTGCACTTTATGTTCTTTCAAAAGGGCAAAACGAAATTTTAAAGGGCAAAATTGATGAACTTGAACTTCGAAACGATAGGCTCACCCAGCGGCTAGAACATATTGAAGTACTTCAGAGGCAGAAAAAATTAGTATTCAAAGGCATCGAACTTAATGATTCTGATAAGCCGGCTATTGTGGTAGGTAAACTATGCTCTGAAATAATGCTCACCTACCAAATCCCCCCTTTCTAGTTCAATTCAAAGCCACATCTACGGTGGCTGATATTTTAAAAAGTACTAAGAAACTCAAGGGAACTAAAATTATCGTCCACCGAGATTATACTGCAACGACAAGAGAAAAAAGGCGCTATCTGTTTAAATTGCGACAAGATCTTTTAAATTTGGAAAGTAACGTACAAGTCTTCGTGCGTGATGACAAACTGGTTGTTGCTGGAAATCGACTCACGTGTGTCAATGGTAAATTGATGAGGGGAAAAGATTCAGCCGTAGATTTCATCGCAGGTTTATTTAAAAGAAAGGATGAAGCAAAACAAATTCTCTATGGACATGAGGCTAATTATACTGAAACGATACAGGGCAGATCTAGGCAATTCACACAATAGGATAAGTCCGTCTGTCGGGTTACAAATTTTATAGATAAAGAAAAAAGTGTTAATGAAGTTAATTTTTCTGATAGTTATAAAATTGTTAATGAAGTTAATTTTTCTGATAGTCATAGGGTAGAAGGTAAGGAGGATGAGTGTGCAGATAATGAGTGTTATGCAAAGAAAAATTGTAATTTTAGGATTCTATCATACAATATAGCCGGACTAAGAAATAAGGTATTATTTCCAGGTTTTTTTAATTATGTTAAAAGCCACGATATATTTTGTCTTTTCGAAACGCATATTTCAGAGCAACACTGCGATCAGTTCATTAAGTATTTTGGCGGTTATGACTTGTGCTGGGTGGGTGCAACAAGGACTTCTCAGTACGGAAGAGCAAGTGGCGGAAGTTTATTTGGCATCCGTAAAAAGCTTGTCCTAGAAAACGTTTGCAGGTTTCAATGGCTGAATAATCGGCCGTTTATTTGTTTGGTACTTAATTCATTGCATGTGTATCTCATTCCCGCATACATTAACTGCTCACATTGGAGTAATGATTTTGATGATCTTGTGGAGTTCCTGAATAATTTAAACCACTGTAATGTTGTTGTACTGGGGGACTTTAACGTGAGGATAGGTATGGGGCAAGAATTGACTGAAGATTTGTATCTTAGACAAAATGTAAGAAACTTGAGAGCCTCAAAAGATCTTGTGCTAAACTCTAAGGGGAAAAAATTTATAGATCTCTGTGATGACCAAGGTCTTATCATATTAAATGGGAGAGCTTTGGGGGACTTTGAAGGAAGGCATACATATGTTGGAGGCAATGGTGCATCAGTTAATGATGTAATTGCGATTTCTTATGATCTCATAGAAAACGTTAAAAGTTTTAAAGTCGAGGAGCAAATTTTTTCGGATCACCTTCCTCTTTCTCTGATATTTCGAACGAATGATATTCAATTAACAACACAAAATAAATACCTTAAGCTCCTTCCGAAGCTTAATTGGAAATATCAGTGTATTGATAGTTACCAAGTGAAAGTGACGGAACACTGCGAAAATCTGCCACCCTCTTTCGAAAACAAGACGGATGAATTGGTTGAAGTCATTAGACAATCGGCAAGACACAAAGCAGAAAATGGTGTTACATATAAACAAAGGTGGTTTGATGGTGAATGCTTGCGAGCACGTAAATTATCTTTCAGTTGGTGCAGGGTATTTAAAAGAACAGATTCACAGGAAGCAAGGAAAAATTATGCAAGAGCTAATAAGAATTATAAAGCTCTTTGTATTCGTAAAAAAAATCAGTATTACGATACCTTGGGTAATAAACTTGATAGTGTTCGCGAAACAGGGTCTTGGTGGAGTATTGCGAAAGAAATACGGGGAAGTAAGTTTATTATTAACGCATCCCTGGATATTAATGTTTTAAAGAGTCATTTTCAATCTTTACTGAACCGTGCATCAGAACACATCCCTGTTTGACCCCACAGGTAACCGAAAAACTGTCAGACAAGTTTTCCGCATACCAAACCTGTGCTTTGTTATCTGCGTAAAGCTCCTTCAAAATTCCTATCATCTTGTGAGATACACCGTAATTGTAGAGCTTGTAAAAAAGTGAACTGCGCACGATTGTATCAAAAGCAGCTCTAAAATCAACAAAGAAGGCGTATATTTTCTTTGTATTATGACTGTGGCTGAGTTTGATTATATTCACGAGATTGAAAATATTATCCACAGTCGAATATCCAGCACGGAAGCCAGCCTGGCTTTCCGACAAAATCCTATTTCTTCTTTCCCAGTTTGCGAGACGATTATACAACACACCGGCAAATATTTTTACAATAGAATCCATAAAGGAAAGACCACGATAATTTTCTACTTGATCTGTATTTCCCTTTTTGTGGATAGGGAATATAATAGATCTTTTGAAACTCTCTGGTACGTCAGCACTATCAAAGATATAATTATAAGAGCTTAATAGTTTATCCAAGAAGATCTCGGGGGCATTTTTAAAGAATTCATAAGGTACTCTGTCTACTCCTGGAGCCTTATTATCCTTTAGTCCATTTAGTATTACAAGAAGTTCATATTTTTCAATTGGACCATCAAGCAATTCATTATAAATTTTGGGGGCAGCGTAAAGCATTGGAGAATTATAATTATTATTATGTTAGTTTGTTTTTTCGGTTTCGGTTCATTTTGTTCGTTCGTTTTAGGTTAAGCTCTAGGTTTTGTTTCGGATTCTTTTCAAAATTTTCCTGAACTTTTCTTAGAGCTGGCACTCGCTTGGAGGCATTTCAAAATTGCTTTGTATTTTCTTTTTTACAGGTTTTTGCCTTCAAGTTTTAGAGTCCTTTTTATTTAACCTATTTACAGTAACGTAGTATATTAAGTCATTTTTGTTATGTTCTTTTTGATCCTTATTACTGTGTCTTTTTAATGTTTATGTGATTTTTAGGGTAGCTAGTTTTTGTAGGATTTTTTATTTATAACGATTGTGCCGAATAAAGTGTCATTATATACATAAAAAAAAAATTATTATTATGTTCTTTCCAAATTTTCTTTTTCACTTTTTTTTTTTTACTTTATGTTCGGTCCAATTTTCTTTTTCACGTTATTTTCTTTGCACTTTATGTTCTTTCCAAATTTTCTTTTTCATTTTAATTTCTTTCTAATTTATTTACTTAATTTCACTTTATATTCCGTCACGTTTTCCTTGCGTTTTTATACTTTAGTCTTCGGACTCAAACAAAATTAAAGACACCCGATAACTATGAAAAGATCTTTTAGCGGGATATAAAGCAAGTCGACGACCACAGGTAACCGAACACAATTTGCATACATAAGGTAAACACTGTGGGTGTATTCGTGTCAGATATTTTTCTTCCTCTTGGCAAATACCTCGAAATTGCTTGACGATTATCACTGGTTTTGCGTTGTTTTTAATAAATTACGGAAAAAAATGATACATTGATACCACGTAGCATTTTAAAAAAAAATTTTACTCCAAGTTAAATTCAACGTCAAAATTTGGCTGCACTTATGAAACCCTTTCTCGAAATTTACTAGACTTCAATCTAACCACTGTCAAATTATGATCAACCACCGCCTACGAGTAAAAAACTAAATGGAGTGGCCCTAGCGTGTAAAATCCGTGTACATGAGTGTGCCGATTTCTACGGTTCTTTTGCTCTCATATTTCTTCACGTGTTGTCACTTGTTTGACATTTGTCTTTAACCGAGTGTTGTGGTTGAAAAAGTGCTAATTTTATCGTCCTGTAATGTTGAAGTAAGGATTAAAGTGATTGCGAAGAACAAAAATATAAAACTATTGCGTGTTGTGTCAAAACTATGTGAAAAAAGTTCAAGTTTTAAACAATTAGTGATAATGAAGTGTGTAGTGCAATTTTGCAAAAATTCAAGTTCTTTAAAGACCCCGGGATTTAATTTCACAGATAAAGTAGAGAAAATAACTTTCTTTTGTGATAAGATTATTTCAAGCGGTGTTAAACATACTATTAACTTATAAAATACCCACTTTTTGCGTTAAGGTAGACTTTGTTTACCTTTGGCTCAGCAGCCAAATTTTCTTGAGTTATCACTTACAAAGGCAGTGGTGTAATTAAATTTTGCAAGGAGTTAGTAAATCAAAACTTTATTATTGAACTGTTTACTGATTTGCAAATTAATTAGTTAAATTTCTTGTGATGAAAAGCCGTAATAAAAATTACAAATTTCAGTGAAAAAGCTGCTTTTAAATTGCAATTTTAAACAGATTTCTCCAGAAGTTTAAAAACAAAGCAATCCCATATAAAGGTTTTTTTTCAGCCTGGCTTGTACTGTTTTTCTTGTGTGCGTGTAAACTCCCACATTTTAGGCACAGGCTTAGAACAGAAAACGAAAGGAAGTGCAAAATGCTCAAAAAGTTTCCGAATTTTCCTTATGTGTTTGAAAGGTGTGAATGTGTTAGTTTTCACCATGGAAGTAGTAAATTTTTGACTCATTCGAAGTGGTCCTCGCAAATATTACTACCATCGGATAGTATATAATCAGTTCTACCGATGGATTTTAACCACAGTTCTCTGAAGTCTTCATCTTATGGAAACCTAAAATACCAAAAGGTAGACAAATATTTTAATACTTTTAAAGTTTTATTAAAGACCCCAGGCAAAAACTTCCGTCAGTTGTCGCTGAAACCAATAAGGCGATCCAAAACTCTGATCAAACTCAAATGTAAGCAAATGAGCGCCATCAAGAGAAATGGTTATATTTTTTGGTAATTTAGCTTTTATTTATACAGCTTTTGCATATATTTCAAAGAAAATGCTGTATAATTGCTTATTATATCATTTAACTTCCCTGACAAATGATTTTCCGCACCCAATGAGTCGATTATAGTAACAACAAAATACCGCACACTTCATCACGAAAAATGTTCAAATTAAGCACCTCAGATTCTTAGTAAACTAAACTAAAACAGTCTTTTAAATGTGAATCGTCTTTATTTGTAAAATTACAACACTTTTAACAACTAAACACTGAAAATTATTCAATAAACACTTGGATCTGCACTCTTCAGAAAGTTCACGTCAAATTGACATTTCGTTATGGCGAAGTTGAGGCTCCCTTCCCACAACTTTCCATCGAACAAAAAATCGGAAAACACGTACACGGTATTGCACTTCCTTTCGTTTTCTGTTCTAAGGGCACAGGCTACGGAAATCTCTGCTATTGGGCCACTCCATTTAGTTACTTACTCGTAGAGCACCTTCACGGTTCATTAAGGCATTTTGCCCTGCATATGTTGCAGCAGAAGAATGAGCGTTTGATATTTTCCACCAATCAACATTTCTTGTACTAATTTTTCACGATATTAAAGCTTTTTCCTTTTCCTTCTACATCACATATAGCTTTCATCATTTTTCTTTTATTTGAAGCGCATTAAAACATACCTTTTTTTGACATATGTGCCTTATGAACCATCCTGATGCCGGAAGTTTTTATATTCCACTTGTAAATCACTGAAATACTTTGCAAACAAATATGTCCACTTCAACTATTCAAATCTTTCTTTATTCACTTAAATTATTTCTATATCGCGAAATTATGAAGTAGTTGAAAAGAAACCAATTTTATTTTAAAAACTTAATCCATAACCGAAATTTCTTCTGATCTTAAAACGTCGAATTGTTGGTGTTGACAGCTGTTTTCCTCAAGTGCACTTATTTTCAATGTTTTATTACTTTATTATAACGAAATTTGATTCTCTGTATTGAGACTTGTTAAATCACGAAAAAAAACCAAATTTAAATCGCAAAAACCATAACTTTTCCAGTAAAATTTACACGTTTCCGTAACTTACGCCACCGTTAAATTTCAATTCCCATAACAAAAATTTCCTTTTGGTAGTTTTCAAAGTTATTTTCAGTTTTCCGAATAAGATTTTTTCTCCCATACACACTTATTTTTACACCCTTTTCTAGTTTTCGTTAAGTTCAACTTTTGTTTCACCTAAGTCTAAAAAAAATCGTTCTTGTGCCGCCGCAAAATTTTACACAGCTCACAGGTAAACAAAAGCACATAAATCGCTTAATGGACACTATATTACAATTTCGCCGCAATAACAATTGCTCAACAAGGACCATATTTAATAACTAGCGAGCCATGTCAATATTCAGCACTTGATTTTTGCATTCTCGAAGTTCCCTGAAACAACATTTATCAAAAATTTCGCGACGGTGCTCTGCATCAGCTCATAACCACTCGAGTTCAATTTCCTGACTAACTTTTACCTCTCAAATCAGCACTTGTTGCCGGCAGAGTCTACCCACACCAGCTTAGAACATAAAGTTAAACAGGAATGGCAGTAAGCAGTGATGCCACTTGGATACAAATGTATCCATTTGGATACATTTTTTGTAGAATTTTTATTTTGGATACATGGATACTTTTTTTCCGCAATGGATACATTTTCCCCTACGAATAAAGAGCTAAAGGAAAGGCCCTAACTCGTAAAAGTCGTATATGTGAATGAAGCAAAAAGCTTTTTGGCGAAGTGGAAGAGATGTGGGGGGAATTGTAGATTCGTCAATAAGAATAAGGAACCTGAGCTGTCATTTAATTGGAAATTTATTTTCCGATATCGAAAGTCGTGTTTGTGCAGTTAAATAGATTTTTTGGGCATAATTAGTTGTAAAAAACATTTAAAAAGTGTGTGAAACAAACTATATTAAGTTGTGTAGTGCCAAACTGTGGAAATAAATTCCGTTGCCGACTGCCGGGAACATCTTTTTCGCTAAATTTTTTAATGTAAATGTTAAGATAGCTCCATAGTAACACAACAAAAGCAAGTTCTAATGAAGTTTCAGTCAGAAAAGAAGAAAAAATTAAATATTATTATTGTTTACAAGTTGTGTTCTTCTTGCAGTAAGTAGCGTATTTTGGTGCAGAGACGTCGTAAATATTCGGTTTTGAGAGGCCAATAAATTATCAAAATTAATTAATAATTGTTTAAAGCGTTTAAAATAATTTAATTTTTGTTATAGATTCCCAAGAGTAAAATATATAAATGTCATATGGAGTTGGTTAAATATTTTTTTAATTCTCAATTAAAAAAGAAAATTTGAAAATACTAATTATCCAAAGAATTTTAGAATGAACCCCCACTTGAAAGAAAAAATGTACTACTGCCATGATGAATATGTGCGTGAGGTGGAAAGTGTTTCAGTATTTGTGTAATGCTTCACGACATTTTGCGTTGAGCCTTTCCTTCAGTTCTTTATTCGTAGATTTTCCCTTAACGTAGTGAGAAAAATTAAAAAAAGCGTTTTAACTTATGAACACACGACAGCGGCGGCCATTTCATTATAATTGACTAGTACTGTTGACTAGTATTTTTTGGAAGAAAAGGCCTTGGGGAGATTTCTGCAGTACTGGAAAAGAGGAATTTTTCTCGTATAGGGGACGAAACTACGGGTGTAAGTACGTCCAAAGCCCTTGTGCTAGTTACAAAGGTTTTCGATGAAACTAGCTCTTGTGTTCAAGAAAGATTTCTGGGAATGTTTAAACTAAGAAAAGCTTTTAAATAAAATGAAATCTTAATTTACATATGAGGTTTACGAATTTTATTTTATACCACCTTGAAAGTTGTTGTTTTGCAAAGAATTTTATTCAAACTTATTTGGCAGGACAGTTTGGCAGATACCAATTATGGTATCTGCAGTAGGAAAATTCAAGAAGTGCAGGTACATTTGCTTGCTATCGAGCAGTGTATGAGTGAATTAAAAAAAAGTTGTTAATACTCCAACAATAATATAATAATGGGTAAAAGTTAATAAAAAATTTCAAAAAAATTTAAAATATATTTGCAGCTTCCGTTACAAGTGTGTGAAATATATTTATTTAAAGCGTTATTTTTTAGTTATGATATTATTCATTGTGATCTTGCAAGTTGTATCATAAAAGTAGAAGTGGATACATTTTTGGGTCACTGGATACATTTTTTCGGAAATTTGGATACAAAATAATTAAGCTCGGCGGCAACACTGGCAGTAAGCCAGAAAAACGTCGGCATTTTCCTTTCTGTAGAGGTGAGGGTTTTGTATGTGTTTGAAGCCCATGACAGTAGTCAAATTTGAGATTTTTTGAAGTGGGGTTGATATATCTTTTGAATAATTACAAATTGTATTAAATCAAAATTAATAAATATTTATTTTCAAAATTGTATTATTAAATTACATTTAAAAATGTGCGCAAAGATGAAATTGATTTTCTAATTATAATAAGATCTAACACAATTTAGAAAAACAGTTGCGAAATGCTTTGAAATTTTCAATAATTTATGCATTTAAACTGTTCCACCTTCTCTTTTAGCCAAGTGAGCATTGTTATTGAATACAGACAGTGCTCACTTGTTTCCAGGGACCACCACGTGGAGGTTGAGATAGGTGATTTAGATAAATAAGTTAAAATATGATATTATAACTTATGTATCTTTTTTGGTCCCCAGCGGTTTGTCTTTTGTCTATTGCATTTAAAATTATTTATTGTAAGTACTTATGTATATTATTTGCTATTTTTGGGAAATCTATATAATTATACTTAAAATATTTTTAGTTTTAAATCGAAAAATATGTTCTGACCCCTTCTGAAAAATTGTTCGCGAGATACCGATCACACCTACAGCACATATACGCGATACTGCCATACCTGTTTAGTTTTATGTTCTAAGCACACCAGTCTGCAGTCCCGCTGCCGACATCCAAATTTTCATGCTAAAGCAACTGCGTAAACGGTTTGGCTCTTTTCCATTTACGCCAGATGTTCACTTTTCATTGCGATTCTGTTGCAATTTTGCTGCTTTAGTATGAAAAGAATTCTTTTTTTAGAATTCTTTTCGCAGCCAGGCCGTTTTTGGCTGAATTTTTGTATTCTTTTTGCCGGCGGCTGAGGATTTTTCTGTCTGTTCGCGTTAGTTGTGCCGTATGTAGACGGGGTTTAAATTTTTTGTGCTGTTATGAAGCGGTTACATTCTTATTGGAATGTAACAATATGACGATTTTAAGCAACTTTTCGGGCAGGAGCCGAGGATTTTTATGAAATTAATTTAATTGACTTAAATTATTTTCTCGGCTCTCCGTACAGCGATTTCCGAGTTTGAGCCGTTTTTTTAAGACGTATTTTCGGCGCTGCCTTCGATGATGCCCTTTTTGGTACCCGCAGGTATTTTATTTATTTCAGGTATTTTAGGTACGAAAATGTTGGGGGTCTTGGATTCGGCTATAGGAGCCGACTCTTATGGACGTGAATGCGGTTTGGTGCAGGGCCGGGGCTTCGTAAGAATCAAAGGCATACCATCCTGACCTTACACCTGGTACTGGGATTCGGCTCATATAGCCGATGGTCAGGTGATCCAGGACCACTGTAGGTGCCGCTACATAGCGACCATAACAGAATATATAACTAGAGGAAAGGACATCATTCGGAAAAATGTAAGCATTTTGCTCTATGTGGTAGAACCCAAGCGATGTGTGCGTTTCGAACATGAAAGTAGTTAAATTAAGCTTGTATACTGGAGGGGCCAACTCATTTTGATAATATTTTAAATTAGGTGTTTTTAAAATATATTCTTATAACACTTTTAAAATAATATAACTTTGCCCGACCATATTTTATTACTTTACTTAATTTTACTATTTAAAAACACTGTTTATATTTGACATTTCAGGCGACATTCCCCCTTAACCTACTCGCCACTTGGCCGAGAAGCAAAAATGCTTATCACACGTACAGGGTTTTTACTTAAGATAGCCTTTCCTCTCGTTTTTTATTCTAAGGATATTTGCATGAATATTTCAAATGAAGTTGGCCGCAGTCAAGTTTTGTGAATGGGACCTTGCACTAAGTTCAGTCGCAGTCGGTCGACTGAGAAGTCGAAGCTGCAATTTAATCAAGTTACATGCATTTCCCATTTGAGCAAAGTCGCAGTCGGCTGATCAGTCGGAATTGTAATTTGGGCCTAATCCCAATTTTGTGGTGCCATCCCGCCGGCAGCACTATTAAATTTTTACTTTTAACTCCGGACATTAGAACAAAAAACGAAAGGAAGTGCACCATGCTCAAAAAGTATCCGAATTTTCCTTATGTTTGAAAGGTGTAGATGCGTTAGTTTTCACCATGGAAGTAGTAAATTTTTGACTCATTCGAAGTGGTCCTCGCAAACATTACTACCATCGGATGGTATATAATCAGTTCTACCGATGGATTTTAACCAGAGTTCTCTGGAGTCTTTATCTTTTGGAAATCTAAAATACCAAAAAGTAGAAAATTATTTTTATATTTTTAAAGTTTTATTAGAGCCCCTAGGCAAAAACTTCCGTCAGCTGTCGCTGAAACCACCAAGGCGACTCAAAACTCTGATGAACCACAAAGGTAAACAGACGAGCACCATCAAGATAAATGTTTATATTCTTTGGTAATTTAGCTTTTATTTATACAGCTTTTGCACATATTTCAAAGAAAATGCTGTATAAATGCTTATTATATTATTTAACTTTCCCGAAAAATGATTTTCCACACCCAATGCGTGGATTATTTTTACAACAAAATACCGCACACTTCATTACGAAAAATGTTCAAATTAAGCACGTCAGATTCTTAGTAAACTAAACCAAAACAGTCTTTTAAATGTTAGTTGTCTTTGTTTTATAAAATTACACCACTCTTAATAAGAGAACAGTGAAAATTATTGAATAAACACGTCAAATTGACATTTTGGAACGCTTACTTTTGGGTTCCCTCCCCCAACTTTTCCATTGCGGAAAAAATCGGAAAACACGTACACGGTATTGCACACCTTTCGTTTTCTGTTCTAAGCTCCGAACTAACATTTCTCGCAGTGGCATTTGTTCGCTAAAAGTATGCTGTCGTCTATGTGCAATCTGATACTTCGGACAGCGAAATTTTTGTGCTGTTGCTGATGCTGTCGGCTGACGTGCAAACTGATACTGCTATAAGAAAGAAGAAGTTTCGTCAAATTGACTTTTACTGGTAGTACTGCCAAAGTGCCAAGGTTTCCGTATTTTAATTTCGTTTGTTTGTGGCTTAAAATGTCTAATTCGAATTTAGAATTTATTACTGTGTGGAATGGAATTTTTGCTTTTAAAATAGTTGAGAATGATTTATCTAAGCCCAATGAAAAATTTGTCTATAACGCCTTACTTAGTTATTTAGCTCAATTTAATATACACATACTTCAATTATCGGATGTAAGTACAATATTTTAAAATTTATAAATCAAATTTTATAGACTGTGTTGTTTCTAAATAAAACTTGCAGAGTACGATTATTTTACCTTTACTTTTACGATATATTTGGAGAGAAATGCAACAATTCATACTAAACGAACCAAATGTCATAGCTTTAAGGTTTATGGATTGAAGCGACAACAACGGGGCAAGGGAATGTTGGTCGCTGGCTGCAAATATCAATATAAAACTTAATGAGCTTCTCACGGCACTTGTTCGTCTACACTGATCCTGAAATTTTTCATCTAAAGGGGTTTCTTTTAAAACCTTCATGAGTTTAATAAATTTATTCAATATTATATAGTGTCCTCAGGAAGTTAATTCAATTACGTGGTATAGGACAGAAATAAAACTTCAATCGTCACTTTGCACGGTTCGCGTCTTTATTTAACGCTTCATCAGGGCCTCACATAAAATAAGAAATTAGCATGATTAATATTTCAACATTATAGCTAATATTCTGACCTCGAGACAAATAGAAAATAGTAAAACTTAGAACAATAGTCTAAGGGAACAACTCATTTGTTTGAAACTGCTATTGAAAATTGGAACTTTAAAGTAGTAAATATCACAGACTAACAAATAACTAGTGTTAGCTCTTATTATTGTATGTCTATAACCATAAGCGTCATGTGTACTCTATTCAAGTTTAATGAATCTGTCCGAAAATTGATGTTGTTTTGATTGAGTTGTATATATATCATTTCGCTAATATTCCGTTTTTTATTCATAGTCCATAATTTTGGGATTATCAAATTGAAAATTGTGGTTTCATCTTCAAAATGGTGTTTAGATAGAGCAGTTTTATCTTTCTTCTGATTGTTAATACTTCTGCAATAACAATTGTGTTGGTATAATATTTTCTTCAACAACTGCCTTGTGTGTCTAATATAGCAAGCTTCACAATGACCTACAATTAATTTTATATAATAAATTAGAACGTAACTCAACTGGATCCCGTCCTTGAGTCTTGTAAACAATGTATGAGCTTTCTTCAAGCTATAAAAAACAACTCGAACATTTTTAACATAGGTAGATATTAAATTCTTCAACCTGTAGGCAATCGGCGTTAAAAATGGTAGTCTGATATATTTTACACTCCCCATTTATGTCTGCTGTTCAAAACCAAATTGTCTATGTTGTTCCTCTTCGAAAGGTATTGATGAATTATTCTATTAATAAAGAACATGGGATAGTTATTTTGATTATTTGATATTGACTTAATTTTGTCAATATTGAGTCCAATGTTCAGAACATATAAATATCTTGTGTAACATGTTTATAATCACGTTACGAAAATTAAATTAAATTAATTAAGATTAAAATTTAAGGCTCTGCCAGAACTAGTGCGTTTCATATACCATCATCTTTCCTAATTATCAAGACATCCAGAAAAGGCAAGCGATTATTTACCTCTATCTCGACTATAAACTCTAGTCTTTTATTAAAATCGTTGAAGCAATTGACCACCTTTTCAACCTTATCCTTGGGAACAGCCAAAATGGAATCATCGACATAGAGTCCAAGAAATGGTATAGTAAATACTAGTTTATTCTTTATATGTTTTATTAAAAAAATTCATGACTATGTTGGCAATATATGGACTAGCTGGATTACCCATTGCGGTTCCATCCAATTGTTGGAAAGGTTGTTATGAAATTTGAACTAGCTACTGTCGAAAAGAACCTGAATTAAGATGTAATCTGTGGGCAATATAATATTTCGGATGCTATGTATTAGTTGTGATGAATTTACTATATTAAATTCAAATGCCTTTGTGTAAGGCAATAAACTGTTATGTACAAATACTGCTAAGTTGTAAGATGGAGTAGCGATGCAAGAGACCACCGATCTCAAAGCAAATCCAGGTTTGTTAGCCTTCATCAATCCATATAGCTTTGGAGATACGGTATTATATTTGCTCATTTCGTTACGCTGATCTGGTGTAATATATTTGAATGTACACAATTCCTTAATTAATCAAATTGCTTAGTTTTGGAATGTAGTCGTCGGATCCTTGTTTATTTTCTTATACATCTTCTTATCTTCCAATAAATTGTTCATGGCTGTAATATATTCATGTTTGTACACAACTATTATTGACTTCCCCTATCACTATTAAAAATACAAATCTCTTTATTGTTCTTAACAAAGTTTTTAGTTATGTTGTAGTCCCTAACTAAACCATTGTATTTATCATAGCCGTTAATGTTATTATAGAAATTAGTTATGGCATTAACAGCTTTATTTCTCATAGTGGCCTTATCTTGATCAGTGTTGTCTGCTATTGATATACAGTATTCCACATCTTTAATAATATTGGGAATCGCAACTTTTTTTTTCTAAAGAGAGATGGTCACTTTCGGGCCTGCTGCTAGTATTCCTTTGGCTTGACTCGGCAACACCATGTCAATGTAATTGTGTAAAAAAAATGTCGCAGAATTTAATGTTTATTCTACCATATCTATCTTCATGTATCTTAATTTTTTGAATGTTACCGCTTTTTACTTTTTCAAATATAGGTATAAGAGACGGAGTTGGATCAATTGGTTGAGCGGCACGACTACCACGCCATGTTCGAGACCACGTCTACCCGTGGGTTTTTAAAATTGATTTAAAAAATCCACTCCGTCTTTGGGCTGTTGTCTAGCTCACAGGAATTCCAAAACAAGACATTCAAGTTTCCTCAGTCCCTTTACCCTAATTCCCTCCCAGACAAAGCCAGGCTAACGCATCAAAGGGTTGTCCCCTAGGCTTTGACCACATCGTATTAAAAAAATTATTTCTGATATTCACACGTCTCTTGAAATCTGTGAACATCTGACACTTTATCTGCATATATAGTCGTTCATATAAACCATATGAACTTGATTCAATAAAATAAAAAAACGCCTAATTGATCTGTGTCACTAGGTTTTGTATCATTACAATTTTTGTATGATTGGGTTGTGCGAGCTGTGTTCTGTGTGTTGGTAACCTGAAGCCGCTAAAATATTTTAAGACATGGTTTAACATCTCTTGACATAATTTACATATCTTTTTAAGTAATTAGGAAAATGCAATTCCTTAATTTCAAAAATATGCATTAACACATCATCGCCTTTACACATTATTTATTAATATAGAAATATCACTCTCATGGCCTTATATTACAGTTTCGCTAACATTGTATCACAACAGAAATAAAGAATCGGCGAGTAATATACAAAATGACGCTTAATCACATTATTATATACTATTATCGTCAAACATTATTATCGCCCAATCTTTTCCTAATTGTTTTAAAATATCACACGGTTTTTGATTTTTTGTATGACGTACCCAAAGCCCAGGGCTATGATGCGTTAGCATGGCTATGGCGGGAAGGGAATAAGGGTAAGGAGAATGAGGGTAATTTAATGTCTTGTTTTTTGGATTGCTGCGAGATTCACAACAACCCAGAGTTGGAATGGATTTTTTATTTACTGCAATTTCAAATTAAAAACTGGACACATTCAATGTGCGAATAGTTCGAAATGTCGGATAATTCGAACCGAATCGAAGAGTGGTATTTGATCGAATTTCGAGTCGGATGTTCGATGTTTCGAGCTATTGGTTTTTATTGCAATTCTTGGTTTTTTTCCGAATAGGTCGTTTTTTTTACATACTTATACTACTAACTACAATAATATATATTGTAATATACCGTATAAATAATCCCGAAATATCTCAAGGCAATTCTTAAAATAAATCAAGACGCTCAATTGCTTCCAAAAGAAACATGAGCTCGCCTCACATTAAGTGCTGTACATAATTTTCTGAACTACGTTAAGTAATTACGGTCAGCGACACTGCAGTCGTGCATAAACAAAGATATTAATCAATAGAAAAAGCTTTACGCTTAAACCAAGCGATTAGGTAAACAAATAAATGCATAACGCATCTAAAAGCACCAGCAGTAGGCGGTCGACGAACTCGCGTCGTTCGAAACACTTGAGACATCCATAAATTGCTAACTTGCAATTTGTTCCGATACTTTCCTTCCCGATAATTAAGAAAGAGCCAAGATATATGGTAATTATGAATGTGGTCAAAGTCCACATTCTTGCATTAGGGTAAGTAAAATGTGTATATAAACCGTAGCTCAATACAATAAATCAATTAGTCCTAAAGTTGATTTCTAATCTAGTGGAGTTATGCTGTTCAGCTGCTCTGCGTGGCACTAATTCCATTACCTTTAGAGCACAATAGCTAATTTACGCTGCTCCAGTGCAGTTAAAGCCTCTGTGGCTGCTTCCAATCTTCTCTTTATTGAAGAATTTACCAAGGAGAAAATATATTGAAAGCAGAATACATGACGTTTTACCACATGACGACCGTGACGATTTAGCCTGCAGCTTTCGAAACCTCCCGACATAAAGTTTTTAACTACAAGAAGACCGCAAACAGACATATTTATGGCAGATACTTCAAGAAGACAATGACGATTTAGCCTACAGTTTTCGGAATTCCGTGACATTTTAGCCGGCAGTTCTCAAAATCCGACGACGTGAAGTTTTTACCCAGCAACTTTCAGACACGAAGTTACGCTTTTAACTACATGACCGTGACGATTTGCATGCAGTGTTTGGAATTCCCCGACATGAGGTTTTAAACTCCAAGAAGACCGTGACGCTGTAAAATGATAGCAACAATACAACCCGATGGTTAATTGAAGACTGTACGGACCGTAGGATCCGTGATGGATAACGTTCATCGCACAACGTAACAAATAAAGCCTGCGTTATGACATTACGAATCAGCGTCGAATTACGAATCGACTTTTCAACTAAGCAAACAAGTGTGAATTACTTCATATAAGAAGCAGTTACTTCATATAGCATTATACACCTGGCTTTGAAAATTTAAATATGTTAGAAAGTCAGCCCAGAAATGGAATTTAAACGTATTTAATGACGCGTTGCAAATCTGTGAACAACAAACTCAATGCATTTCATGTTCATAACGTAAAAGAAATTAGCGTAAAAGGCAGATCAGTTAATCACTAATAATACTAGAAGCGATATTAATCAAAAACAGTAACAATTAGCAAAAATGGGTGGCAGTGAATCAAAGAATGCCAACAAAAACGGTGAGGTGGTAAATGACCACATCATTAATTATTCGTTAAACGTCGAAAATAAGCAGATCGCATTCCTACTGCTCATAATCGCAATAATCAAAGTAGCTGAATTCCTGTTCATTCTGTAAAAGGATCACAAGAGGGTCATAAAGAAGAAAATTTTAACAGCCCCGGCGGTTATAAAGGTTTGATGAATTACCGAACGAACGAACAAAGGATCTAAATAAAATGACATCAATAAAAATAATAAAAAAAATATAATATAAATTAATAGTTAGTCATTAAATAACATTTTAGTACGCAAAATAAACTTAGTAAATAAATAAGCAATTTACAAAGGAAAATGTGTTGTAAAAATATAACACTCGACTTTCTTTTACGCACTTATGCAATAAAAAATGCATAGAAAACCCGTTCTATACCAAACGAAAATATTAAATACAGATTTCCCTGCGTCTAAAACAAGGACAGAGAAATAACAATATAAAAGAAGTTATTGTTTTCGCATTGCAGGATGGATTCTGTTACGGACACATTTTTTTTTATCGAAACAATTTAACGCGTTCATGGAAGCCATTGAACTGCTAGATAAATTGGCATCAGCAGGACGAAAAAAAACAGATGTACACAACTACCATCAGATCAAACATAAGCTCCATAATACCGCAGTCTGATCAACTGCATATACAGTCATGTGCATGAAAATAGCAGTGTTTGAAATATTTACACGCATTAGACAAAATTTTCAATAAAGGTGATGTGCAAAACATTATATTGTTATGAAAATAATCTTTATTATATATTTCATCCATTAGAATTAAAAAACATAAAATTCTCCGCTGATAATTAAAACAAATAATTCTTCGTAAATTATATATGCTTATAAAAGGGCCACATTTCGTGCTCTCTAGCAAATAATAGGTGGTTTTTTATTTGTCTCATATTTAATAATGTCACCTTTCTAGGACGTCTCGATCTTAAATTAGCTTTTATGAGGCGTCTTCTTATTGATGAAGTACTGATTGAAAGATTCAGATCCTGCTTAATTTGTGTTGAAGTCTTAAACGTCCTGTCTTCTTGAGGTGTAGTTTTCCTTTTTTCGCCCCGTTTTTCGCCCCGTTTTTCAGTCACATTTTCCCATTTTCTCGCATTACTAATCATTTTGACTGAACAATTTAAAGTTTCTTGTAAAAATTGGTACGTTTTGCCATCTTTAAGTAGCTGCCTGATAAGTGACCATTCCCCAGGTGTGCAATGCTTTGCCCGGCCCATTTTTTCTAAAGATAAACTTTTTTAATACTATACATTATATTTCAGAATAATCCTTACATTGAAATATACACCGATGAAAAAAATAAAGGGTCACTTTCGAATTTTCCAACAAATTTATCAAAAAAACCAAGTAACACTGCTATTTTAATGCACATCAAATTTTGCAGTTTGCTATTAATATAACGGGTAATACCCTAAAAGCATTCTTAATTGAAGTGTTGCCACCACACATTGGTTTAAAACAGTAAAGAGATGTCCTTCCAATCACTAAGGGAGGGATGATTAAAATTCATTTTTTTTAAAATTGATTCCGGCACTGCTATTTTAATGCACATGAATTTAAAATAAAGAGTTGCAACCAAGAACAGAGAAACCGAGATATAATGGGTGCGTTCAAGAAGTCAGTTAAATGCGCATTCTCATCATGCAGTCTTTCAACAAATGCAATGCCGAAGTAAATGCATTGCATTCGCTCGATCAATTTGACAGTTGCTGCAAATTAGCTGCGCATTTCTTGCATTTGGAAATTTTTAGCTGCTAAAGATTTTGTTTGAGGTATTATCTTAAAAACGGCCTAAAATGGATTCGGATTACTAGTAGAAATGTAAATTCATATTTTTTAGTTTATGTTGCAATTAATTCTGTACTTTACAGTGAACTTTCTGCTTCAAATGATGAATTATTCGAAAGCGATACAAAATTGGGTGAAAAATTAGAAAATGTTTCTAATTTGTAAACCTCTTCTTTTAAAAAAGATGTTATTATTGCTCAAATTGCTGTAAGGAGAATCACTACAGGGTTATAATACCAAATTCAATATTTCTAGAAATATTTATAGACCGTAAAACAAACAACCTTCTTCCTTTTGCATTTATTCGATCATCCCAGTTTTGAATGCATTTTGTATGCCTTCGCATGTTTATAATAGCTGCTTTTGCATGAGGGTTGAAACTAAATGCGCATTTGACTGACTTCTTGAACGTACCCAATATATTGCACAATTGAAATAATATATAAGTGTTATAAAGAAATTAAACAGACAGTGGACCTCGCATTAGAGCAGGTATCCGAAGAACTGAAAAAAGATATAAATACAAGGAATAAAATAATATATATGCGTTACGAGAAAAAATAAAACAGACAGTAGAACGCATTAGTGCAGGAATTCGAACTGGAAGAAGATATAAATAAACAAACTTGGACTTGGACTCGAATTATTATATTATTGAATTATTAAAAAACGCATTTTTTATAGGAGCGGGGAAATGCGTTTATGCAATTAGGTGACCGAAGCCACCCGTGTGCCGGGCTCACTTGGCCAACGACCAGTCCTACCGGCTAAAACCCCCTCCCCCCTCCAGGAGGACCACCACGGAAGCGTCTAGGAGACATTACCTCGCGGTGGAGTCTTATAGAACAGCCTCCTACAAGGCCCACAAGTCAGCAAGATTCCCAAACAAGCTGGCAGGCGATCCCTTGTCTCCCTTCTGCTGTCTCCCTTCTTTTGGCGAAGGACCCCCTCACAAAAGCGGCGATCCTTTGCCAGTGGTCCTCCCCCTGTAGCATGATCCCAACTATATTGTCCGGGGTGATGCTGCCAGTCTCCGCCTCCAGCTCAGCCCTCCGTTCTCCATCGGACACATTCAAAGAATGTGAGGAGAGCGGAGTCCGATGGAGAGCCGCACACAGCATGGGCTCGGCACCTTCCCTATGCGATGGAGGAAGGCCCGAAAATGCCCGTGCCCCATCAGCATTTGGGTGAGGTACCTCGCTGTGCCGACGGTTTAGCCAAGTGTCAAGCTGAGGGATCCATCGGCCCCGCGAATCTCCATCCGATCTTTCTTGCCAGGACGCCATGGTCCTGGCCCGAGCCACTCTCGCGGCCTCTCCCCCCAAGAAACCAGCCAAAGTTCGTTAATTACACCATACTGTTGAAAGCAACTTGACGACGGATCTGTGGACGACTGACAAAGTAAAATGTTGATTGATAGAATAAAATAAACATGGAAAATGTGTTAGAATAAGAATTGCTGAGGGCTCAGAGCATTACTGACTAATATGGGTTTTGAGGAGGATCAACGTTGCACAACCAAGTCACAGACGAAGGCTGGTCTGAATAGCGCGACCGGCTCGTCATCTCGGCTTGTCAGGTCAGATCCACCAGACATACTCCTAATGAGAGAGCAGCCGGTGAATCTCAACCCGACCTCAGTGGCAGGCTCACCAAGTCTGGTACGTCGTCCTAATGAGAGATGCGTGAGCCCTAGTGATCCCTCCCCCGAGTAGCCAAAATGCTTCCCCCACGACCAGAACGAGGATCGCGAGTCCTGCCGTACAAACAGGACTTTGGTGTGTGTGTTCATCAGTTCATGTCTGCGCATCGTCATTGTCTCCAAGGGAAACTGAGTTGTGGACATTTATCATCATCAGGAGAGGGCACACGCCTCCAGTATGGGCATCCTCACGAAACTCTCCCAAACCGTATTGCCCCGCTTCAGGGCCGAATATCTTTAGCGTGATACGTTCCCACCAGATTTCCTTGTAAAGCTTGTGCTCTAGCTTAGCACTACTTTGCTTTTCAAAGCTGCTGGGTCGGAAATTTCTCCGATAAACTTCCTGCGCAATCAGCTTAAAGCTTAGGTTATATGTTCGTTCACCCTGCTCAAAAGCTTTGTCTAGATTTCTAACCACTCCACCCACCCACACACCTACCACCCACATTCGCTCCTAACCCATCTCACTAACTCTGAAATTACTTTAAGTACAAGACAGCTTGTAATTAAATTACAGGTGAGGTGCACCTTTTTATAATTACCAGACATTATTTCCACTCTCCCACACACTTACCAACCACCCACACACCTATCACCCACCCACATACCTACCATCCACCCACCAGCCCATCATTCACATACTACCCACACTCATTCCTAAACTGTCTCACTAACTCACAAATTACTCTAAGTACAAGACACCTTGTAATTAAACTACAGGTGAGGCGCACGTTTTTATAATTACCAGACTTCTTTTTTCATTCACCCATCCATCACCCACACCACCCACCAGCCTATCACACGTTTTTATAATTACCAGACTTATTTTTTTCATTCACCTACTTATCTCCACGCATCAATCACCCACCACCTCTAGTACCAGACACCTCGTAATTAAGTTGCAGGTGGGAGTCACTTTCTTATAATTAACAAACATATTCCTTTGATTCAGTGGAGCGATATTCTAATCTCTCCGAATCGATTCAATATCGCTCCAGACGCGCTTCGGATAAATTGAAATTTAAAATAATAACGATCCGTTCCGGAGTGGTTCTATATCAGTTTTGGAAATAACGATCTGCTCCGGAGAGGTTCGATATCATTCTTGAAAAAGAACGATCCGCTCCGGATCGGTTCGATATTTTCGTAACACTCCAGACTGAATCGATGAACATGAATTACATGAATTTCGGAGAAAATTTGGGAAAATGCTGAATTTTTTATAATCACAAACCATTTTTTTCACTTTTGGAAGTGACTGTACCTGCAATGGTAGGAGTTAGATCAACATTGTTGACAATTTTGAAAAGGTCATTGGGATAGTAGTTTTGTAGCTTTTGTTTGATGTTGCTGTGTTGGGTAGATATAAAAAAAATAGTAATGTGGACACCATGAAACACTTAAATTTATGAATCACCCTATAACTCCCAAACGGTTGAGATTCCCCCCCCCCCCCCCCCCCCCCCCCCCCCCCCCCGCCCTGCCATACAATTTTTGTTTTGTCTAGGTCAGATCTATCACCCCACTCGTGTTGGCACGTCAGATCTGAAACACTCTATATGAAAGATTTTTATTATTTCGTCACAACGGAATTCGATTACGTGGCTATTAATGAAGAGTTGAGACAATATGTATTTTTGAAACAGAGTCAATTTGATAAATGCCAGAACGTAAACAGTAATTTTTATATTTGTACTCAAAATCAATGAAAGTACGCAAAATTGTGTAATTCGATTACATTTAGGCTACAGAGATACAGAATATTGTGAAATACGAGTTTTTAAAGCCATTCAAGAAATATGGTACTCCTTAAACAAAGAAAATACTTGGTTTTATGTGTTACCCAAGGAAAGAAATGTAAGAGTAATTTGTAATGACATAGCTTACTCTTTAAAAATTTCCGCGAACAGCATTCTGAAACTTTTCGATAACTGTAGAGCTTTAACAAGCCAAGTAAATATATAAACCAGAAATGTAATTAATAACTCTACAACAATACTTCAGTATTTTGATAATGTAATTATTGACAAAATCAAAAATCTCACATTAAGTTACAATAAAACTAGTTTTAAAGCTCTTGGAAAGATCAACTTAAGTAATATGGATTTTGAGGAAATTGGCATAAGTTTAAAAGAAGAAACTAAATTATACATTGAGAAGTCGAACACCCGAGAAATATTAATACATTCAAAACTATTGTAATTGTATCCGTTTCATTGGTCTCAGTACCCTTTTTTGTATACAAAAAGTATCTAAAATGTAAAATACACACCAATAATGAAACTCAATAACAAAAAAAAAACAAACAAAAATAGTACATAGCACTATTAAGATTTTTTTATCTTTTGTAACATGGGAGGAATGCTATGAAGCAAAACATACACCCCCCGCAACAAAAAAAGCCGCACGTGGAAGTTTTTTGATAAAGGGATATAAAAGTTAAATAACAACAATTTATTATGTAATTTTTCTGTGTTTTACATTATTCACATATAACCCAATTAAAAATTATGTTTTATGCAATATGTAATTTATTTTCAGTTATAAAAATTTAGTTTTACGTTCGAAATCCAAAAATGCTTTATTTTGTTCTAGTGTTTAATGCAATGTTAATTCATAAAAAATTAAAAATACAGTAAGCCAACAATATCTCTTTATTTTTATTAAACTTTAAAATGTATTTTCAAAACTTAAAAGTTTTAAAATTGAGTTTAAAATTGCAATTAGTACATTGTAGTACCGCCCTTTGCCTTAATAACGTCTCGAACCCTATGCATGTATGCAACTTTACATAGTGAATATTTTTAGCAGAAGAGTGCTATTGCACATCAACAACCGTTAAAAGCAATTTGGACATCTTGGAGACTATTTAGCACGAATTGAGCCGGGAAGATTTGAAAAAGGAAACCACGTGCGGCTCTTTTGTTTCGGGGGGGGTGAAACTCACACGCAAAACAGCCATGTGGCTTAATTCATATTTCAGGGAAATGTTCCGAAATTACCCTTGTCGCATAAATTTCCACATCGAGTCATTTAACTTTCCAATTCTCTAATTTCATTTCAGGTTTAGTCATAACTTACAAAAATGCTTGAGAGGTTATCTTAATTTGTTGAGCGTCTTTCTTATCGCCTTCTCAGGTTACCCTAACTAAAGCAATTTTGCGTGTGAACCGTGCTTGCACCGAGGCTAGGTACCCTCGGTAGCTAGTCTCCAGCATCATTTATTAAGTTCGGCATTAAATAGTCAAATTCCGTTTAACTAATTATTATTGATTTCTAACTGCGGAGTTTTCGTCTAACCTACATTATCCCGCGAAGTGTGCCCCCTCGCTAATTAAAGAGCGTAATAGGCGCATGTGTCAAGGAAGGACAGAATGTGCTGGGGAGCACACAAATAGGAAGGCAGCAGCTCCTCAGTCTCGGAAGACCGAATCCAGCCAACGGAGGGAAGGTGAAAGTCGTCAAGAAGAATCTTCAGGGACAATGACTTTAAAATAGGCCGAGAAGGCGCGCCACTGGAAATACACGCATGGAAAGAAATAAGATTGACTATATCCCGCTCAGAGTTATCGGAATGGACACTGGAAGCAAAGACGCATTAAGGCCGCCTGGCGGGCCGGAGAGCAATAGCTGAAGGAGAAGGAACGGGACGCGGCGACACAGTTGGCGCCAAGTCGATAGAAGCCCTAGTGATACAATGAGTCGCGGCGCCATCACGAGGCTCGAACACGGCAGCAATTCCTGGAGTGCGATGAGATGAGTCGCCTTCATGAGACTCAGAGGCTGCAGAGGGATTGCGAGCTACTCCACGTCGACGCCTTCGCCTGCGTGCAGCCCGGGAATGGCGCGGGGCCTGGTTACGTACAAGCGAGGCGTTATGATCGGTAGTGGTTTGAAGCGGGTTAACCACCTGAAAGGAGGTAATGCTGCGGCTCTCAAAGGCAGCCGGAGTTGGAGAAACATCCAGAGCCGGTGCCGGTGCTTGCACAGACACGGTTTGTAACGGGGATGTGGGCTGAACATCGGCACACTACGCAACAGAAGGAAGTGGCTCCGAAGAAAATTCAAAACGTGAAGACAGGTCAGAAGCGATAAAGCCCAGAATCTCGGAATTGGCAGAAACAGTTGCAGACCAGGCACCTATGTTGCTCCTTACATGTTTGACGCCGCGTCGACCACAGGGATGATGGGTGACGTGCTCGCAGAAAGAAGCAAATTAGTATCAAGACCGGCAAGCGCAGAATGAACGTAATCCAGAGAGCCAGACAGCGCTAAAATCCCGGAGGACATCTCGTGCGACCTCCAAAAGCATAGAGGAATTAGACTTAACTGCGTCAACGATGTCCAACAACCGGTTCACCTTGGTGGTAAGGGTTCCAGTGTCTTCTGACAGAAGTCGGAGATCAGTCCAGCGAGTCGAGAAGGAGCCAATGCTATCGGCGATAAGGGTCTGATCGCGAGAAAGCGCCTCCACCATGCTCCTCACTAGTCTCAGAACGTGTTACGGCTTTATATCGAAACACTCCCAACACGTTGTGGTATTAGATGATCTACTTCCGCGCTTCAAACAGAGCGGGTGAAGCCGTAGACCGCAGACTACATCGCAGTTAACTCCGTCCAGGGCAATCAGCTCTGCACATGCGCCACAGGATGCAGTGGCAGAAGCCAGGACTACTCAAGGGGAAAAAACGAGAGAAACAAGGAACAGATGAAACTACGAAGCCAAAGGAAAATATGAGCGACACAGAATAGAAAGCAGTTGAGAAGAGTGGAATGGACAAAAGCAAAGAGAATAAGAAACTGAACACAGCGATAAAAACAGAAAAAAAGGAACAGCGAGATCAAAGATGATAAATAAAATAAATAAACAGAAAAAAATAGTAAAATTGGATATGATTAAAGAAAACAGGGGACCAAGGTAGCGATAAAATAAAGGAAAAGGACCGAGACAATCAGCGAAGTCAAAGGGAACAGACAAAATAAATAAATAAATAAAGTTAACAGAGATGTAGAGAATTAAGAAGATGAAAATGAGAAACAGAATTGGAAAAATAATATGAACAGCGACGAACAGCAAGTCAGAAGGGAACGAATAAAACAAAATAAATTAAGAAAAAAATACATAAATAACTAAAAAATACAGAATTAGGCTGAGTAAAGAGATAAATATAATATAAAAATAAGTAAAAATAAATTAGTAGAAAAAAACGGAAATTGGAGTAAGTCAAGAAATAAGAAACAAATAAGTAAGAGAAAAATGAGTTAAAACACGATCAAAAGAGAAGATGAGCGGACAGAGAACAGCAGCAAAGTATAACAGGAAGAAAAAGAACCGGACTATCAGCAAACAGGGAGAACGAGCACAGAAAAGAAGACGAAAAGGATCGACGATCGAAATTAATACGGACAAGAAAAGGCAAGCCAAAATAAGACGAACGACATCAACCGGAACAAGAGCGAGACGGAGCAGGAAACAAGGCCGGTCGCAAATAGGGAGCAGTAGGAAAAGTAGAAAGAAAAAGAAATAAGTAATTGATAATCACAACAAAAACAAACGCAGAAACCAAAGACAGGGAAAAGGTAAAATATATGCTCAAGTTATAACCTAGACGAAGCGCGAAGGCAGCTAATGACAATACGTAGCGCAGAGATTGAAAAAGAAAATAAGCAGATAATCAATCAGTCAATAAAACACACAAAACCCTGTGGGAAAGCGATTGTTGTTCAAAAACAATCGCACACAATAAATCGAATGCTGAAAATAAATAAGTTACACAAAAGACATAAAAAGCCAAACAACAAAAGCCACTGACCAAAATAAAGCGGAATAAGTTTCAACTATAACATGGCAGAGCGCGAAGGCAGAATACTAGAGTACGTAACACAGAGATCAAAAGAAAAATAAATAGAAAAATCCGAGTCATATACACAAACAAAACGACATTCCAAATAAGGCGTGGCAGAAATAAAAAACAGAATGTAAACTACACCGTAGGAAATCGACAACAAACACAAAAATCGAGCAGCGATAAGCCATTGCCAGCAATAAAGGAGACCGGAGAGAGCGTCGTTGATCAGTACAAGGCGAGGCAGAAATCAAAACAAGAATGTAAACAAAAACACAAATATACCCTGAGGTAAAGCAAATATTCGGAAGCAATCGCTCATAACGAATCAATGAGTGCAATAAGTAAAATTATTGTAGGCACAAACAAAAAGAAAAATAAAGAAAGAATGAACGAACAAAAAATAGTTAGAATCATAGACAACAGAAATTAGAACGAATTAAGATACGGTAAACGTAGACAGAAAACGTGAGCACAAAAACACTTGGACAAAATAAATAACATCAACATCAGAGTGCTAGAGCTCGAAATTGGCGTCGGGTCGAGCAATGGCCCCAAGCAGAAGATTACACCGAAAACGGAAAAATGAAAACGGTGAAGTACAGAATGCAAACCTTGTGAAAACAAAGAAAAAACACCCAAGTACCTACCTGCAGACAACGAGACAAAAAACTGAGCGAAAACACGAATACCTGGAGAGAACAGAAACTCGCTGACACTTATTAAGAAATACATAAATGCAATATAACAACAAAATAAGGAAAATTGACAAAGCTGCCGAAACAGATGCGCAGACAAAAGCAAGTTAGCACAACAGAAACGCGCTCCCAAACAACAGTTTCAAGCCAGAAATCAAGCCAGATTTTTTTGTAAGAAGAGGCATGCCATCTAATATATACAGCGATAATGGTACTAATTTCGTCGGGGCAAATAGGCAGCTTTGTGATTTGTATCAATTAAAGATATCAAAAACTCATAATATTTTAATTGCAGATTACTTGTCGAGCAACAACATCAAATGTCATTTTATACCACCCTCAGCGCCACATTTTTGGCAATTTGGGAGTCTGGCATCAAATCAAGGCGTTACTCAAGAAGACCATTAGGGACTCTCGGCTTACATTTGAAGAGCTGTCTACACTCATGGCTGAAATCGAAGGACTTCTAAATTCTCGACCGCTCGGACCTATAACTTACGATATCAGAAATATTAATGCATTCACTCAAGCGCACTTCCTTATAGGCCAGCCGGCTGTAACTCTTCCAGAATCTTCAATGGGGAGTGCTTGTACTGATACGAGAAAATAATCCTCCACCCTCAACTTGGGCTCTCGGACGTATCCAAGAAACACATCGCGAAGAAGACCAGTTAGTTTTTGTGGTAACAATCAGAATAGCAAGCGGAGAGATTAAACACCCGGTTTCAAAGATTGTCAAGCTACCGGTCTGTAATTGCGTTGTGCTGCGTTTTGCTGATTATTCTGATCCAGCAATAATTTTCTGTCTCATCAGATACAAATAATTTTCAAGTATCATGTACGCTTAAGGATGTAAGTCATTGAATTCTAAATTTTATAGTCACTATACATTTTTTCAAGTTCATTTCTCATTGCTCATTGTATATCACAAATCAAAAAGTAATAGTATGTCAATAAATACATTGTATCACAGAAAAGAAAATCACAGCAATTTATAGTAGAGTTCAAACAGCTCAGTGCTGTTCAGTACCTGCACCTGCAAAATCAGCAAAATTATAAAGTTGCTAAAACATTATTAAAAACGATATAAATACTCTTCCTGCATATCCCTCCTGTCATAATTTCCTTCCTGAAACAAAAACAAAACCCACAAAGAAACAAAACTACAAAATTATACACAATAATATTTATCTAATACTGCACGGGAAGTGCATTTTCCTTATCCAAATTCTTCCTGTATCCCCTCGAACAAAATCCATCACCTAAAAATATTCAATTTATTAAAATAACATACAAATTTTAATAAAAACAACTTACTAAAGCATTTTTGCAACTCAATCTTCTATCATGTTTACATCACTTTGACATTTGTCACTTCACTTGCCATAAAGCGAATTGGCAAAACAGTGATGCCACATACGCTCGCCAAAGGTTGAAAAAGATGGCAATAGTAAAAATTAGTATAAGAAGCCGGCGAACAAGGCGAGTATCATCCATTCCTCGATCAGAGTTTAATCTGAACGCTCCTTTCCTCAGTTAGAGTTTAATCTGAAAATCCATTTATCCATTTATTCATAATTTAATCTGAATCCTAATCACCAGTCCTTATTCAGAGTTTAATCTGAGTATTTCCACCGGACCGAATCAGAGTTTAATCTGATATCCATTCTTCTATTTAAATCAGAGTCTAATCTGATATCTACATCTATTGCATGAAAGTTTAATTATTTGTTAATATTTTTTATTTTGTTGAATTATTCATTGTTGAGCTTTTTAATGAATTATTGAAGTTTGTGCCTGAAGAATCGTGATATTAGTTTTGTAAGATTTGCTTTGAATAAAGAAATAAGAAATTTAAGGCTGTTGTTATTCCTGCAGCCCTTCTATTTGTGAGTAAATCACACAAGTGCATTATCACTAGTCAGAGTAATATATATCATATAAATTATCAATAAATATCGTAAAGAAATCAAGTGTAAATATCGTAAAGAATGTAAGTGTAGGGAATGGCCTTATCCATCAGCCGGCACATTGTCTGTGGCGCGTTACACAGCCCGAATGTCATCACCGTATAGTGATAAAGTGGATGGCCTGTGACCGTAAAATTGTTTTCTCGTGCGATGTTTCGTTCAGAGAAATCTGCCAGGATGAATCTTTAAGTTCTAGGCTGGTAATACATATATCTTGAGATTTTTCCGGTAGAATACGAATATGCAATAACAAATATGGGTTCCTATTTAAAAAATCAAAGTTGACCTTAATTTGACCTTGAAAATTAACTTCAAGGTTAAATTTAAGATTACCATCAGATGTCCCCCTCCAAACCCTACAACTTTTGGTGTATGTGACGTCACGACAGCGCGTATTGTAGCCCTTTTCGTGCGCGCTTTGGAGGTGTTCATAAATGCGTGAGCGTATCAACTGGAGACGGTCTGCCCTGGGCAGGACTGAGAATTCCCCAGATTTCAGCCGGCTTAGTTGTCGCAAGACTGGATATTCTGTGCCATGCTGTACCATATGGTGGCCGAAGAGAGCATAGTATGGGTCTGTGCCGATGGATTGATGTACTGAGGTGCGCAAGGCACTCCCAATGGCGGGAAGGTGTAAATTCCATGAACTATGGTCATCTTGCAGATATGCACGGATGGCTGACAGAATGGATCTGTTGACTCGCTCGGAAGCATAAGGGTGCGGCGAATATTTAGCGGTCTTGACATGTTTAATGGCATAGTCGCTCAGCAGTTTCTGAAAGATGGTAGAGACAAACTGCCTGCCATTGTCGGACAAGATGGTTTCAGGTACCCCGAAGACAGAAGATATCTTCCTCGAGGGAGCGACATACTAAGCCTGCTCGCTCTGCTCGCATAGGCTTAATTAGGACAAACTTAGTAAAGCCGTCTAATGCTAAGAAAATTATTGTATTTCCGCGTTTAGTGCGGCGATAAGGTCCGAGGAAGTCAATATATAGAAATTGAAATGGACGCTGAGCTTCCATAGGCTTGCCCATGGGTGGTCGTAGAATGGTGTTAGGCGCTTTTGTCTCTTTGCATACTTGACAGCGTGTTACGTATGCACGTACATATGTTACCATGCATGACTGAGGTGACTCATGAGCCTCACGGATCAAACCTTCCACCAGACCCGATGGAACCCAAAGCTTCCAGGCTAAGTCTTCCTGTATCTAGCCACCGCTTCGGGGTTGGGTCCTCTTGCAAACGTACCCGTCCGAGACACAGAGATCAGGGAGTCGTGTTGGGTTAGCAAGCACAGCCGATTTCAACTGCTCATACTCTTCCATGGAGAAGTATGGCGAGTTTAAGTCTACGTCGACTGCACTTACTTTCAACTCCTTTGCCGTTTCAGTGTGTGCTCGGGATAAAGTGTCAGGGACCACACTTTGCGAACCCTTACGATGCTCGATCTGGAAGTCAAAAGCATGCAGCTTTAAACTCTATCGAGCCAATCGTCCGGCGAGATTCGAGTACTCATCAGCCACTTCAGACTAGCATGATCAGTAATGATGGTAAATGGATGTCCTTCTACATAAGCTCGGAATTTTTTCACGCTTAGCACTGCCGCATAGCATTCCAATTCAGTTATGCTATAGTTGCACTGAGCTGGGTTGAGCTTTTTGGACATGTAAGCAATAAATCTTTCAGCGCCTGACTCATCAACTTGAAAGAGTACACTGCCTACACCCGAGGTGCTAGCATCACACTGGATGTAACATTTCTTGGAGAAGTCAGGTGTTGTCAGAATCGGTGCGCTGCACATAGCTTGGTTGAGGTCTTCGAAAGCTTGTGCATCTTCAGTCCAAACAAAACTTTTGCACTTTTTTAAACAGTCAATCAGACAATCAGCTACTACTCGTAAGGTTTTAAGATGGGAGTCAAAGTCAGGTGATACGACTAATAAATCATCCAAGTATACAAAGACGTGTTCGCGTAAACGACCAGGAATTATCTTGTCCATAAGTCGACACATACGTTGAGGGGCATTGCCCAATCCAAAAGGCATGACGGTGTATTGGTAAAGCGGCCTGCCGGGCACTGTGAACGCTGTCTTTTCCCTTGACTGCTTCTCCAAAGGAATTTGCCAAAAGGCGTCCTTCCTAGTGACCACGTTCACCTTGCGAGAGTTCACACTGCGCCTGACCTTCCCAGGTTTACGTACAAGTACAACTGCGGAATTCCAGGGACTGTTGGACTCTTCAATTACCCCTAACTCCAACATACAATCCAATTCTTCGTACATCAGCTTTTGGATTGCTGGAGAAATGGGATAGTGCTTTTGTTTGATCGGCAAGGCATCGCCGGTGTCGATAATATGCTCTTCCAGGTGTGTCTTTCACAAACCTAGAGCTGTAAACGAAGCGAATTGCACAATGACTGTGTCGAGTTTTGTTCTGTCAGGGTTACTCCAGGAGTGAAAGTTCGTCTCAACCGAAGAAGAGGGCGGGACGGCGAGAGAGGAGATGATACTTGGAGCAAGTTGGAATGCTCGTCAGAAGTCGACCCCTAAATACAATTGCTGGCTTAGGCCAGGCACTATAAACAGGGTGAGGATTTCCGTCTGTCCTCGAAAGGTTACTGCAGTTCTTATTGTGCCGGGGACGGACTTGCTAGTACGTACTGAGGCTGCCAATGCGGAGAGTTTTAAGCCTGAGCGCTGGACAAACTCTAGGGCTTATTGTTCCAAGCAACTCACGCTGGCACCGCTGTCGAGCAAGCCGAGGATTGAATCGTTGCCTATTTACACCTTGACGTAGGGACGACCGTCGTCCTGGTTGGTAATAATTGTAGATATTAAGGACTGTTGAGTCCTTTTCCTTGCACGTTTTCTCTTTCTAAATAACTTCCATCGCCGTCTTCTTCGATTCAAAAGGATCTGTCTGGGTACCGCATTCCCGATGCGTTGGATCAATCTTTGATGATTGTGTTTTGGAGGGAATTCAGGGGGTTGTCGATGTCGCTTTGCTTATCATTATTTTCGGCGAGTGGTGTCCCCTGTGTCAACCACTCGCCCTAGCGTTTTCCGGGTTACATCTGGAGCACTTAGGTGACACTACTCCAGGCTGTCCATAGGTGTTTCAAAAGAGTCTCCTGGTCTTACTGGGGCAGGAATGGAAGGAGTGACCCGCTACCCCACAGTTCCAGCAAGTCATGCGACCGGCAGCTTAAGGGGTGCGCCTCACTTCCTCCACCCCAGCCTCAGGAAAACCAGAGAAATCCTCTGCCTCCTGGGCTGAGTCAAAATCGAGCTCGTGAACATCTGGTCTCGTAGATCGCCTATACGGGTAGCGTCGTTGTAGCCAACGTTAGGACATACGGCATAAGTTCTGCAAATGGTCCATTGACCTAACGGTGACAGTGGAAAATTGTTGCCCAATACGGGGATGTAAATTGTCTCGGACTATCTGAACTACGTCAGCCTCACGAGGTGGCATCCTCATGTGGCCGATGATAGCGTTGGCTCTGCGGAGGAAGCTCTCGCAGCTCTCCGAAGTCTGACGGAGTTCCATCAGAGTCCGCATCAGGTCGAGGTCTGTTTCAGCAGAGCCGAACTCTTGTCTGATGCGAGCTCTGAATAGCTCCCACTCAAAGTTTGAAGAGGCGCGGCAAAACTGGTTCCAAAACCATTGCTCTGCGTCCTCTCTTAGTAGGAGGTGAATGTTGCCACAGAGTTCTTCGTCGGAAACTCGGGAGCTGAAGGCTAGTCGCTCTATACGAAACAGAAAATCGTCTATGGTGAAAGCAGGGTTACGGCCCGAGAAATGAATACCCAGGACGCTAAGATGGAAGGGCGTCTGGGTTGGTAACCTGCTGTTCTAGGAGCGTATCTTTGTCTAGGCACAGGTGGCTGAGAAGGCTCACCCACAAAATTCTGGGATTGCCAATGTGGGTTGTCGTGTACTGAACGACCTCTGGAAGCGGGTCGTTCGAACGGGGCTAGATCGTTCTCATGATGGCGAGGATTTACTGAAGGGGCTTGCCCTGCATATTCAGCACCTGCAGGACTACTGGCCGAACCTGACCTTTCTAAAATGGATTGGACCAAGTTCGTCCTTAACAGACCCAGCATTTCCTTCTTGAACTGCTCAACAGTAACTGCTGCTGTCTCTAAGTTACTAGGGGCTCCAGTTTGGTGGGGAGAAAGCCGAAACTGATGCAAGTCTTTAAGCTGTCGAGCCTGCTCCGGAGGGGGAAACGCCCAAGCCCCGTCTACCGACTGCCTTGACCCAAAGACAGGCTGCGCAGGATTGTTATTCAGCCTAGGTAATGTTCTGGCTGACTCGCTTGGAGGTCTACTAACATTGTACTCAGGTGGTGGTTTAGAGAATTTGGGCTCTGACGCCTGTGCAACACCAGTGGCAGAGTCGGTCGACAGTCTCTCCTGTGCAAAAGTTTGGTTAAGAGGCTTCTGCCGCTTGCTTCTGGTAACCGGAGGAGAGGAGGGAGCTGTTGTCTGTTTCGGCCTTGCACCACTACAGTCCGAGTCAGTCCCTGGCTTTACCACGGGTGAACGAAACATTATAAAAAAAATTCTTTTCAAGGAAGCTACTTAGCTAAAGTCCGCCAGCTAGCTGCTTATACCGAAGGAATAATAAAAAAATATACTTGTGAGACTGAGGGTCTCTGCCAAATGTGCGGGAGTACCAACTCCTAAAGTTTATAAAAAAATCCAAGTTGAGACAGAAGGTCTCGCTAATAGTGCGGGAGTCCAACTCCTAAGGTTGTAGCACAAAACCAAGTTTGAAGGCAGCAAAAAAAAGAAATCAGAGAAAGAAATAAAAGGACCAAAAAAAATCAGAGCTATGATAAATCAGAAAAAAATGTGTAGAGGAACAAAAATTCAGAAACAATCTTACTGCAAAAAAAAACACATAAGCCAAAATCAGAATTTAAAAAAAATGCACTTAAAAAAATCAAAATTAAAAAAAAAATGTCAACTCATCCGAAATAAAAAAAAACGAAAATATTTGTGAAAGAAAAACCAAAGAAATCAACCAAAATAATTTCAGGTATCCCCCAATGTAGCTTCTTCTCCAATCTTGCTAGGATGGGAAAGGATAGGAAAAGGTAGGAGGAAGGAGATAGACAAACACAAAAAGAGAAAAAAAATAAAAAGGAACTTTAGAAATGCAGAAAATATAAGGTTTTAATAATGAAAAAGAACTAAAAGTATTCACCAAAAAGAAAAATTTTGAAAACAGGAAGAAAAAAAATCAACAATTTTTGGAAAGTGAGAACCTTGACGAGGTTCCCAAAACCCGCAACATCTGTCCTGCCTGTGGAGCTGGAGTCAACCCTGAGCTTAAGCAAACTCAACGAGCACTTTCACGGTCATACCAAGACAGCATCTGGACCGTACAAGCGTATGCGACCTGTGAAGTGTCTCGTTGGTTACAGCCTAAGTCGGGTGTTCGTCCGACTCACCAACTCCCTGCGACATGAGACACTACTGATCCCAGAGATTATGCATGTCAGGAGCAACATTGGACATCGCTAGGGACGCCAGCACTAATCCCGAGCATCAGTCATCTCAGGCCGAGGACAGTGCAGAGTTGGATAAGGTGTGTCCCTGTTGCTAAAACTGACATGCCTATGGACACTCTTAGACATGTCAGGACAGAGGCACTAGACCTCGAAGGTGCTTTACAAAAAAAGTAAAGTCGAGATGACTGTCGTTTAGGCCAAACATTGCCTAACTCCGAGAAGGACTAGCAGATCAGCCTAAGATGACAAGCCATCTCTTCAGAGGCGCAAAGCCTCCAGAAGATGCTGGAGTGTCTCCCTTAGGGAAGACATGCTTCGCGTTGGGCGCCATATTGTAATGTATGTGTGTGAGGAAGAGCAACGTGAAGTTGCCGCAGGATGTTCAAGTGGCACGCGCTAGCTGGCAGCACGTCCTAGCTCGTCGGTATGGGGTGTGAGTCCTTGAACATCATCACACATCTACAATCAGAATTCCGCGTGCCTGTGGCCAAAGAAGGTGGTGGAATCCTTCCTTCAGTTCTGCCCCGAAAGGAAAAAAAACGAGAAACAGAAAAACAGAAGGAAGAGCAACAGGTCTGGTGTCATCTGTTACCCTTAGCCGCACTGAACCATCTTCAAATTCGCACAAACAAGAAACAAACTACCTCCATATGCGATGGTTCAGATACTAGGTTAGGTTAGGATGGCGGCCATCAGCCCTACAGCCGATCAGCCTCACATAGACCTATAAATGGTCCGTTGTGTTGTTCAGATACTAACCCACCCCTTTCCTACACCTGGTTAAGGTGTAGGACCAACTTGTAAAAAATGCTGAAACAAAAAAAAACACCAAAAAAATTAAATCAAAAACATTGGGATAGAGGGAGAAGGGATGAGGAAAGCAAGAGGGGAAGAAGCGTTAGGGTATTCCTGAAACTAAAAGAAGTTATTTATAACATATTTAATTCACTAGGATATAAGAAAAAAACATTAATATAAACCATACTTAATCAGGTTAACTTAGCAGTCCATTACTAATATACACACTTAACTCTTGCGCTACTTGAATTCTTAATTAAATATTATTTATAAACGAAATATTAAATATTATTTATATTGCGGAACTTAAATATAGTTTGATTAATAAAGAAAATTAAGGTTCGATTTATTATTAAGATATTAAGATCTTGTTCCTTAATATTTCATGGATATTTAAACGGCTGTCATATTATATACATACGAATAGTATTCAGTCTTAAATAAAATGATAAAACAATTCTCAAAAGATTCTAGATATTGAAGTATTACATCTCATTATTATATGTAGTCACTTACTGCATTCACTACACCCGATTTAAAATCTTAATTATTGACTTTTTATCCCATTGTAATTTAATTACATCTTTTAGATGTCGGGCTGCAATTTTCTACTAATGTTTGTGCACAAACATAATAACATTCATTAATATAAAGGCTCTAAAATCAATTATATTCTATCTAGATATACTTTACAGTGTTAATGTTTAAGTCTCACAAGAATACGGTCATGAATGGAAAATTAACTTGCAACAACATCCATATATAGTGGATTGCCAAAAAATCAAAGAACTAATAACTTCAAATTTTTACTCTAACAAAAAAATGCACTGCACGGGTTGAATATTATAACAAATATGACTTGTGTCTTTGAAAATAACGTAATTTAAACAATTGAAATAAACTTAACTTTTAAAGTTGCGAAAGATGTTTTGAACGAAAATCCGGGAACTGCACATTAAAAAAAAAATACGCTAAAATCTTAATCGAATTCGAAGTTTTGGCTAATAATTAAAGATATGCTTGAATTATTTCGGCATAGATGTGGAGCCGAATGACTGTCTCTATAGTATCTGATTTGAAGCAGTCATTATCTCAGCATATCTGAGATTCTATCCTAAATAAGACACAATTTGGAACGAAATAAAATCTGTACAAAAATTTACACCGTGCTTGTGATATCGCTAACATAGCAATTTTTATAATATTCTGACGGACTTACAGGAATTGCACATTTTCAGATCACCTTTTTGCTTGCAATAAAAACTGTCCACTAAAACTCAGTTAGGCACAAGTAGATCACATGAAACCGAATAGTGTATACATATCCGCTTTGAGGTTAGTAGAACTATTGATCACTTAAGATAAGCTTTATAAAGCCTTGTACTTCTGCGTGCTCTCGTTACTGCTCC
This sequence comes from Leptarthrus brevirostris, assembly GCA_964036015.1. Taxonomy (NCBI): domain Eukaryota; kingdom Metazoa; phylum Arthropoda; class Insecta; order Diptera; family Asilidae; genus Leptarthrus; species Leptarthrus brevirostris. The sequence goes on from OZ038375.1 coordinate 62,482,127, forward strand.
TATATACTCTAATTGGTCTAGCTAATTTATTTCTAAACTATACCATGCTTACTTGACTCAAATGCATAAATATAAATATATTAATATGTAAATAAACAAAAACCTTATACTCCAGGGGTATGTGTATGAGCTCTCGCTGTGATGGAATAGTCAACCCTAATTCGTCTGTCATCTATTTCCATACCTGAGCACTGTTCCTTTGCAACTTTGGCATCTTCGGAGCTTCCAAAGTATACGAAGCAGAAACCTCGAGATCTTCCACTCTTGGCAGCAATAACAACGTGGACACGTTCGATTGGCCAAAATTTGGAGAAAATCTCCTTACTTTTGTGTTCAGTCGTATAAATGCTCAATCCAAATATTCCTAAACAGCAACTCTGTTGAGGATGTTCCCTTGTTCCAACAAGACTTCGTCTTTGAGATAAAGGACTACGAGATTATGATTTTCGCCGTTCTTTAACTTTTGCGATCGTATGGTGAGTAAGACCTTGATCGTGATCTGCTGTTTGAGTACTTATTTCTGGACCTTCGTGGTGTTCGAGACTTTGAACGTGACCGATGGCTTCTCAAATTTATCGTTTGCCTACAATAAATTAATAGAATATTACCTTCGTTCCACATAAAGGATGCCCCGGATAAAAAGGGATGAAGTTAAAAGTTTTTTTTTCACTTACCTCTTGCAGTTGTCGTCTTCAGGCAGCTGTCACGGAATGTATGCCTCCTCTTAACAAAAGCATAGCATTTATGGCAGCTTAGGGAGACGACAACTACAGAAGTACTAAGTAACTCTAAAATTGTGTGTAAAAGTGATTTCCCATTTCAGCACACATATGGCGCGAAATATTGAGAATAATGGCTCACATTACAGCCGTTTTCGTATTGATCCTTTGTTGAAATTTGTGTAGTAAGTCACTGAAATCAATGAAATCGTGCAATTTTGGATATACAAAACAAATTTCTTATGTTGCCAACATATTGTTGTTTTACCACTGCACATATCTCTGGTGAGGCTTCACACTTGACCTGTTACTACACCCAAACGCTACTTAAATCAATTTAAAAATACCTGTGCGACATGGTATGCTATGCTATGGTATCGATGGACAATTAGAGTTACGTGTACATGCGTATTTATTCCCCTTTTAAAAATTTTATCTTGAGCCTGCACTATGGATTGAAGATACTGTATTTGAAGCTACTGTTTACGATCACCTGCTTTTGATTGCGTCCTTATCGACACTTGTGCGAATAGTTACAAATATTGGAGAAACAGGAGTTCAATTTTAATTATATTAAAACGTCCATCCACACCAATCTCACACTTTTCACTCCCAATCCTTCTTGATACGATCAATCTATAATATTACTTTATATGGTAATATGAAACAGGAAGGTAAAAGCGTTAAATCCTTTTTCGGAACACTTATGCTGTCGCTTATAACACCGGTTGCTGGAACTGAGCAAATTGCATTTGATTTTTTTACGCGGTAACTAGCCGTAAATTAGTGCTCATCACTTAAGTCATTTTGTCACACAATTTTACAATTAAATTGTCATTTAAAAATCCTTCTTTTCTACCCAAGAAATTTTCCTTGCAAAAATGGAGGCAAGAAAGTTCGATCTGTCCCGCTTTAAACTGTAACTACAATTACGTAAAATCTTACATATATTTCCCTTTTATTTACGCATGAACTAAAAAAATTCGTAAAGCCTCAAGTTTCCGGAAAACATTTTGTTATTTATGAAATTTAATCGTCAAATTCTTACTTTTCCGAGCGTTATTACTTTTAAAATTTGTTTTTAGTTTATCACAAATACGAATTTATGAAAAAGGGTTCTATATCACGTCTGGCCTTCATTAACACTTACTGCCGAATCAATCTTTCCTCAGCCAACTCATGCCATTCTTGCTTGCAAGCACACGCACACACGCGCAACTCCCTTGGCTTTCGTATGATTTATCTGGGTGAGCTTCCGGAGTTAGTGGCGTACACGGTTTTGCTTGTCTCGACTCTGCACAGAAGTTCACTTTACGGGCATTTAGAATCCAAATTCTCAGAGGCGGCTGATGATTTTTGCGTTTTGGTTGCGCTATTTGAGGCGTGGCTTAAATTTTATTCTGTTAGGGTTAACTTTTACATTTTTAACAAAATGTAACTTTTGGTCGATTTTACGATTTTTAAAATTTTTGTGGAAAATTGCTTTCCCCAATTTCATGATTCCAATTTTCAGGTGGATTTGCTTAAGATGGAATATGCATTTGAGCTCAGCTAGACGAGCTGAATCTTTTGTGTAATTCTATTTTCAGGAATTCCAGATGAGTTTCTGCGCGGGATTAGGGACATGGAGGTGGAAAGTGGGAATAAAATTTTAGGATTAAGAATTCTATTCGTGTAGCTTAAGTCATAGGCATATCGGGGACCAAGAGTTTCCCTAACGCAACCTATTTGAACCTAGTAGTTAAGTGATTCTGGACCACTGAAAGTTTTTACAAATAGCGACCATAACACAGTTTTGTATGAATCAAATATATTAAATGAATTAAAGAAAAAATGTGTTGTATATCAAACCATTAAGCAGTCGATAACAAGTAGATCACACAACGGACGATTGTGATCTAATTTTAATAGCCCAGGACAAAGTAAAATAGCGAGTCGCAGAGCACATAGTTGTCCAGATAAATCAAAAGGATCCAGTTGTTTCGCAGTCAACAAATTTGGACACACCGAGTTGTCCTAACATACATGACATACATAAAATACATTCATACAACATACATTAAATTCAAGGATAATAGTTATTTTGCGTTAGTTGATACAGAAATTTTTTGGATGAAGTTTAAATATGTTCAGAAATAGGGAAAACAGTGATAACAATAACCTGTACGAGAAGTAGAGCTTATACCTAGTTGCACTAATTCAGGAACAAAAGTTTACATAAAAGGCAGGGAAATACGTAAAAAGGTGGTATCGTTAGTCGAAAAACTACAAACTTGAACAAGTTCACAGGCCGGGTGTAGAGATGAGTATTACTCTTTAAGATAATGTGCCAGTTTTTCAAATGGCAATAAAATTAGCTGCAATGGAAAGGTATAGTGTTGTCGGTAAATTGGGATATCCATGCTCACCGACAACCAACAGATGGCTGCATGTAAACATGGATTGGATTGAGGGTTGTGAGCACCACTAAGTTGTTTGTCACAACCTAGTCATAGCTCACAACCAAGGGATATAGGAAGGTTATGGGAAACACCGGGGTGAGCGTTATTCGCCGTGCAGGCTTGGTCAGTCACCGAAGAGGTGAGGGGCCCGCCTAGCTAGCCGTGCTTAGCTCGCCGGATCGGTGTGGGATCTTGCCTCACACTCATCGGTACACTCACCCAAACATAATGCGGGCACTCTTTGTGCCCGGACCGAAGACTATTTAATAAAAATAGGAAAGCACACAAATTTTAAGGGAGCAAAATAAAAAAAGGGCTAAAAAGGGCTAACCCTCCCCATCCTACGACTATGTACAGCCCTCTGTTTACTATTACATAGTCCCTTTCGATTGGTCAGCTGTCTGGAACTAGAAGAAGAAGAGAGGGGGTCTTGAGGAATTCGGCTACTCTTTAGCACTCCATCATTCACTTAGTTAGTGATCCTCGAATGAATACGACAGGCTTACTTCTTGACTCTGACAAAAATCAAAATTTCCACCATATAAAAAAAAAATTAATTCATCAAACTCTTCATTAAATAGAGAAGATAAAGTCAACAGAATATGAACAATTTAAAGTGGCTAAGTATAATTGATCGACCTCTGTCTGTCGGCAAGAGCATCTCTAAGAGTGAAACTAATTTTGATTCCCCCCATATTTGGCAAAATTTATGATGTACAAGAAAAATATCTATGTACATATATAAAGTAGAGGCTATATTTCATCAAAACACAATTAAAACATTACCATAACTGGGCAAAAAGGAAAATTTTATATATAGTTAAGATATACCTTACTAATAGAGAAAATTCATCTTTTGTATTACTGTACGGGGAAGGTATTACCCTTCAAGAAATACCACTTAACACTTCGTTGTATTCATAATTCAGTTTTCAAGGTAATATCAAAATTAAACTTATAAATTATAATTTCATATATTCATAAGTTTTTTCATGATTTCATAATTATAAAATATAGTTCAATAAAATTTTGATATGAAATGCTAGTATTGTTTTCTAATTGATACGAGGGAAAAAGCTTTCACCCAAAAAAATGTTCAAAGTTTCATATTTCATTTCAATACGTCGACGCAATATGCATATATTATAAATGAGTAGAAATAAAATTATAAGGCTGCGTAAAACTACAAGGATACTCGGATTTGCGGTGCCTCTTCTTTCATCATTCCCAATACTCTTCTAATGAATACAGTAAATGTTCCTTTTGAAAACAAACATAGAATTACTTTACAAAACTAATCCCTGCAATCCATGATATTGTCTTGGCTTATTATTGTAACTGGTATTACAATTTTTTTTGTTAATTTTATATTCATGATCTACGTTCATACCAATAGAAAAGACTTTCCTCCTTTTTCTACTAGCCTAATTAGATCTATAAGATGAAATAACAAAAATAGATGTTTGTTGGTAACAAAAGGTGAGTGGGAAATTTTATTTTATCTAGATATGGCTTTACATAATAAAGAGTTCTAGGAGCTCGTATTTTGTGTAAACAAAAAATATTCAATGGAATTCTTAAGGATGAGATATCTATAAACTTATTGCTATTGATAATATAGTAAAAATCAATTCAAATAGTTAACTAGTATATTTATCAAAATTTATTTAAACAGTAGATTATTGTCTACTGACTCGTTGTTAAAACGAACTAAGACAGACTGGCAGACGCCAGCTTTATCGATGGGTTCTCCACTATAATTGTTCCGAAAAATTTTGAATTCAAACATTAACAATCACCCCCGTATGGTAATTGAATATCATTCTTACAACCAAATTAGGAATTGATAAACAAGATTAATAGGTAACATACCGTCGAAGTCTGTTCCTTGCACTAACTTTTCGGACAGATATTGGACACTTTTATATTTTCCGAACAAATAAGTTTAGTAGTAGTAAGTTTACACTATAATATTGAATAATTAGGTTAATTTACCAGTTCACATATCCCACATTATTCTATATAAAAAAACAAGAATCGAAATAATTTTGTTATCTTATGCTGTATCAAAATCCCTCAGGCTAGATTTCGGATCAACCCCCCCCCCCCAAAATCCATTAACAAAAATATAAAAGTAGCCTGATAGTTACTATAATTAAATAAGGGGAATCGTAAGATTTTCGCACTTACAATGTTCTGATCATGTGCTGCCTGGGAATTCATAGGAATGATTTGTGATCAATTTTAAAAGTTAATAACTATAATGTCAATTGAATATTATCAAAAATAAAGGTTAAATAATTATTTTGATGTGTAAATCTTCCTTCGAATTTAAGGATACTTAGCTGTCCCCACGTGGGCCAATTCACGCTGAATAGTTTTCTTCTTGTTTACGAATATTCTTGTGAGATCCTCTCTGCTTACAGGATTCCGTACCCAAAAAGAAACTTGTTGCCAAAAAAATTCACTTAAATGAAAACTGCGATAGTCACAACAAAAAAATTTCAAAAAACCCAAAACTCCAAAATTTCTACGGCTAATTTCTGTTCTTGACGAATTCTTGTTCTTCCGTCTTCACGGCCTCACGTCCCATCACTTACTCACGGTTGAAAAAAAAACTCTCCGTCATGCTCTCCGGATCACTTCCTCCTCCAATATTATGGCGTAAGTGCCCGCCAAATTTAGGGGGGCTGACATATTTGTCGGAAACCCGCCATATTTCGGAGTGTCTCCGAAATATGGCTGCTAAAAATTTTTAAATTTTAAATTAGCATAACGAATTTTGACATATCTGTAAACATTTACCAAAATAAGAAATCGAATCGAAAAATCAAAAGTACGCTTTTCATTGTTTTTTTATATCACTGGCATTGTCCCGAAATTAGCATTCAGTTTTGTTTTGAATTTCTGCGAATAAAATACCTTTTATGAGTGTGTCTAGTTCGTCGAACTTCGCTAGTTTCATGTTGACTTCATCTCGGAAATTATGCTCGAATTTGAAAGCACCACCGGCAGTAGCACAGACAGTGGTAACTTATTGTGCCATTCCTTTTGCTTTAGAAAGAGTTAGAAAGTTACCCATTTCAGATGTTGGAAAACGGATGAAGTGTAAAGAACCTCTCCTATTTCGTATTTCTACATTGTCCATCTGTAAATGTGTATCCCGATGACCTGTTTTCCCATACGCTGAGTTTTTGGTCAAGTATCGTCTAATGTTTCTTAGAACCTCTGCTTCTTGATCTCGTTCATCCGAGGTAATGTCCTTGGGCTCGAAGTAAACCAATTTTGTAAGTGTCCCACCAATACCCATGCCGAACCATGGCATTGCATTTACAATCCATTGTAGAAGAGCATCAGCCATCATTTGAAATTCACCAAATGCTATCCAATGCCGATCATTTATTATTCTTTTTTTTTCTCAAGTCCTGGAATATTAATTTTTAATGTAGGTTCTATGATCTTCTGAATTCTTAAAGTCCCCCCATTCGCGAAGGAAATTAATTTATCTACTTTTTGCAAAAAGATAACAAGGTTGTAAAAAATCTTTTAGATTGTTATTTGTGTCGGAATAAATAGCATTTATATGTGTAGAAATCACATTTATGACTTAAATAAGATATTTTTCATCGCACATTTTATTGATAAATACCACATTTAACAGAAAACGGGACACATAGCAATTCTTCAGCTTTTACTTTTCTTGACAGGCTAACCTCACTTTGCAATTGTCTCTTTTCGGCCCCTGTCCAGTCGTTCCAGTTTTCGTTTCCAATTATTCTCGGTAAGTTCGTGGAATACCTGCACGGCGGCGCGATAACCGCTGAGTTATTGACATTATCGTGCTTGTTGATTGCAGCCTAACAGGCGTTACGGTGACTCGACTTCTGGGTGCTCACATAACAATAGTAAATCAACAAGTTCAGCAGTGGTTATATGCGGGCACATTTGAACAAAGCAATTCTGATTTTTCGAGTCCTACATATCATCTTAGTAAAGAAAAATCATGGGTCTTACAGGTTTTGCGTCGACTATAAGTAAAATAGTTAAAGACCGATATCCATTGCCAATCATGGAAGAGCTTTTAGAAGGACTACATAGCGTCCGCGTTTTCATAATTCTTGATTTAAAGAATGGTCTTTTCCACGTTAACATCATACCGTAAAGTAGAAATTTCACATCGTTTATCACGCCAACTGACAGTTTGTTTGGCCTTTGCAACTCTGCATCGATCGATCAACGATTCATAAACGTTGTTTTCCAAGACCGTGTCAACCAGAGATATGTGATGATTTATATGGATGACTTAATAGTTCTAGCAAATGATGAGAGGGAAAATCTACTTAAGTTAAAGCCAGTTTTAGATAAAGTGGGCGAAATGTAAGTTCGTCAGCGGTTCTGTTCAATTTTTAGGTCACGTCTTAGAAGATGGAACCCTCCCGGAAACCAAAAAAGGTAGCTGAAATTAATTTTTTTTTGTTTTACTAAGTACTTTCGTAAATTCACTCGATATGCTAAATTTGCAGGATTCAGATCTGTTAAAAAAAAAGTCAATTTGTCTTTGGTCCAATTCAATTAATTGCTTTTGAAAGTTTGAAAAAAATTCTTTGTCCTGAACCTATTCTCAAAACTTTTCAATCCATTTCAGTCCATTTTATTAAAATAATGAGTTTTTTATTTCGTCGTAGCAACAAACATGTCTCAGAATTAAACATGTAAAATAAATTAAAAAAAAAAACCTAAAATACAAAGAAAGTTAAGGGTCAATTTCATAAGCTGGATATAGCCAATTATACTCGTATTAACGTATAATAAATAGAATAAATGTTGTACAATAACTCTACAATTTTATTATGTTTTTATTTATTAACAACTAAGAAATTTGTTACCCTTTTAAAAACATCAATTCTACTTTCAGGCCGAAGGCGGAGATGTCAATTTTAAAATAAAGTTTTGCAGCTATATAGACCACTTCTATAAATTGTCAGATGAATCGAAATCTTTTTTATATTACGATCTTACTCATCCCTGTAAGAAAATTTATAACCATTTGTCATTGAGATTTTGATTTGTTTAACATTAAAATTTTGCAGCCCCTAAAAAAACTGCACATATGTTAAAGTATTTATTAAACTATTGGCTGTACTATAATATGGTGAAGGAAGAAGTCGTAAACTCAGCTCAGACTAAAATCAAGCAATATCAGGAGCTAGTAGAAAAAAAGCAGAACCTTCTAAGTGAGAATGAGAAGCTCCTGATAAAATTAAAAATGGTGAGGCGTTAACACTCTCAAATAGTAAAATTTTATTAAATAATTGTTTACAGGTTGAGAAAGGAATAGAAGAATATAGTACAAGATTACCAAAATTAAATGTAAAAATTGAAAATCTCAAGACAACGGAGAACTTACAGCTGGAAAAAATTAAAGAACTGAGCGAAAAATGTAAAAATTTTGAATGCATGTTATCGCAGCTGAAACATACTGAGACGAAATTAAAAAGCGAAATTGTTTCAAAAGATGAGGTTGACAATCTAAGAACGTAAACATCCGTTTTTTAGAAATAAAATATGTAATCCCTTTAAAATTTTTGTAAATACAGAAATGAAGAATCGTTAGTAAAAGCGTTGAGTGAACAAGAAGAAGTAGAAAACGTGGCGTTGGCTAATAATCAAGCAAGGTGTTCCGCAATAAACAAATTGCAACCTACGATCAAAAGAATTGAGTCGACTATTGATATGTATCCAGTTGTAGATTTGCTATCAGCAAAGTAATGATAATAAATTATATTAGAATATTTTAACAATAAAGCATTTCAGGCAAATTAAATCGAAATGGAAAGAGCTAATGCGACAGTCTTCTTTGCAAGCTTCGACAAATGAAAAGAAAGCGGCGGAAATTAAAACTTTCTCCAACAAAGAGGATCATCTTAAAAAGGTAGTAAATAACATGTTAAAGCTATTCAACAATATGATCAATGATATGAAGCAGGAAAGAAAAGAAAAAGAAAAGTATGAGTTACTAAGTATTAATATTAATTTTGCTTAATTAGGAATATGTTTTATAGGAATGTTGAACTAGAAAATAAAATAAACGACTCTTTAAATAAAAAGCTGGAAGAACAAAGCGAACAAATTACTTCAACGAAGGAGAATCGTGAATTTATGTTACAAATTACAGATAAAATATTCCAACACATCTGTTCAAACAATTAAAGTCTGCTTAAGTAATGATTGATATAAATATTACGATCTAAAATTCCGGAGAAGTTGTTTCTACTAACTTTCATATGTATACATAATATGTATCTAGGGTTACTTTATTTAAGAACCATCGACGGTAAATGCACTAAATAAATAAATTAATGATTTGTAATTGTTACACAATAAACAATAATGATTTGGTTAATTTGCAGTCGTTGTTTAAGAGGTGACTAATTAGAAGCTGTGAAGTAAATTTCATTTTTTCATTCCTTCATCTTCCATACGGACTTCTCAAAGAATGTCGATAGTAATTAGATAAAGAGTTAGACAGTTGCGAAATGTACTCATTAGTGAAGTATGGAATTCTGAAAAATTGATGCAAAATTTGTTATGTGAGCACAAAGTTGTGTCGCCTTAACGCCTGATAGCCTGCAATAACCCTTAGTGATTACGAACACATCGATAAGCGCGCCACAGTTCAACTGTTCGGCGAAACCAGCTTCATTGAGGCCGCTGTAATCATGTGACTAAAGATAAGGGAACGGCTGAGCAAGGGCCCAAAAACGTAAACAAACCGGCCATGGACGGGTTGACGAGGTCGAGTCCGTGGGTGTTACAGTTTATTGTTGTGAGGCGTGTAAAGTAATTAATTCGATTTTCTATAAAGTTTTTGAGTGAGAAAAGTGCATTTTCATACATAATCTAGTGCGCTTGCAAATATTCTTAACAGAAAGAAAAATCTCCTAAAAGGAATTAATTTTGGTGATAGCAGTGTCGGGAAAACATCGCTGATGAATCAGTATGTAAATAAAAGATTTTCAAATCTTTTATAAAATTACGATTGGGGCTGATTTCCTAACTAAAGAGGTTGTGGTCGATGATCGTGTTGTAACTATGCAGATACGGGATAATGCTGGACAAGATCGCTTGCAATTTCTTGGTGTTGCTATTTATCGAGGAGTTGATTGCTGTGTTCTGATATTCACAGTCCCAATTGCTTTCAAGAGCAAGTTGACTTGGGAAATCAAACAGTCTATTTTAAAAAAAAGGTAATTCTTATTAAATCAAAATTTTTCTGCTTTCGTAAAATTATACACAACTGCCGTTTTTTTTTAATTTCAAATGTAGCGCCCCTATTAGAAATTATATCAATTAAGTCAAACCCCACCGAGATATGGCAAGCCCGCCATAGGACATTACAAAAAACAATCCGAAGGGGAACAGGAGAGAATACCCGGTGGAGAACAACGGGAAGCACAGATGTAATCCGTGCTTCTTTCTTTCCGAAGTGAGTTTTTGAAGTGTGTAGATCGCCGAGAAAGGAGTTAATTAGTCAAAAAAATCGTGCCAAAAGAAATTTTGTTGTAATAAAGTGGAAGTCAGTGGAGAGTGAAATACGTAAAAAGGAAGAAAATAGCAAAAATTTATACAACGAAAGCGCCAAGAGAAGTATCCAGAATCTGAAAAAGTATAAGGAGCACGTGGACTCAGCGACTCGATCTAGGCAAACCGCAAAACTATCAAAAGGAAACCGTATATGGAACCATAAGTATTTCTAAATTGATAACATTTTCTTATACACCAATGGCCAATTTTCCTGGGCCAAGGTAATTTCAAATTTAACATTATCATTTTACTGCAATATCCATACTTATAAATATATTGTCCCATGTGCTATAGTTGGCTTGGTCTACGGCGTCTGCTGTGCCGACATAATTATATCCTAAAATTAAATTACATTTTGATATGACTAGCACCTGAACATAACTATATTAAATACACATATATTATTAAATGGAGATGTTGTAAAATTTCTGGCACGGGTTTTGGTGCCCATTTAGGAGTACAACATGAATAAAACAAAACATTAATTCTCACAAAATATAATTTTAATACACTTTTTCATACAGATTCGTCCTTAGACAGTAATTAAGCACTCGAGCCAGAAATAAATTACGTCAAATACCCCAAATGTCTGTTCATGTACTCAACAAAGATTTGTGGTTTTGATAGAAACTGATATTTTTGAAAATACTCGCACTTTGGACAACCAAAAATTGTATATTATTAAAATCAAATTCCGTTGGATACGTGTTAACATTAACACTCAATATTAATATTACACCCCAACAGAAGCAAATAAAGACTTGTGCTTTGTAACATTTTATTTGAAAGAAGTTTTTTTTAACCGTTGGGCAACGCAAAATGAACGTTTTTATCTTGAATAAGTTCTCTCTTAATCCCCGAATTGGAGTATAAAAGTTTGAAATTCTTTCGATTTGATTTGGTATGATCGATGATTGATTGCTTTAATTATTACTTAAAGATATCCACTGAAATTTATTCTCTTAGTATTCTTAGTTCTTACCTAGGTACATCCTAGTCTTTAACTATTTAAGTTTCATACAGCAGGTTTACGTCAATGCGGACAGAGTTGAAGTTAATATCCCTGAATGTTTGGGGATATCTAGAATTTTGATTTAGTGTTCCTTACGTAGAAAACCAAAGGTAGATACATTGGCAAATACCAAAAAGAGTCGATGTAAGAATCCAACACCAAGTCATAATACCATGAATATTTGTTGCATTTTGTGATTTACTTTCCCACAAAAGGTTCTCTTTCTTTCTAAAAGGACACTTCGTTGTTGTGATTGTTGTAGGTATAAAAGAAAAGGACATTCTCTAATAATCAAGTAATTCTTAAATTATTCTTACACTTAAATGATTAAATTATCTTCATGTAATATATATATATATACATGCTCATATTCAGATTAACCCTTAAGATATCATAGTATAAGTTAAATGCTAATAAAATGTGAACATTTATTGTAATTGGATTGCACTACTTTTTATTCACACTTTGAATTTTTACATGATTAACAGGTAATAATAATAACAACACTTTTTTGCTTTCCCCCCCCCCCCCCCCCCCCCCCTACAACTCAAAACCAATCTGCTCGACAAAGTCGCCTGTCTAGCGAGTATTAAATCGACTACGATATACCTATAGGCCCTGCTCTAAATGAATTATATAGGTTCAAGGCTTATAGTGTAAAAAGAAAGGTATTGCAAGAAATAAAAGAAAAGGGGAAAGAGTTGTATAACAATTAGGATTCTAATACATGGCTATTGAAATAGGTAGATTATTGCTGTCGATCGCTTTAATATTATATTCGGGAAACAATAATGCGCTGAAGTTCTCTGAATATTAAATTTTCTGGATATTATTCGTCTCATTTTCATTATTTTTTTTGTGTTCTGTACCAGAAGGCAACCCCAATTACTATGTCGCGACGCGGTTGTATTGATGAAGTCGAAATACATAGTGATAACTTCTCCAAGTCGAAATTAGTTCAGGAGACTAATACTTGCGATATTACCAAACTTTGATTGAAATACTCGAATAGTCGAGAAATTTTCCTGGCTGATTTATATAAATTTGATACTCGTTCTAGTTAGTCGTAGATATTATGATAAGGACTTAATTAGATGAAGTGTTTTTTTGAAATTTTGGCTAGATTAGTGCAAGATTTGAGTGTATGAATTCCTGAAGCAATCTTCCTTCTAGTAAGTACTAGAGAATTTGACCTCATGTTGAAGAGTGAACTTAACCAACGGATCGTCGAATTTACCCATTCCTGCAACCAAGTAATTATATCTGAATTTTTCTTTAGGAAACAATATTCTGTTATTCAACTATAAAATTTTTTTTTCGTTGAATTATTTCATGTTAACAGGGCCATGAAAATGTAAAAATCACACTCAGCGTACCTCTCGCGTCACTTTCTCTCTAACCATCGTCATTAGATAAGGGCAACCGCCCAGAAATTAAAAAGGGACTATGTCGTATCCAGGGCGAGGCATAGTCATAGGATGGGGAGGGCAAGCCCAATGAGCCTTCGACCAGCTGGAGGCTGAGGATGCTTCTCGTCAGGAGCATAATAGCGACTTTCCTTATACCTTATTTTTTTGTTAATTTTTTTTTATTTTTATCCTCTTAGTATCCTTGTGCATTCCTTCTTTTATTTTATTTTCTTCAGCCAATAAGGACTAAAGAGTGCCCGCATATAATGTTCGGGTGAGTGTACCGAGGAGTGTGAGGCAAGAACTCACCCCAATCCAACGAGCTTAGCACGGCTCGCTAGGCGGGCCCCTCACCTCTTCGGTCATCGACCAAGCCTGTACGGCAACTTACGCTCACCCCGGTAGTTCCCATAACCCTTCCTTTATCCCTTGGTTGTGAGGTACGACTATGTTGTGACAAACAACTTAGTGGTGATCTCAACCCTCAATCCAATCCATGCCCACCTGCAGCCATCTGTTGGTTGCCTGTTAGCATGGACCAAATTCCCAAAGTAGAAGATTTGATACTTCATCTTTACAGCTTTCACGGCTAATAAACTTCTACTCCCCCTGGGCATGATCCTGAACGGATAGCCCTCTACTTTTTTCATATTGACCTTCCTTAACGGACCTGTTAGTAGTCATACGCCTAGCATGCTACCTAGTTGCCTTCACGGCCTGCCTGAAATTATTTCCCCAATTTTCTTTTCCTTCCCTATCCCTCATCGACTAGTTGTTGACAGTGCGATGGATGAATCCAGTTCAGTGGCCTTCGAAGTTGGAGCACTCCAGAGAGAGATATCCTTTGGCTGGGATATTAGCCAATGGAATATCTCTGGAGATCGTTACCAGGTTGTGGAGTAACCATCTGTCCCTGGATCCCTCTCCTTGGACTGGCAACCCTAGTCGATTGATTCCCACCCTTACAGTCCGCCTTATCCGAAGGACGATTGATTCGAGTGCTCAGACTACTCCGGAGTTTACGAGCGTTGGCTTGATAGCTAGTGATCTTGTCCGGAATAGTTCTGTTCGCTCATAGTAGTCGGTCGAAATTCGGGTAAGTGTCTGACTTACAACTTTATCCTTTCCAACTAACTGACTACCACCTGTTCCTGACGAGGAGGCACCTCATCGGCGGTTGTCCGACGTGAAGAGAGAGAGGTCAGAGATGAGGCTGACCACATATTTTTATTTAAATATATACATTTTTCTTATTATTATAAAAATTTTTTTTAGTTTTGGCCAATCAGTATCCGCCAACTTTAATAAATCGTCTACGGTTGGGTTCAAGCCCCAACGATTTTTTTTCTCTACTTGGGGGTACTGAGTAGCACTGGTCGTTAATAGGATCTCTATATATACATTTTTTTTCTCCTTGTTCACAACTCTTGAGCAATAAAAGATTTCAAAAGCCCTTTAGAAAGACTCCCTTATATGGAGAAATTCTTGTGAATTGTGATTTAGATAATATTATCTCGAGCCGTCCACAACTGAATATACACCGCAACCTATTAAATTTTCGTTCAATACAATTTTTTTGTCCTCAACACTTGAACTTATCGGATTGTCTAGTCATTCCACCATGTTTCGCTCGTCGCCAGATCAAGCAGCAGGAACTGCCGCTTCTCCAATCTGTACGGTGTGCCAAAGCAGCGATTTCGGTCCCAGCACGACGCCGGTGATCACCACATGTGCGCACACCTTCCATAAGAAGTGCTTGGCGCAATGGTTGGAGCGACAACCCAACTGCCCAATATGCCGGAGAGTGTTCGCTGATGGAGAGTAGGGAGTATATCCCTAACAGTGGAGTAGTCCCACGTACAAACCCCAGAGGCGTGGTGACAAGGCCGCAGGCTAATCAGCGACCTCAAACTCCGACAGTATCTCCAACTCCTCCGCACGACCGAACACAAACACTAGAGCTACCACAGCCAAGGACACAGGAGTCGAGTCCAACCGAGGCTAGTATTTCAAGTTCTCCCAGCGTACAAGCTCTGCTGGCCGGTCAAAGAGGAGAGTTATCCGATTTGATAACTCAGCAGGTCAGCCAACAGATTCAGAACCTGCGCCTTCAGCCGCCTGAAGCCACTGCACCTGCGCACCGACCGCTCAATCAGACGCAGAACGCCCATCTGCCACAACCTGAGACGCTGCCACCAAGTTACCGACCGCCTAATCAGAGGCATGCTCGCTATGGTGAGAGATATGCACCTAGACCAGACACCACGAGGTACTAGAGAAGGTCCTCCAGTCCCATGAGGCACTTGAACTTAACCTACAACGGGGACAATTCAAGGTTACGAGCGGAGGAATTTATATTCAGGTCAGAAGTAATGGCGAGGAACACCTTGGCCGGAGACTTCAACTTAATGGCCGAGAACTTCGCCACTCTCCTAAGAGACCGACCACTGGATTGGTATTGGCAGTATCTTAGATACCATCCCGAGCCAAGGTGGGACGACCTGAAACAGGCTTTTAGTAGGGACTGGACGCCTCCTGTGCATGACTCCGATACCCTTAGACAGATGCTCTCCCGGAGACAACACCCAGGAGAATCGTTTCAATTTTATCTGCAGGATTTATTGTCGCTCAGACAGAGACTTCGACTATCAATGCTGGAGTCGGAATTCGTGGAAATTGTCAAGGATAATTTATTGCCTGCTACCCAACAGCAAATATGCCTTCACCCTGCATACAGCATTGCCCAACTACAAGCCTTAGTCATGCCCATAGAAGAAGTCCTTCATAGGACAAGATCTATGAGGTATCACAACACCAGAAGGCTGGAGAAAGTAGACATAGTACCACCTATTAGTTGGCAGAGTGACCAGTCGGTTACGACCTTAAACAACGAGTTGGCCAGTACAGCTTCGCAGGTTGAAGAATGTTCTACGATAGCTCGTGAAAACCCTTGTTGGAACTGTGGTGAAGCTGGACATTGGCATCGACAGTGCCCAATCCCGAACACTGGCGTCTACTGCTATGGATGTGGACTGCGAGACGTTTATATAAATAATTGTCAGACCTGCAGTCGAAAAAACCAGCGGAGAGGCGGGAACAACGCCACCAGTTCTCGCCGAAATCAGCCAACATCCAGCTCGAATCGCCGAGCAATAGACCAGCCATAGAGACCTCAACAAGTGATATAAATGCCCCTGACACGAATACAGCGATTTCGACACACACTCCTACTACTCCTACTACGGGACGAATGATGATAACGCCGCGAGATACTACAGCCCCGAGAACACCTAGAGTGACTCCTCGCAAGCCTTATCACATTCGCCTACAAGAATACCAAGCCGCCAGAGAGCGCATTTTCGCAGAGTCTGTCGAGAGTATTACCCCTGCAGCAATCCAACCAGTAAGACCTAGGCCCAAGCGATCCACTAAGAGGCTTCGTGAGTTCTGGAGACAAGTAAAAGCGGACAGACGTCGCCTAATCTCGAGGATCTTATCAGTACCACACGACATAAGACCTTACGCCCGTGTGAAAGTCCTGGGACAGGAGATCAACGGGTTGTTAGATAGTGGAGCGAGTGTGAGTTGTTTGGGAGGACAAGCCGCTAGGGAACACCCGTTGATGCCAACACCCACTGTCTGTCAAGCGAAGACCAAGCTCGGCTCGAACTTGTGAAAGGTCTCTTTCCCTCGTACACACGACAAGGCTTGGGGAAGACTCAATTGTTGCAGCATGCTATAGATGTTGGAGATGCCATACCAATTAAACAGCGACACTATCCTGTATCTCCAGCTGTACAGGCACTAATGGACGTAGAGCTCAAACGAATGCGGGACTTAGGAGTTATAGAGGAGAGCCAGAGCCCGTGGAGTTCTCCGGTCGTTCTAGTGCGGAAGCCAGGGAAGATCAGGCTGTGTTTTGACGCGAGGAAAGTCAACGCGGTAACGAAGAAGGATGCATACCCGTTGCGGTATATTGACGGCATCCTTAGCAGACTCCCTCCCGCCAAGTACATTTCCAGCCTGGATCTGAAGGACGCGTTTTGGCAAATCCCTCTAGACGAGAGCTCCCGGGAAAAGACCGCTTTCACCGTACCTGGCCATCCCTTATACCAGTTTACGGTCATGCCATTCGGTCTCTGCAACGCGCCCCAGACGATGTGCCGACTCATGGATAGAGCGATACCCTATGACCTACGCGATAACGTTGTCTTCTACTTGGATGACCTAATAGTATTATCCCAAGATTTCCAGTCGCACCTGAAGCTGCTAGCACGGGTTGCGGAATGTTTGCGAGAGGCGGGACTCACCATCAATGTGGAGAGGAGTAAATTCTGCCTCAAGGAAACGCGCTACTTGGGCTATGTAATCGGAAACGGGGGTATTAAGACTGACCCGGATCAGATAGCAGCCATAATAGACTACCCTCCACCAAAGACCGTCAGACATGTGCGACGATTCTTGGGCATGGCAGGCTGGTATCGTAAGTTCATACCTAATTACGCCGACCTGTCAGCCCCCATAACCGACACGTTAAAGAAATCCGTCAAGTTTGCGTGGACTAGTGAGGCACAAACTGCTTTCAACCTCGTTAAGGAAAAATTGACCTCTTCCCCGTTCCCCTTTCATTATCCAGTGCTATGCCAGCAATCAAGGCATAGGAGGAGTTCTGCTACAGCTGGACGACGATAACCAAGAGAGACCTATCGCGTTTGTGTCGCAGAAACTAAACTCGGCCCAGCGTAGTTACACCGTAACCGAACTAGAGTGCCTGGCCGCGATTATCAGCATTCAGAAGTTCCAAAAGGACCTTAATGGGCGTTTGGCCAGGTGGAGTCTAAAGCTTCAAGGCTTCAACTTCACTATTGAACACAGGAAGGGCAGCTTAAACGTAGTACCTGATGCGTTATCCCGTACACACTGCGACGAACTTTCCGCTATCCACGAACAAGGCCCGCAAGTGAACTTAGAGGCACCGGAATTCGACTCACGAGAATACCAGGACCTTCGGGACCCAGTCGAAAAGCACAAGTCCTCTTTGCCGGACCTAACGATTTGCGACGGATACGTGTACATAAGAACACAGCCCAGAACCGGTAACCCAGTTCAGGAAGATGAAGCCTGGAAGCTCCGCGGGGCCTGGTACCTGACGTCATTGCGAGAGCGCATGATCCGCCACTGTCTTCGCATGGTGGCGTTGGAAAGACCTTAGAAGGAATACGGCGACACTTGTATTGGCCCAAGATGACCGCGGATGTTCGTGCATACGTATTAGCCTGTGACATTTGTAAGGAAACAAAAGCTCCAAACTTCACTTTAAGACCACCTATGGGAGCTCAGACGTCAACAGAAAGGCCATGGCAGCGAGTATATATGGACTTACTGGGACCATATCCACGCACGAAACGAGGCCACGTAGGTATCTTGATTGCCCTGGACCACTTCTCCAAATACACCTTGTTGCGCCCACTGCGGAAAGCGACCACCTCGCTCATTTACAGTTTCACCGAGGAAGAAATTTTCTATAAATTTGGCGTCCCGGAGAACATAGTTACGGCCCACAATTTCGGTCAGCGCAGTTTGGTCATCTTCTGGATAGATATGGCATCCAACACATTCGCACGGCAGTACACTCGCCACAAGCAAACGCCTCGGAAAGGGTAAACCGCTCAGTTCTGGCAGCTATAAGAGCGTACGTAAAAGACGAACACATTAGACAAAGCCTTTGAACAAGGTGAACGGACGTATAACATACGGTCTAAGCCAGTGAGCTTCAGAGTTGGTCAGGAAGTTTATCGTCGAAATTTTGGTCAAAGCAGCTTTGATAAGCAAACTAGCGCCAAATTAAACAAAAAATTCATAAAATGTCGAGTTAGATCCAAAAAGGGCAGCTCCTTGTATGAGCTGGAAGATCTAAAGGGGAATTTGGTAGGAACGTACCACGCGAAGGATATATGGCCCTGAAGCGCGGCACCAGAGCCTGGGAGAGTTTCGCGAGGATAGCCCTACTGGAGTGCGTGTCCTCCTCTGATGATGATAGTTGTCCACACAATCGAGTCTTCATGGAGACACTGACGATGTACAGACACGAACTGATGGAGGAGGGTAAGCACCACACCAAGGTCCAGAGCAGGGCAAGAATCGTGATCCTCAATCTGGCCGTCGGGGTAATCATCCGGTTACTCGTGGGCGAATCATGGGGATTCATTTGTCTCTCATTAGGACAACATGAATATCTCCGTGAGACCACCATCGAGGTTGGAATCAGATTGCACTGCCTTCTCTCTCATTAGGAGTAAGCCCGGGGTAGTCTGAGCTCTGACAAGCCGTGATGACGAACCAGCAGCGAACTATAAGAAACACCCGATATCTACGACCGGTCTGTGCCCTATATACCCCCACCAATACTAAATTTGGTCAGATTAGCACCGAGCCCTCAGCATATCTTACCGGAGCAAACACTTTGTTAGCGCCTCATGTTAAAGCATGTTATCATGCATCCTTCAATGTTCTCACAAACTGACTTTTACTTTCCGTCGAGCAGATGCCCATAGTATAGTTTCGTTATCTAATCCCCACGTTTGTCAATATAGCACCGAGCCTGCTGCACTCTACCAACGCAAAACTATCTTGTTTCGGAGCCTAACACATTCTATGCTTTAGCTATTTAGCTTTAGGTATTTAACTAATTTTAATTTTATTAATCTTGAGCTACTGAGTCGAATTGTCTCGCATGACAGGCATTCCCAGCGTAAAACAAACTTAGTGGTGACAGTGCTGCAGCTCTGAGTTGTGGTTCGGTACTTACTAGTGTTCGACGTTCTCTTCCTTCCCTTTTGTGTAACTATTAAGTAAACTAACGTCATCGAGGTCAGGTGCGATGCAAATAGACAAATCAAAAAAATATTACTTAATAACACTATCACGAACAAATTAAATTAGCCAGCGCATAGTCTTTACTGTCATGGATATAGGTAAATATGAATGTGGCAGATGCGTGTGAAGATACTGTAGGCCAATTACGATTCAATCAAACTAGACAGTTGGATAGTCAGGCTTCTCAGTGTTGTCTCTTCTCCCCCGTAAATTCCTCGAACATCCCAATTATTTAATATTATGATATGATTTTAACTCGTTATTATTTTGTAAAATTTTCTTTTATAAGTTCCTTTAAGCCTTTCTTTCTTATATTTTATTATAATTTTTTTTTGTCTTGAAGTTAATTATTATGATTTAATATTATTATTATTTTCTTTACTATATCTCTACTGTTATGATTTCTCTCTTCTTAATTTTTTTATAGTTTTTTTTTCGTTATGAATTCTATTATAATTTCTCTAGTTTCTAATTCTCCTCCTTTATAACGTTTTGGTTGAAAAGATTTAAAAAAAAAAATTTTTAAAAAAAAATAAATATTTTATATAGATAAAATTTTTCCCTTCCCATTGAAGAAGACACTGCAAATACTGGGACCGGTGACATGTGGGAAGGTCTTCGGCTATCTGGACGACGCCTGCGTTTGAAATTATCAAAGGAACCTACAACTCTTCCGATCAACTGGAACACGTACTTCGATACGGTGATCTGGACGGGTTTCTCTTCTAGTCCACATGGGTGATCTAGGAATGTCGAATCAGAACACGTACCCCATAATGGTGCTCGTACTCATCTACGATGAGGTGGACCGAAGGATAATCTAATCTCTGAGACTAGTGAAACACATAATGGAAAAGTACAGCGTCAAGAATCACAAACGAAAAATGAAGAACTTGCAGCAAGGCGAAGCGACAGACACCCGCTCGCTGCTATCTCTATTCTAGCGAATCTCAAGGCAAACTAGGAACAACGATGCGACGTGCCAGGTTTGGGGGTCCTACAATCAATTGTGAGTTTAGTTCACCCCGAACGGGCGTTACATGTACCAAAACAAAACCATCAATGTGTTAACTCCTTTCGCGGATACACTTTGAGGAATTTAACTAAGTAAAGTTAAACAAGCTCTGGTTGCTTTGAGCTCCAGATGACGTTTACAAGTACAGCAGATCCTTCGCTAAACCTATCGTGAAGGGCTGACACCAATATGAAAAATATTTTTAAACCAACTCGGAATAGTATCTGCTCATGGAAAGGAGTCGAGATACAACACTTTAAGGGCCATATCGTCCGTCGTAGTGATATCCGCACATTATATATTATGGGATGCGTCTAGTCATACTGCAGCTGTAAAATACTATCGAAAATTATTGCGCCAGCATAATTGTTTGGAAATACTACGGCCGCAGTTGCAACTTGGAGGAATTAACTTCGCCAAGAGTTGAAATTTTCAGATGGAAGCTGAAGAGAATGCAACCCTCAAAAAAAAAAAAATTACCAAAGCAGCTATAGTAATTAAATGCACAAGTCGGGATTCAGTAATTACAGTTAAGATAGACTCCATCTATGAAAGCCTCTATTGAACCGTCCGGCCTAAACCCTTGGAGATAAGATAAAGACAATTACCAACAGATTGTATTTAATATAAAATCCGACTGGGACTCAGGAATCGGTGACTCAGGAATGGGACGTAGGCCGAACTGAGCGACGATTGATTACAGCGTAGTACGGAACAGAAAAGAATCCATCACAAATAGTCTCAGACCCGACACCTACAAACAAATGGGATTCACATACTGTTCTACATACCAAGAAACGGAGATCAACTGACATTTCCAGTGTACGTTATGTGTTGAGAACTAAATATAATCTGATTCTGAAGGGGAAGTATATTCAGTGCTGAAGAAAGAAGAAAAAAAAACAAACTTCAACGGTTACAGCGACCAGGAACAACAAATTAATTTAGCTAAGTTTGCTTTTAGTGTAATTCAATTCTAATCAATTTACCATCTCATAATACATCAGGCATATACTAAGTTAGAGTCTCGATCAGGTAGTCAACCACCCATAGACCAGTCTATAGTAAAACTAGTAACTCAAGCTAAAGAACAGATACATTGTAACTCAGCTTATCTCAGCTTATCGATAGTTGTGGCTAATTCATGCTTAGTTGTAGAGTAGTGTGTGATAGTAATAGAGTCAACTGTCAACAGGTATAGTTATAAATAGTTATAGCCGAAAGGCCAGGTAAATTTAGTATCCAATCTTTATCTGCCGTGTCTTCACACGCATTCGTCGCACACTGTAGATTGATCTCTTGGATATCCTGAATGACCCATACATAATTATACTATAGTCACCAAGTACAATAATAATGAAATACGCCAGTCACACCTCGATGACTGCAGCAACATTTTCCTTGAGCTCAGTAGATTTTTTTTGTTCGATGTACACTTGTAATGACTGAATCACAACGCGCTGCACAATCAAATTACATCAAAAATTATACCCAGTTTGGTCAGAAAATAAGATAAGCCCGGCTAACTCAATCGTGAAACATGATACAAGTCCTCTCAGGGCATGGGTCGAACCACACGTTGGGCTTCGAATCAACTAACCAATCGTTTCCTACCAGTTAAACAGAATTTTTTTACCTCCATTCATTCCCGTTCCTTCTCCTTGACCTACGCTCACTTTTCAGCTTCCATTCACATAAATTTGCTAAAATTTTGGAAGAGAACCTGCCCTGTTATGTGAGCACAAAGTTGTGTCGCCTTAACGCCTGATAGCCTGCAATAACCCTTAGTGATTACGAACACATCGATGAGCGCGCCACAGTTCAACTGTTCTTCGAAACCAGCTTCATTGAGGCCGCTGTAATCATGTGACTAAAGATAAGGGAACGGCTGAGCAACGGCCCAAAAACGTAAACAAACCGGCCATGGACGGGTTGACGAGGTCGACTCCGTGGATGTTACAGTTTATTGTTGTGTGGCGTGTAAAGTAATTAATTCGATTTTCTATAAAGTTTTTGAGTGAGAAAAGTGCATTTTCATACATAATCTAGTGCGCTTGCAAATATTCTTAACAGAAAGAAAAATCTCCTAAAAGGAATTAATTTTGGTGATAGCAGTGTCGGGAAAACATCGCTGATGAATCAGTATGTAAATAAAAGATTTTCAAATCTTTTATAAAATTACGATTGGGGCTGATTTCCTAACTAAAGAGGTTGTGGTCGATGATCGTGTTGTAACTATGCAGATACGGGATAATGCTGGACAAGATCGCTTGCAATTTCTTGGTGTTGCTATTTATCGAGGAGTTGATTGCTGTGTTCTGATATTCACAGTCCCAATTGCTTTCAAGAGCAAGTTGACTTGGGAAATCAAACAGTCTATTTTAAAAAAAAGGTAATTCTTATTAAATCAAAATTTTTCTGCTTTCGTAAAATTATACACAATTGCCGTTTTTTTTAATTTCAAATGTAGCGCCCCTATTAGAAATTATATCAATTAAGTCAAACCCCACCGAGATATGGCAAGCCCGCCATAGGGCATTACAAAAAACAATCCGAAGGGGAACAGGAGAGAATACCCGGTGGAGAACAACGGGAAGCACAGATGTAATCCGTGCTTCTTTCTTTCCGAAGTGAGTTTTTGAAGTGTGTAGATCGCCGAGAAAGGAGTTAATTAGTCAAAAAAATCGTGCCAAAAGAAATTTTGTTGTAATAAAGTGGAAGTCAGTGGAGAGTGAAATACGTAAAAAGGAAGAAAATAGCAAAAATTTATACAACGAAAGCGCCAAGAGAAGTATCCAGAATCTGAAAAAGTATAAGGAGCACGTGGACTCAGCGACTCGATCTAGGCAAACCGCAAAACTATCAAAAGGAAACCGTATATGGAACCATAAGTATTTCTAAATTGATAACATTTTCTTATACACCAATGGCCAATTTTCCCGGGGCCAAGGTAATTTCAAATTTAACATTATCATTTTACTGCAATATCCATACTTATAAATATATTGTCCCATGTGCTATAGTTGGCTTGGTCTACGGCGTCTGCTGTGCCGACATAATTATATCCTAAAATTAAATTACATTTTGATATGACTAGCACCTGAACTATATTAAATACACATATATTATTAAATGGAGATGTTGTAAAATTTCTGGCACGGGTTTTGGTGCCCATTTAGGAGTACAACATGAATAAAACAAAACATTAATTCTCACAAAATATAATTTTAATACACTTTTTCATACAGATTCGTCCTTAGACACTAATTAAGCACTCGAGCCAGAAATAAATTACGTCAAATACCCCAAATGTCTGTTCATGTACTCAACAAAGATTTGTGGTTTTGATAGAAACTGATATTTTTGAAAATACTCGCACATTGGACAACCAAAAATTGTATATTATTAAAATCAAATTCCGTTGGATACGTGTTAACATTAACACTCAATATTAATATTATACCCCAACAGAAGCAAATAAAGACTTGTGCTTTGTAACATTTTATTTGAAAGAAGTTTTTTTTAACCGCTGGGCAACGCAAAATGAACGTTTTTATCTTGAATAAGTTCTCTCTTCATCCCCGAATTGGAGTATAAAAGTTTGAAATTCTTTGGATTTGATTTGATATGATCGATGATTGATTGCTTTAATTATTACTTAAAGATATCCACTGAAATTTATTCTCTTAGTATTCTTAGTTCTTACCTAGGTACATCCTAGTCTTTAACTATTTAAGTTTCATACAGCAGGTTTACGTCAATGCGGACAGAGTTGAAGTTAATATCCCTGAATGTTTGGGGATATCTAGAATTTTGATTTAGTGTTCCTTACGTAGAAAACCAAAGGTAGATACATTGGCAAATACCAAAAAGAGTCGATGTAAGAATCCAACACCAAGTCATAATACCATGAATATTTGTTGCATTTTGTGATTTACTTTCCCACAAAAGGTTCTCTTTCTTTCTAAAAGGACACTTCGTTGTTGTGATTGTTGTAGGTATAAAAGAAAAGGACATTCTCTAATAATCAAGTAATTCTTAAATTATTCTTACACTTAAGTGATTAAATTATCTTCATGTAATATATATATATACATGCTCATATTCAGATTAACCCTTAAGATATCATAGTCTAAGTTAAATGCTAATAAAATGTGAACATTTATTGAAATTGGATTGCACTACTTTTTATTCACACTTTGAATTTTTACATGATTCACAGGTAATAATAATAACAAAACTTTTTTTACTTCCCCCCCCCTAAAACTCAAAACCAATCTGCTCGACAAAGTCGCCTGTCTAGCGAGTATTAAATCGACTACGATATACCTATAGGCCCTGCTCTAAATGAATTCTATAGGTTCAAGGCTTATAGTGTAAAAAGAAAGGTATTGCAAGAAATAAAAGAAAAGGGGAAAGAGTTGTATAACAATTAGGATTCTAATGCATGGCTATTGAAATAGGTAGATTATTGCTGTCGATCGCTTTAATATTATATTCGGGAAACAATAATGCGCTGAAGTTCTCTGAATATTAAGTTTTCTGGATATTATTCGTCTCATTTTCATTATTTTTTTGTGTTCTGTACCAGAAGGCAACCCTAATTACTATGTCGCGACGGTTGTATTGATGAAGTCGAAATACATAGTGATAACTTCTCCAAGTCGAAATTAGTTCAGGAGACTAATACTTGCGATATTACCAAACTTTGATTGAAATACTCGAAGCGTCGAGAAATTTTCCTGGCTGATTTATATAAATTTGATATTCGTTCTAGTTAGTCGTAGATATTATGATAAGGACTTAATTAGATGAAGTGTTTTTTTGAAATTTTGGCTAGATTAGTGCAAGATTTGAGTGTATGAATTCCTGAAGCAATCTTCCTTCTAGTAAGTACTAGAGAATTTGACCTTAGATTTTCTTATGTGAATTGCGTTTTTATCTCGGGTATTTTAACGGGCGCTCATGTTGAAGAGTGAACTAAACCAACGGATCGTCGAATTTACCCATTCCTGCAACCAAGTAATTATATCTGAATTTTTCTTTAGGAAACAATATTCTGTTATTCAACTATAAAAATTTTTTTTCGTTGAATTATTTCATGTTAACAGGGCCATGAAAATGTAAAAATCACACTCAGCGTACCTCTCGCGTCACTTTCTCTCTAACCATCGTCATTAGATAAGGGCAACCGCCCAGAAATTAAAAAGGGACTATGTCGTATCCAGGGCGAGGCATAGTCATAGGATGGGGAGGGCAAGCCCAATGAGCCTTCGACCAGCTGGAGGCTGAGGATGCTTCTCGTCAGGAGCATAATAGCGACTTTCCTTATGCCTTATTTTTTTGTTAATTTTTTTTATTTTTATCCTCTTAGTATCCTTGTGCATTCCTTCTTTTATTTTATTGTCTTCAGCCAATAAGGACTAAAGAGTGCCCGCATATAATGTTCGGGTGAGTGTACCGAGGAGTGTGAGGCAAGAACTCACCCCAATCCGACGAGCTTAGCACGGCTCGCTAGGCGGGCCCCTCACCTCTTCGGTCATCGACCAAGCCTGCACGGCAACTTACGCTCACCCCGGTAGTTCCCAAAACCCTTCCTTTATCCCTTGGTTGTGAGGTACAACTATGTTGTGACAAACAACTTAGTGGTGATCTCAACCCTCAATCCAATCCATGCCCACCTGCAGCCATCTGTTGGTTGCCTGTGAGCATGGAATACCCAAGTTACCGTTAACAAATTCCAAAAAGGAAATTTCATTTGATGCAGAATACCACAATCAAACAATTCTAAAAATATTATATTCCAAAGCATAAAATTACGTAATATAGAATTCTAATGTACAAAATTCCAACACGCGAAATTTCCAATTATTATGTTTACAGAGTATTTAATTTCATAAACTATGTTTATAATTAAGAGATAATTGTTTAAGATATAAAGCTAATTATGAGGGTATAATGTATAATGTGTGCAACGTGAAGTTGCCGCGGGATGTTCACTTGGCACGCGCTAGCTGGCAGCACGTCCTAGCTCGTCGGTATAGGGTGAGGGTCCTTGAACATCCGAGTCACATACTCATAACTGAGTTTGGCGTGACTGTGACGAAAGAAGGTTGTGGATTCCTTCTTTCAGGTCTGCCACAAAGGATAAAAACAAAATGAGAAACAAATATTGAAGGAAGAACAACAGGTCTGATGTCAGCTGTTGTTCCTAGCCGCACTGAACTGTCATGAAAAATTCAAACGGAAAATGTACCCCCTTGTTTGACAGTTCAGGTATCAACCCACTCCATTCCTACACCTGGTTAGGGTGTAGGCCCAACCTTAAAAGGGTGCTGAAACAAAATTAAAAAAATCAAATTTAAGACATAAGGGAGGATGGAGACGGGATCAGGGGAAGGGGGACAAGAGGGACAAGAAGCTTCATAGGAATAGCTGACACAAAGACAAGCTTAGTTCATATATTGAGATAATATATTGACAGCAAGTGAGTAATTTAAACATCCTGTAATACTTATTGTCTCTAACTCATAAATTTTAAAAAATAAATCAGACTGGATTTATATGGTAAGGCTCGCTTTGTTAAGCGATGGTCTAGAGAGTTCTCGGTTATTCCAACATTGATGCATTTGTACTGCTCCTTAGTTAGACCTATTCTTGAGTATGCATCTCAGGTCTAGTCGCCTTATTATCATTCCAAGCGTATCGAATCGGTGCAGCGTAATTTTCTTAGATTTGCGCTTAGAGGGCTCCCATGGGACGATCCATTTAGACTCCCGCCCTACACCGACCGCCTACAGTTGCTCAGTTTGCCCTCTCTTGAGAAAAGGCGCAAAGCCGCTGACTTGGCGTTTTTTCATCAGCTCTTGAACTCTAATATTGACTCAGGCTCGATTGTTAGCAGGGTTTCCTTCAGAAAGTCCCAACATAACCTTCGAAGAGCGCCTTTGTTGCATGTTGAAACATCCAGATCAAATTATGGCATGCATGAACCAATTAATCGTTTATGTAGGGCTGTTAATTCTTGTCCTAATTTTGATTTAACTCTTAGAAAGGTGATGCTTAAGATCTATCTATTTTCTATGCTCCCGTGACTCTCTGTTTGTATGGTGTGTTGCTGGGTTTCCTTGCTTGTTTTATTTCTGTTGCTTTTTTTTCTCTCTGCATGCTGGTGTGGGAGCCTCATTTCATCTTTTTGATGGAATAGGTGAAGTGTTTCTTGGCTCCTTGCCGAAGAAGTGCGCCTTCTGTGTTAGAAGGGTTAATTCTAATTATCATAGGAATCGGACAGGCTCAATGACTAAAAGTTGCGAAAATCAACCAACATTAAGGTAAGCTATGCCCAACGGTAACTAACTAGCTGCAACGCCGGGGTGTTTTTGTGTAGACTGTCATAAAAGCAATAATATCATTAAATTTCTAACCAGAAAATAAAATATCTACATTACGTACGATACGTCTCACTGAGAGATATACTGGGTGCATTCCAAATTTGACCAGTAATCGCTACCACAAGGACAACGATTACCACTTTGGGAACTACCAATTGGTTGAGATTGCGCTGTGGTGAAAAACCTCTGGTTAATTTGAGAACGTCATTTAATTCGGCATATTTGAAAAATGGACAGTTTTATTAACGTAATTTATGATACTGTAATAGATGTTTGCTGTGAGGAATATTCTTGTGAATCGTCGTCATCAACAACGTCTAATGAAGAAGATTGGGAAACAGAAGTAATTAGAAATAAAATTGAAAATTATGTCCGCGACGTGGTTCCCAAATACTGCCTATATTGCATGTTTCAACTTTGTTTGCAGAAGCTCCTTGAATTTTTAGGACCATATTGGTCTTGCAATAAACGGGGACGGACAAAATTAGACATCAGGACAGCACTCCTCTGTACATTGTTGGCTCTTGGCGTGCGTTTGGTCATGTCTGCGTGTTTTATTCATGCTAGAATTATGAAGGGCCTTTTCATAAATATATGGCTGCATGCCTTTGCACACATTCAGCTTCACTTCATTAATTTCTGAATGCTTGCAAAAGCATGCAAACGTGCATTTACGAAAAGGCCCAAACTTAACAGTTTTTACAAAATTTTATAACTACTTATATGATGCATACATAAATGTGTACATTTTTAGGTAATGTGTTGTATCTGTTCATTAAGTTGCACATCGTTGTATTCTTGAAGAGCTCTCGCCATTACACCCAATGCGTCTATTTTTTGCTCCTCCAAAGCTTTCTTTTCCTTCCATTCAGCCTGTTTTCGCTCGAAGTCCATTTGCTTCAGTTCAATCTTCTGTTTGAAGTAATCCTTCCTGTAATCATTCTTCTGATGCTTTTGAGGCTGCCCTGAATTTTCCGGTAAGGAATCCTGAGGCTGCGCTCGAGGAGATAAGGTCCCGCCTTGCTCATCTAGAGACATAGACAATGTACTTCCAAGCAGATAAGGAGGAGGGTTAATATTATATTTATTCCCGTATGCTTCATCAAATAACCGAAAGTATTCCCAGTTTATAGCTGCCGCACCAGACTTATTTTGTCTCGCTTTATTTTATGTTGTAATTTATAATTTGATGGAGTCTGTTGTCCAAATTACTAAAATGTTATCGTTAATAGCACAAATGTATTTATTAAAAGATGCTGATGTACCTTTTCTTCCCTGCCTCTGCATCTTACAACTCAGTTAAAATTTAGATAGATAGATTTAGATTCTTTTTCCTTCCTCTTAATTAACGTTTGAAAAACAACCTCAAATTCTCCGCGGTTAATGCGGTTATGTTACCAAGTGTCAAAAGGTGAATTTAAGAACAGGGTGTTTGGTAAGTTTGGAAGTATGGTAACTTTTGAAACACGGAACTGTGCGAATGATCACAGTGGTAGTTACCATGGTGAATTCTGGAATGTAGTTCGGCGATATGATTGGCGGGGAATAACAAGCGGTTAGTTTTTATAAATGAACGTCTTAATTAAGACAATTATGCTCTTGTTGCATGAGAACAACAATTTTTTCCATTTCACTGTAGCAATGACAGCGTCGGAGAATTTCAAGTAAACAAATCTGAATTCTGTTACCTTAACACTTCCTTGTTATGACAACGTCGGAGAATTCCAAATATCCAAATCTGAATTCTGTTACCTTAGCACTTCCCTGTTAATTTGGAAGTATACATGTTGAGGGGCCTGGCCTGAGTATAATAATGGTGACGTGTAAGCGGGGGCCGGGCTGGCGTTTGATGCGCTTTCTGTACGCCTGAATAAAAGTTCCCCTACAAGCCAAAAATGACAAATTTGTGATTTTTCACTCAAGTTTATAAGTGTAAATAAATTTTACCCTTTTATGTTTCTCTAGATGTCTGGCAATGGCTGTGATAGTCTCCTACAAAGTCTAGTCCTTGCATTAAGGAGGTCACTTTGATAATTTTTTGTTTCCTCGGATAGCGTTGGAATTTCCACGTCGGAATATCGCGTTCCGAAAACAAGTACTTTACGCTTATATTACGTGCTGCAATTTTAAATTACTAGGATTACCAGTTTATCCAGGCCAGGATGGCTTGGATAAACGTGGAAATTAGTTATAAATAGATTTTACTCTGTTTGCTGTCGTGCACCTGCTGCTTTCACGGAACGTTTGGTCTTCTTCTTCCCAGAAGTCAGAAATATGCTTAGAACATAAAGCTAAACAGGAATGGCAGTATCGCGTATATGTGCTGTAGGTGTGATCGGTACTTACAGTATATAACTATAAGGAGAGGCCCTAAAGCCAAAAAACCTCGGCACTTTTCTTGATGTAGTTGAATCATTGAGTTGTGTTTGTTTTCGTCATGTATATCACAAAATTTAATAAAAACTTTTAAAATATTTTAATCACGAATTTAAGTTTTTAGTGTCCCTTTATAAAAGTTAAATCACGAGCCTCTGGGTTAGCTAAGGAGAAGCAAAAAATTCGATCTTAGAAAATGTAAACAAACTAAGAACACCAAGAAAACTTCACTTTTCTTTTCGTTCCGTTGCTGTTCTTAGCGTGTCAATGCAATTATATTAAGCTTAAGAACTAACAAAACATTATTTTAATCCAAAACTTCCCTGAAAAACTATATTCCACGTGTAAAACGCCGATTGTTTGCACAACACAAAATTCAAATTCATTTCAACAATTTCACTATTAAAGTACACTGTCTACAGTTCAAAAAGTTGAAAGCTAGTAGCTTTACAGTTTTCTAATATATTGCACTAAAATAAAGAGTAAAAAACACTCGGAACTTTATATGGAATTACAAAACAAAATTGTTAAACCATCAAACAATTTACGATAATCACTTTGACAGTTCGCAAACTAAGGAGAAGAGCTCTCCGTCCTCACCTCGCCTAAAAACCAAATGCCGATCACACGTACACGGTTTCACAGATGAGGGCCTTTCCTGTTGTTATATATTCTAAGGATCGGTATCTGAACGATAGAAGAAGTGTGGAAGTGGGGAAAGTTTTGAGGTACTGTCCCCATATCGAAGTGTTTTGCTTTTATTTTCAGAAATGTCAAAGTTTAAGTTGTGTTGTGAAAACAGGAATTTATCGAGGTGATAAGTTATTAAAGATTGCTAATTATAGCCTAGTTAAGTGTAAAAATACTTTGTGATATCTAATTGTGTCCTTTTTTTGTGTAAAACTCCACGAAAAATCACAAATTTAGTAATGAAGTGTGCTGTGTACTGCTGCAAAAATTATCGCCGGTGAGTGCGAGGAAAATCTTTTTTCACTAAAGTAAATGGTATAATTATAATCTCTAAGGTCTCTTTGCTTAAATTACTGCGATTATATTAAGCGACAGTGACTTATAATAGTAAATATTCACTATTTTCCTGGCTATAGAACTTTGTTTACATTTGTAATCTAGCCAAATATAGCTTTGCCCTTATTGTCACTGTCTTCTCGCGAAAAATTTTTCAGAAGGGGTCAGAACATATTTTTCGATTTAAAACTAAAAATATTTTAAGTATAATTCTATAGATTTCCCAAAAATAGCAAATTGTATACATAAGTACTTACAATAAATAATTTTAAATGCAATAGACAAAAGACAAACCGCTGGGGACCAAAAAAGATACATAAGTTATAGTATCATTTTTTAACTTATTTGTCTAAATCACCTATCTCAACCTCCACGTGGTGGTGCCTGGAAACAATTATTATTATTATTATAGGGGGGATTACCCATATGGTGGGCACTGCGACCATGGAGGTCTTTTGTGCCAGCTCTCGTCGAAGCCCAACTGAGGCTGCAGTAGGGTTCGGGACCTTGGAAGCGAGAGGATGAGCCTTTCCTGGCCAGTTCATCAGCGATCTCGTTGCCCTCGATACCAGAGTGACCTGGTATCCAACAGAGCGTGACCCTGTTGTGGGTGGCCAGTGGCTGGAGGGTGTCGAAGCACTCCTTAGTAATCCTCGAGGAGAAACTCCATGAGGATAGGGCCTTAAGGGCCGCTTGGCTATCAGAAAAGGTAGTAATGTCCGCACCTTTCAGTCCTTTATTGACGTTGAGAATGGCGCAAGTTTCAATGGCATGGATTTCATTTTGAAAAACGCTGGGCCAACTACCCAATGCGAGCGAAATCCTAGTGTTGTTTCCAAAGACGCCAGCACCGGCACCGTGTGCCATTTTAGAGCCATCAGTATACCATTTGAGGCATCTGGGATCCAGACTTGGACCACCGCCGTCCCAGTCTGCTCGTTCAGGGAAAATGGTCCTGAACCTTTTGCCAAAGCGCAGCTCCTTGGTCATGTGATCCGTTACGGAGCACACATCTAAGCCAGGGATGCGCTTGAGGATGCTCATGTGACCCTTGTCGTCAACCGGCATATTATTCAAGAGCTGCATTCTCAGGGCGCTGATAGCAGCAGATTTCATTATAGAGATGTGCAGTGGAGTAAGTCCAATCACCGCCTCCATGGCAGCAGTAGGACAAGTCCTCATTGCTCCTGTCATGGAGAGGCAGGCAAGCCGCTGCAGCTTGTTGCATTTGTCGATTGCCAACCGCTGCTAGCCTTTAGGCCACCAGACCAGGGCGGCGTAAGAAACGATCGGCTTGACAATCGTATTGTATAGCCAGAAAATCATCTTCGGGGTTAGAACCCAAGTCCTTCCGAAGAGTCTTCGACAGGCCCATAAGGCTCGTGTAGCCTTATTTAGGGTGGTGTTGAGATGAGTGTTCCAATTTAGTCTTTTGTCGAGCGTATTTCCCAAGTATTTGACTTCATTGGAGTACTCAATAGCCGTGCCTTGGATCAGTATTTGATCAAGGTCCAGATGGTGCCTTCTAGTGAATGGCACCAGAACAGCCTTGGCAGGGTTGATCGGAAGATCTTCGTTAGCACACCAATCAGTGACCGTGCGCAAAGCTGATCTCATTAGATCAGTAACAGTAGAGTCGAACTTCCCTGTGATAATGACGGCAAGGTCGTCCGCATAGCCAACGGCACGGTAGCCAAGCTCACTCAGCTTGCTTAGGAGGTCGTCTACTACTAGAGACCAGAGCAGCGGCGACAGTACACCGCCTTGTGGGCAGCCCTTAGCTGCCCTGATACACACAGAGGTGTTGCCCAGCTCTAGATATGGACCCATATGTAGTATTGTCGAAAGCACCGTCTATGTCAAGAAAAGCACATAATGCTATTTCTTTATGATGAAGAGCTTTCTCAATCTTGCTGACTAGATTATGTAAGGCAGTCTCTGTTGATTTGCCTTTTGAGTAGCAAATTTTTGTTACGTTTATTTTATATATCCTTTCTCTGCCACTTATTTTATTTCACTATTTTTTTTTGGTTATTAATAAAACTCTCCAAATCCACGATCAGTTAACTTTATTCACAATTAGTTTCAATAAATTTTCTATTTTCTTTAAAACTGTTTACTACTAATACAAAATTCGCATCGCACCACAATTAGTTTCAATAAATTTCTATTTTCTTTAAAACTGTTTACGACTAATACAAAATTCGCATCTGACCACAATTAGTTTCAATAACTTTCCATTTACTTTAAAACTGTTCACTAATAGCACGAAATTCGTAACACTTAATATTAGATTAATTAAATTTCTATGTTCATTACAAAACTTTTTACTAATAATACAAAATTCGCTTCTCACCATAATTAGTTTCAATAACTTTCTATTTACTTTAAAACTGTTTACTACTAATACAAAATTCGCATCGCACCACAATTAGTTTCAATAACTTTCTATTTACTTTAAAACTGTTCACTAATAGCACGAAATTCGTAACACTTAATGTTAGATTAATTAAATTTCTATGTTCATTACAAAACTTTTTACTAATAATACAAAATTCGCTTTTCACCACAATTAGTTTCAATAACTTTCTATTTAGTTTAAAACTGTTTACTACTAATACAAAATTCGCATCGCATTTAATATTAGATTAATTAAATTTCTATGTTCATTACAACACTTGTTACTAATATGATAGTAATCTAGACTCTATTTCGCGACACCCCCACAAACGACTCTATCTCCCTCAAGTTTTAAGACCGGATTGGCGCAGCCGGTAGGATCAGGGAAGCGTGGTAAATTAAAATTACCGTAACAGCTTGAAAAGCCTTGATCCCAGACCGAACTAAAGGGGATCCTTTGACCACTGCCGGGTAGTCAATAGCCTGGTACGTCACCCCCAACGTTCAGGGTTAGACAACTTTAGCTGCCTCTGCTCCAGTTTAACTGTGCAAAAAGGCACCAACTATACCTAAAGAAGACTATCCGAAGGAAGCCAACTAATTACTAAAACGACGCACAACAATCAACACCACCAATCAACATATCACCAGTGGCAGAGTAGGAAAAGGGAATCGCTGAAGCAGGCACAAGCCCCCCTTTTCCCCAACACAACTTTAGTACTGCAAACAAGGGAACGGTAAGCAGGCCAAAAGCCCCCCTTGCAACGCTGAAGAGCAGGAGTTGATGTCCAAGAAGCAAGGTTGAACGCGGCATACCTTCCCAGAGAAACTTACCAGGAACTGGTAAGTAGGCTCATAACAGCTCACCAAAACCCCTGCGAAACACTCACCGCCTTCACGGCTAGAGTGAAACAATTGCTGGCCCTCTGTAAAGACGCAGCACAAACTAAATACGGAGCTGCGGCCACCCCAGCTGTTACAACGCAGCTGGAGGACTTCGCGAAAAACGCAGTCCGCAGCGGGGTTACGAATCCGCACCTTTGCCAATATCTCCTCACCGTCACCGACGGCACGTTCGAGGCGCTGATTCACAAAGCACTCGACATGGAGAAACTACAGCAGGGCGCCCAGTTCACGCAAACCACAACAACCCAAGGTTTTCCTGCCCCGGTTGTTATAGAACAAGGCTCAACTACGCCGGTCGCTATGGATCTAACTGCCAGAATAAGGGCATTCCATAGAACTCCATACACACCTGCTCGCAATTTTCCACAACAAACGTTATACAGACCACCGCCACCACAGAACTTCCGCCGACAGACTCCGCCATATACGGCTCCTCCTCAACGCTCGTCTCCCCCACAAATCGACTACCGCCACCAGAACCTCGACCAGATAAGGTCAAACATCACTTGCAACTTCTGCCAGCGAAGAGGTCACACTTACGCCGAATGTATGAAGCGTAAAAACACACCCTTCTGCTCTAACTGCAAGATATATGGGCATGATGTTCGCGATTGCAGGAACAATCGCCAGGTCCCTGACCCGAGTAACCAGACAAGGCTCCCCGAACGACGGATTCAGGATCAGTAACCTTCCGCTGGTCCTCGAGTTTTTAACATAAAACTCAAATGCAAATTCTGCAACCGTCGCGGCCATTCCATAGAGGAATGCCACCAGAAACAAAAATGGGACTCTAAGAGCCAGGGAAACGACGAGCAGCCGAAAAGACCCCGGATCGACACTAGAAACAAAAAATTTTAATAAAGGGTCACCTCAGCCGCCCGAACCCTGTATCTCTACAGTTAGCCTTCCGTTGGATATTAGCCTGAGCGGCAATACCAAATTTGTAGTAGATACTGGCGCTGAGGTTAGTATTATAAAAAAGAAAGCAATTAAAAATCCCGAAGATATAAATACCGGAGAAACATATATTTTACAAACACCATTTGGTACTGGAAAGACGCTGGGAACATGCCAGGGCAATTTTACATTAAAGAACAACATTCCCTGCAATTTTCAGGTAATAAAAAACCTACCCGGCCTTTCCGACGACGGCTTGCTAGGAAACGACTTCCTAGCAAAGAATTGTAACGTTGAGGGTTCGAATAAGGCATTGCGATTCCCTCGAACGGAAAATAACCCTGAGGAGTTTGCTGTTCCATTAACAGCTGCATTGGATAACCGGTGTTCTGAAAAGGTGGTCAAAATGAATACCCGAACGGATAGAGCAGAGCCAATAAAGGCCGATCTGACAATCTGTGGTACTCAAAAAGTTTCTCAACAGGAGAACAATGACCACCGAACACTGGAATGCGAGATGGACAAACCGACTGAGAGTGATTTGACCTGCGAAATGAGGCAGCAACAAATACAGTTGAAAGAGCCTGTATGCATACCTCCTAGGTCACAAATCATAGTCGAGGTTCCCTTGCAGCTGCAGGAGGAGATGCTCTATCTATCAAGAGAAATAGATCAAGGAGTCTTCCTGGCAAATGGCCTTCTCCCCGCTGGGTTAAAAGCAGTGTCTGTTGGAGTTCTCAACACACACAATTCACAAGTAGTTCTGACTACCATTAGTCTGCATCTAGTCCCTGCCCACAACTACACCGTCGTCCAACTGAAACAGGATCATCAGGAAAGAAATAAAAAGGAAACCCCGAAAAACGGAGAACGCGCTGAGGAGGCTCACCTGAAAACCAGGAATTACGGTGACTCGAAGCCACCAGCACCCACGCACAAAGGAAATATAAGGAAAAAACGGAACCAAAGGAAAGGAAAACCCAATGAAATAAATGTCGACGGAGCTCACCTAGGAAGAAGGAATTACGATGGCAAAAACCCATCAGCTCCCACCTCCTCTCAAAATAAAATTTCGGAAAACGTCGACATTGGAAGCGAGCTCACCACAGGGACGGTATTTTCAAAAGCTCCAAAATCATCCTTCACAGTAAATAAACAACGGCGAAAGAGCCTATTAGAAGACGAAAGCGAGTTCGCCTCAAACTTGGCAATTTACGGTGGTTCAGAAACCCCAACTCCATCGTCATTTAGTATTAAAAATGATTTAAATAAAATAAAGTGGGGTGAAAATTTAAATAAAGATAAAAATATTTCTGATTTTAATAAAATAAGTAAAGGTAAATATAAAAATAAAGGTAAACATATTTCTAGCGCCGAAAAAATGGCCACTTTACAGCATGTTAAATATTTATTCCAGGAATATGAAGAAACAGAAAACTCAAATAATAACCCGCGTCTCGTCAGGCTAGACGAAGAGCTCAGTCTGGACGTAAATCTGAGCGCGGAGGAAAAATAAGCGATATCACGCCATCACTCATGATATACCATTGGTGCAGGACCAAGCACCAATCAACCAGAAAATGTATCGCTTGCCAGAGACGCAGCGAAATGTAATAAACGAACAGCTTCGCGAAATGCTAGAAACGACATAGTGCAGCCAAGTAAAAGCCCTTGGAATTCACCTCTCTTAGTCGTCCCCAAGAAGGCGGGACCAGACGGTGAAAAAAGGTGGCGCGTCGTCGTCGACTTTCGTAAATTAAACGAAAAGACAATTGCAGACGCCTTTCCGCTACCTCGGATCGAGGATATTCTCGACCAATTAGGTCATTCTCGGTATTTTACCACCCTCGATCTCGCCAACGGCTATCACCAGGTGCTCGTCGATCCTCAAGATCGACCAAAAACTGCGTTTAGCACCAATTACGGCCACTATGAATTTAGGCGTATGCGATTTGGGCTCAAAGGAGCTTCGGCCAAATTCCAGCGCTTAATGAATTTCGTCCTAACAGGATTACAGGGTTTGGAATGTTTTGTCTACCTAGACGACATAGTCATCTACGGTAAAAACCTTGCGGACCACAATAAAAAGCTCCGCAAAGTCTTCAATCGTTTGAGAGAGAAAAACCTTAAACTGCAGCCGGAAAAGTGCCAGTTTCTGAGAAAAGAGGTTGTTTATCTAGGCCACAAGTGTTCCAGTGAAGGAGCACTTCCAGACCCCAGTAAAACGGCTTGCGTCCAAACTTTCCCAGTTCCCAGAACTGTACGACAAGTTCAATCCTTTATTGGACTTGCCAATTACTATCGAAAATTCATCCCCGACTTCTCCAAAATTGTGCGTCCTATAACGAATTTGCTCCGCAAGGATGTCAAATTCACATGGACCGAGAAGTGCCAGGAGGCATTCGAGAAAATCAAAACTTCATTAATCTTTCCTCCACTACTTATATATCCCGATTTCTCGAAACCATTCAATTTAACCACGGACGCCAGCAGCGAGGCATTAGGAGCCGTCCTATCGCAAGCAGAAGTAGGACACGACCAGCCCATTGCCTACGCCAGCCGTGCACTGAACAAAGCGGAACGCAACTACTCAACTATTGAAAAAGAGTTGCTCGCTATAGTCTGGGCTACGCGTAACTTTAGATGTTACTTGCAAGGCCGAAAATTTACGGTCTATACAGACCATAAACCTCTCAAACCTTAATGTTAAAGACCCCACTTCCCGTCTGGTGAGATTTCATCACAAACTTTCCGAATTCGATTATCAAATCGAATACAAACCAGGAACGTACAATACGAATGCCGACGCGCTAAGCCGCATTCCACGGGAAGTCAGCGAAGACTCAAATGGCCAAAACATAATAGTAAAAGCGCAAGTCCACCATAAAATGGAGTCGGACTCGGAGGATGAAATAACCTCCACTGTAGCGCAAATCTTCTTCGACGAAATTGTCGCGCGCTACCGCATCCCTAAGCGAATAGTCACTGATCAAGGAAGCAACTACCTTAGTGACCTGTTCAAAAAGGTATGTAAATTGCTACGGGTGAAGAAGTTACAAACCTCTGCCTACCACCCACAGTCAAACGGCGCACTGGAGGATCCCAAAGCATGGGATCAATATCTGCGAACCGCTGCATTCGTGTACAACAACAGTGTACACGAAGGGACGAAATTAACTCCCATGGACTGCCTTTACGGCTTCACAGCGGATGTTCCGTCAAATTTGAAACGAGACCCTGAACCCGTGTATAATCACGAGAGCTACTATCAGATCCTACGATACAAGCTCCAAAGGTCTTATGCCACGGCACGCAAAAATCTGCTCGCTAGCAAGCAACGGTCGAAATTATACTAAGACAAAGCTGTTCGACCCCTATCGTTTCACATAGGTGACAAAGTCTTACTCAAGAGCGAAAGTCGAAAACACAAGCTCTCTCAAATCTGGGTAGGACCATGTCTGGTAATTGGAATACCATCATCAGTGAATACAACCCTAAAAATGGGCAAGCGCACAGTCACGGTTCACAACAGCCGTCTTAAGCCATTCTACGAATAAAATAACTTCAATTGAAGATTTTTTTTTTCGCTTCGTGGCGTGCTACCTACGATTGAGATGAAGATCGTAACGCAAAACCAGCACAACATCAAGAAAGGAAAAACGAAAAAGTCCCTTAACAACTCGGTCCAATCGGGTCCAAACCAACCTTAATTAAAATTCCTTTTATTTCTTATAATCTTTCTACGTAATTTCAAATCAATTAACGTAAAACCTCACACTCCACCTATTAAACGTGCCTAAAATAACGAAGTACCAAGCACTGTTGCTTGTCCTGTGACTTCACTATTTTTTTAGCACGGCAACTCATAATTAAAAGAACGAGTTCTACTAAAAGTCGAACCTTAAAACAACGAATTCAAACCAACTCTTGTGAAATTTCGTCAGAGATTGAATCACCAAAAATCCCTCTCTTTAATGCTATATCTAGCAGTTCCTCCTGGTGGTTCCGTGCCTTGAAGTCTCTTTTCTCCTTAGTCATATTTTCTACAGCACAAAAACTCTAAACTCCTTCCTGGTAGTCCCTTGTCTTGAGGTCCTCCTCAACTGCTTTCTAAATACTGTATTCAACAGTAGATATCAAAGCGTCTACCCAAAGGTAACCAACTATTATACCCACTTCCAGTAACTTACCAGAAAATTCTTTCTGGTAGTCCCGTGTCCTGAAGTCGACCTGCGGATATAAAAAATCCGAATAAAACAATTTCAGAATATTACACTGGAAGGTACACATAAAGTCTACGATAAATGAGTTTTGATACAACCGACTAACTAAAAACAAAAACGCCATATTTCAAAAAACCGCTAACTATGGCTCCACTACATTCCCAACAACAAGAAATTGGCGCTAGAGCCACCTTGATCACCCTCGCCTCAAGGGTTACAACAGGTATTTCTCCTGACAGTCCTCGCCCTGAGGTATACCCGTGAGAATGCAAGACAAGCATGACATCAAAATCTACGCTTAGTAAATAAGAAACTTAATTTAGAAACCTCCATTAATAATATTCCTCTCCCCAGGTATCACACAAAACGCTATCATCCTCGGACTAATCGTGTCCGCTATGGGAAGTAATACGTCGGAGACATACTCGGTAAATCCACTCAACAATACAGGAGTGCTATTCGAGGATTTAGGAAGCCCCATGGTTTACCACTCGACGTGGAATATACTCACGGAATTGGACCTGACCGAGTTGGACAATCAGACAACAATTGCGGAACGAGCTGAACACTACGTGCATCAACTATGCGGAAACAACACCGTAGGAGACCTCTGTGAACTCCAGCAAAAACACATGCACGCGTTGATGGAAAATATCCAACAACGCACCAAGGTAATTAAACAAGCTGTTCCCAAATCTCGCAAAACGAGATCTATCTTCGACGGCATCGGAAACGCCATGCACTACCTTTTCGGTACCATAGATAGTGCAAATGAGCGCGAAGTCTATAGTCGCCTGGATGAGTTGGAAACTAACCATCAGGTACTCGCTGATTTGGAGAAACAACAAATCAGTGTAGTCAAGACTGCGCTTAATACGATTCAAAAGCCTTTAAATTCACTGGTCGAAAGACAACGGCAAATAGCCTACCAGATGAATGATTTATATAATTCAACCGACAAACTCGTAGCAAGGCAAATGAGACAGGAAATAGTCTCTAGTCTGCTGCTACAAATGGTAGAAATTGAATTCCGACAGCAGGCGCTACTGGATATAATAACCTCTAGCCGAAATAACCAAATTCATCCCCTGCTGATCGCCCCTGATTCACTCCTTGAGATTTATCACAAATCTCACGCCACGTGTTCAAAGGCCCAGAATTGTCTATCAATTCTCTATCAGACGGCTGAATTACTGACACACCTGTTGCAACAAAAATTAGTAATCAGAATTACATTACCAATTTTCAATCTTCCAAAAATGAAGTTGCAACGAACCAGGTGCTACCCTATACATACGGAAGCAAATCATTCACTAGTCCCGGAAATAGAATATTCGCATGTAGCGAGTCAACTTTCGACTCAGGAATTTCTATTACTTAAACCGGAGAACATGAAAGCATATCGGAAAGTCACTCGAGATGTCGAGGAAGATACTTATGCTGGTTTGCTAAATATGCCGATAACAAAGGCAACACAAACGGATGAATGCGTGATCAAGTTGCTCTTCAATCCCCTGAACGAAAACCCTAGGTGTTCGCTAAAGGTGCAAATAC
This sequence comes from Leptarthrus brevirostris, assembly GCA_964036015.1. Lineage (NCBI taxonomy): Eukaryota > Metazoa > Arthropoda > Insecta > Diptera > Asilidae > Leptarthrus > Leptarthrus brevirostris. The sequence goes on from OZ038375.1 coordinate 62,523,956, forward strand.
CTCCCAGGGACATTCTAATTAAATTAAATAGGCCAAATTCCTGGCTATATGCATTGAAGACAACAACCATTGTGCATATTACATGCACCCAACAATTGCTCATGCATCGCCTCTCTGGACAGGGAATCTTAGTCATTAACCAACTCTGCCACTTACAAATAGGACCGCATACCCTATATTACGAGGCTGAAAACACACATCCACTACTCTTCACGCAACCAGCATACTTTCCTAAAACAAACGAAACGGCAAAGGAATTAGATTCCTTCATGGCAAAATACGAGCAGCATTCTAGGACGGAAATGCCATGTACAAAGCTACTACTAGGCGACAACACTAACGAAAAGTTGCACTAGAGTACGCAATCATTGGATCAAATTCAGGCCAAAATACAGGAGTTAGATCTACACTCCCGGGTGAAAACACCCCACCTACTCTCGACAACTTCGTTGTCACTTACGGGTCTAATGCTGCTGTTCATCGTCATTTACATGACAGCCAAATACGCCATACCTCCACTAAAGGCTTGGACTACGCGGCGTGGTCAAACGCCCATGCCCGAAATCCCCTTAGAAGAGGCAGTCTCACAACCAAAAGAACGGCCTCAACGGCCACAAACTCTGCCCAGGGCACGGTCCATACAACTGGTCTAAACAATAGACACAAATAAATTTGAAGGAGGTCAAAATAAAATTTACTATAGACCCCTAGATTAGCAAAGAACCCTAAATAATGTACAAAAAATAAAGTAAAAAATTTTTTACGCGCCGTGGAGTACTACCACAATCTTCGGTCGAAAAAATACCGAAGTGCAAGGCAAGTACTAACCGCTTTATTACCGGGGGTAAAAACATTGAAAAAAGGAGAAAATACTAAAAAATAAAGTAAAAAAAAATTTTTTTACGCGCCGTGGAGTACGACTACAATCTACGGTCAACACGAAACCGTAGCGCAAAACAGCATTAACAAAACAAAAAAAAAACACAAAAAAGAGCGAAAAGGGAAACAAAAAACAAAAAGAAGACTGTTGAATCCTCAACCTAAAATGAAAAACAAGGTTAAAAATGTTCATATTAACATAATTTACCTACAAATACCAATTCCTACTTCCTAAATGGTTCCGTCCATCCTTCCTTCCAGTCCAGTTCCTGTAAAATAATTAAATTAATTAAAAATTCCAAAATCTCTAACAAAAACAAACTTACCTCGCAAGATTTTCCCAAAACAAGATGACACAGCAACATTTCACTAAATATTATGACAGCTATCAGCTGTCTCAAACATTCGCACAGAAATATCATTCGAAAAGCAGCTACGGGACTTTTCCCATTTAGTCAATGCTTTTCGAATAATATAAATAGAGTGCGCTCGGCAAGCAAAATCATTCTGCTTTCAGAGTTGAGACCGACTGGTCAACTTAAGCTGGTTTCGGCTATCAGAGATTTCTCTACAAGGTATTGCTGATTTCAGCCTTTCTTTTCAATATATTGTATTATATTTCAGCATTTTTATATATTTTATATATTTTGTATTCGATTTTCCTCTTTTTAGCTAATTTTCCTTTTCCCTTTTTCCTTTTATTTTTTCTCTTTTCTTCGTGTGGTTATAGATTTCGTGGTGCTGGTTTCGGCCGTCGTTTCGTGCTGTTTTCAGCAATATATTACTATAATTCTTCTTCAATACATATAACTAATCTCGTTGTTTCTTCTTTTTATTTCTAAAGAAAAATAATTGGATTCATCGGCTTTCATCTTCATTTTTTTATCACTGAATTTATAATTTTGGATTTATTTTGTTGAATTATTATTTTATTATTATATTATTTATATTTTGGATTGTTTTATATTACTATTGGATTTTGTTTATGATTATTATTTTATATTTGAATTTTTGTTTAGTTTTAAGTGAATTTTTCGGTTCAATAAATTTAAACATTATTTTGGTCTTGTCAATTACTGACCCGGCACCCCTTCTTCGGCTAAGTCTTACCATAGGCTTAACATTGGTCCTTCGAGCCGGATAGACCAAAAAATAGACCATATGGAGATCGAAAAAATACTTAAAACTCAAAAGGCTCTTCACGAGCAACTTTCCAAAGCCATTGTAAATCACAAAAATGCTCCTAAAGTCAGGCGCACGGAAAGTTATTTCAAAATGCGAATTGACACATTTCAGTCAATATGGAGTCAATTCCATAATAATCACTCTCTAATTTATCAATCCGAAAGCGAGAAAGCCGAAAAATATGTAACCACCAGCCTATATGAGGAAACAGAAGATATGTATATCGAATACTTGTCTGAGTTCACCGAAGAACTCAAAATTCTTAACAAAAGTGAGGAGAAATCTCATTTTGAGCCACACAAAAGCGAAGTTAAGCTTCCGACCATAACAATCCCTAAATTCGATGGGACATATCGCTCATGGAGATCATTCCATGATTTATTCAAATCAATGGTTCATAACGATCCAGCTCTCTCTCCTGTACAAAAATTTCATTACCTAAAAACTTGTGTCTCTGGCGAAGCTGAACGATTGCTTCGTCAGTTTGACATTACTCAACAAAACTATCCAATCGCTTGGGAGTTTTTACACAAACGATATAACAATACGAGAATATTGGTAAACACACAACTAAAATTACTACTCAATCAACCAACAATCAAAGCAGAATCCTCTCAAGCGATCAAAAATCTTCTCGATCAAACCGAGAACGAACACACGAACTTCGGGCTTTGAACGTTTCCACAGATTCGTGGGACGCCATTTTAGTGTACACTATTGTACAAAACTTCCAAAAGAAACCCATTGCCAATGGGAACAAGAGCAAGGGAACAAAACTACTATTCCCTCATACTCGGAATTAACAAACTTTTTAGAGTCTCGTTTCCGAACTCTAGAAGCACTCCAAGAGTGCAAGGGCAGCAAACTACAAAACGTAAATCCAAGTGGGAAACACACTTACACACTATTTAACAAACCTATTACATGCATTAAATGCAAACAAAATCATTTCATCTATCACTGTTCTCATTTCAATAAATTACAACCCAGATTACGATTTCAATTTGCTCAACAACATCAGTTGTGCAAAAACTGTTTGAGTTCAGAACACAATACAGCCGATTGCGGCAGTAAAAAAAGATGTATAAAATGTCAGAAAAAACATCACACACTTCTACATTTAGAGCAGCAGACTCTACATTCTAGAGAAACAATCTCTAAATCAAACACTAAACCACAGGAGAGGACAATTTCTAACGCAGATATTCAAGCCGAAGCATTTTTCTCAACAAATTGCAAACGAGTACTACTGTCAACAGCACTAATTCAAGTGCAAGGGTCAAAGGGAGAGTCACAAATCCTGAGAGCATTACTTGATTCAGGCTCTCAGGTCTCTTTTATCACGGAAGCCGCATGCCGACGGCTTAACCTGAGGAGAACCAATACTAACATGGAAATAACAGGGCTAGGAAAAACTCCGACTGGCCATGCCACTTCTAAAGTGACAGTTGTAGTCAACTCACTACAAACTAAGTTTCAAACGCCAACTTTCGCATTAGTACTAAAGAAGATTACGGACGTCATGCCCCCACAGCAAATCAACATTGCAAATTGGACAAAATTAAATAATTTAAAATTAGCAGACCCAAATTTCTGCACACCAGGAGCTATAGACGTACTGCTTGGGGCTGACATATACGCACAGATTATTGAAAGCGAAATAATTCGAGGAACAAATGGAAATCCAACAGCACAAAACACTAAATTGGGTTGGATATTAATGGGTCAAATTAGTGACGTCACCAAACCTAAGTGTGAAACATTTACTATACAAGTAAATGAAACACAAAGACTTGATGAACAGCTGAGGAAATTCTGGGAGCAAGAAGAAATTTCAACAAAAATTATTCATCCAGACGACAAACAATGCGAAGAATTATACAGCAAAACACATTCACGCTTAACAAATGGACAGTACGAAGTAATGCTTCCATTTCGAGAGTCTACAGGACCAACCTTAGGACAGTCAAGACACATAGCACTAAAACAATTTCTACATCTAGAAAAGCGGCTGGAAAGAAATGACGAAATAGCAGAGCAATACAAAAAATGTATAAACGAATACATTCAACTAAAGCATATGGAGGAAATTCCAGAGAAACAAATATATCAGGACTTAACCTCAAAAGAAGTTGCTCATTATTATCTCCCACATCACGCTGTTTTAAAGGAGAGCACCACTACTAAACTACGAGTAGTTTTTAATGCATCTGCAAGAACAAGCAATGGAAAAACTCTCAACGAGCAACTATTCGTTGGACCAACTATTCAATCAACACTATGGGCACTCTTGCTAAGATGGCGGACATACCGATACGCATTCACCGCTGACATTGAAAAAATGTACAGAATGATACATATGCATCCGAATCATAGGAAATATCATCGAATACTATGGCGGAATAACCCAAATGAAGAGATCAAAGATAACTAATTGACAACTGTCACATTTGGGACGGCCTCTGCGCCCTATTTAGCCATAAGAACCATTCACCAACTCGCTCAGGATGAACAACTAAATTATCCATTGGCGGCACAAAGCCTTTTATCCGATTTTTATGTGGACGATTTATTAACAGGGGCACATGATATAAACACAGGAATCCAACTACAGAGCGAATTAATAAGCGTACTCAAAACAGCTGGATTTAATCTCCGTAAATGGACTGCTAATGATACGGAATTAATAGAAAGTGTTCCTTACGAACACAGAGAAATAAAAGAAGTTTTAACATTATCAGAAAACGAATCTATTAAAACTCTGGGAATACAATGGCACCCCCTGACAGATGAGTTCAGCTTTGATGTCAAACTTCCAGAACGAAAATTTCCACACACTAAACGGACTATCCTCTCGGAAACAGCATCTTTATTCGATCCACTCGGATGGTTAGCCCCATGTGTTATCATAGCGAAAATATTCATAAAAAGGCTATGGTCGTTAACACTTGACTGGGATGAAGAAATTCCAGAAAATTTGACAACTGAATGGGAAAACTTCAAGTGTCAATTACCAGAACTGAGAAAAATAAAAATTCCGAGGTGGATAAAATATTCTCCGTCACTGGAAACAATACAAATACATGGCTTTTGTGACGCTTCCACTCAAGCCTATGCAGCTGTCGTATACTTACGAACAATAACAAGAGATGGCGCTATTAATATTCATCTCTTGACATCTAAAACAAGAGTTGCTCCAACCAAACCTGTCACCCTGCCTAGATTAGAGCTATGTGGAGCTCTACTATTATCACAACTGATCAGACAAGTCAAAATTGACATGCATTTTTCTAATGTCGCTACATATGCTTGGACTGATTCAGAAATAACATTAGCTTGGATTCTAGGTCAACCCACACGATGGAAAACTTTTGTGGCAAACAGGGTGGCTGAAATCCAAGACACAATTCCACCTCATTCATGGCGCCATCTGTCATCCATACACAATCCAGCAGATTGAAGATTTGGGAAGCCGGGGTTAAATTAATAAAAACCCATCTACGCAAAATTTTGCAGAAAACAACTTTGACATTTGAAGAACTGTCAACTGTCATCAATCAAATCGAGGCTTGTGTAAATTCTCGACCATTGTTTGCTATGTCAAATGATCCTGGTGATTACAACGTAATAACACCAGGGCACTTTTTGACTGGAAGAAATCTACTTCATCTTCCCGAACAACAATATGACGGTAACATTTCACCACTCAAACGTTGGCAACACATACAATATTTGATGCAACAATTTTGGCGACACTGGTCAACGCAATATTTGCACACCCTCCAACAACGAACAAAATGGATGACAGCAGACAATAATCTTCAACCTAACGACCTAGTTCTAATAATAAACAATCAACACCCACCAGCTCAATGGCCATTAGGTCGAATTATTGAAGTTCATTATGGGAGTGACAATAAGGTTAGAGTAGCAAAAATTCAAACATCTCAAAAAATATTTACACGTCCTATCACCAAGTTATGCAAGCTACCTATCCTGTAGTAACCTTTTACAATTGGAAACCATCCTAAACCATTCATCCATCTGAATGTACCCTGACCTTAATTGTCAATTCCTTTTACGTCAAATGTGAAAAACGTGTTTACTATTCCTTTTGTTTATTCCATTATTTTTTCATTTTATTATTTCCTTTTTTATTTCCTCGCAGTTTATTATTTCCGTTCATTTTATTATTTTCTTTTCTTCTAATATTTCCTTTGGTAAGAAAGAAAACGCATAATTTCATTTTATATTTACTTCTCCTTTTATTTATTTTTTAGTTCTATAATATGTCTCTACCAATACTAGAGGATGTTCTCGTGATAAACGAGTTTTTTCCGGAGCTAAGCTCCTCAGAGTCAGAAACAGAGGAACGACCACAAACAACTATCATGGACAGTTTACGGAAGATTACTTCACCACAGAAAATGCGCCCCTTTTTGCCACCCTTTGAGGCTCGCACTGCTTCCAACCACACCAAACAGTTGGTGAAAGGGCCATGCATCAGAACCCTAGGCCACAGCCGGTACCGACCAATAAAAAACGGCCTGTACAAATACAAACAGTTCTGGAACAAAGAATCCAAGCACCAGCCATCTCAACACCAATTATAATTCCAGGCTGTTCAAAAATCCAGAAAAAGGCTCAAAAGACACCAAACATAAGGCATTTTATCGTCAAGCCGGGACTCTGGAGAGAGGTGTGCGCGCAACCCATTCCGTGGAATGAGGTATTCGCCGCGAATCGCAGCTTTCGCGTGCACACCGAAGATGGTGACTGCCTAAGGTTTGAAAAAACTGCAGGAGAAAAAATTAAAATTAAACTACAAGTTAAAAGCAGTAAGTTTACCTTTTCTGTTTCGTGTGCTGTCGTTAATCTGTCGTTCCTGTTTGTGGAGGCGGGAGGATGTTGAATCCTCAACCTAAAATGAAAAACAAGGTTAAAAATGTTCATATTAACATAATTTACCTACAAATACCAATTCCTACTTCCTAAATGGTTCCGTCCATCCTTCCTTCCAGTCCAGTTCCTATAAAATAATTAAATTAATTAAAAATTCCAAAATCTCTAACAAAAACAAACTTACCTCGCAAGATTTTCCCAAAACAAGATGACACAGCAACATTTCACTAAATATTATGACAGCTATCAGCTGTCTCAAACATTCGCACAGAAATATCATTCGAAAAGCAGCTACGGGACTTTTCCCATTTAGTCAATGCTTTTCGAATGATATAAATAGAGTGCGCTCGGCAAGCAAAATCATTCTGCTTTCAGAGTTGAGACCGACTGGTCAACTTAAGCTGGTTTCGGCTATCAGAGATTTCTCTACAAGGTATTGCTGATTTCAGCCTTTCTTTTCATTATATTGTATTATATTTCAGCATTTTTATATATTTTATATATTTTGTATTCGATTTTCCTCTTTTTAGCTAATTTTCCTTTTCCCTTTTTCCTTTTATTTTTTCTCTTTTCTTCGTGTGGTTATAGATTTCGTGGTGCTGGTTTCGGCCGTCGTTTCGTGCTGTTTTCAGCAATATATTACTATAATTCTTCTTCAATACATATAACTAATCTCGTTGTTTCTTCTTTTTATTTCTACAGAAAAATAATTGGATTCATCGGCTTTCATCTTCATTTTTTTATCACTGAATTTATAATTTTGGATTTATTTTGTTGAATTATTATTTTATTATTATATTATTTATATTTTGGATTGTTTTATATTACTATTGGATTTTGTTTATGATTATTATTTTATATTTGAATTTTTGTTTAGTTTTAAGTGAATTTTTCGGTTCAATAAAAATATTGAATTTAAACATTATTTTGGTCTTGTCAATTACTGACCCGGCACCCCTTCTTCGTCTAAGTCTTACCATAGGCTTAACAAAGACAGAGAAAATAACACGAAATAAATATTAAAAGCACACCTATAAACCGGCGTAACAAAAAAAAAAAAAACAAACAAAAAAGGAGAAGAAACAACACAGCCAGGCCAGGCGCGCGGAGTCCTAACCAACCTGAAAGTATGAAGGGTCTAGCTACAAAGAAAAAGACAACCTGTTTAAGTAATTTTTGAATTTTTGTTTTATTATTTTTATTTATTTATAAAGGTAAGAGTTTTTAAAGGAAAAAAGAGAAAAAAATGTATATATATATTTCACGCTATAGACTTTTCTCCCCTAGGACGAGGCGTGAGCTGCTAGAATCGTGGCGGCGTCGTAGTGTGGGGTGAGGACGTCCTCGGTCGACGCATGGCCACCAGCGACGCGACCGCCGCGCTGGCTCGATGGCTTATAGGCTGTTGTTGCGGTATCCGCCTGGCAGTGCATGCAGCAGTGCGTGTTGCCTGACAGCACCAATACGCCTCCTGTAAAAGAAAGAAAAAATGCATTTGACAGGTATACAAGATTACAAAGGTGAATCATTAACTTACCCGAAGTATTCATCGACTCACCGTGACAGGTGAGGAAGAGATCCAGAGGATGCGAGCTGTAAACGCCGGCGCGTTAGGCCTACACACACAGCGATCGACCGCCGGGCGGGTTTCACCATAATTTTACGACACCGTCACCGGCGGGATCCACCCAGATTATATTGGCCAGCCGAATGGTCCAAACAACGGGCTGAGGTGGGCTGAAACGCGCCAAATTAATTTTTCGAACAAAGGAAAATGACGTTTATACGCGCGGATCCATGATTAGCAGAAAACAAACTGAGCGAACCTTTCCAGTTTGCGATGATCGAGGCCCCACCAGAATGACAAAAACCCTTACCCAGCAATTGCGTGATGATTATTCCTCTCCAAAGAATAATCATCTTATTCGCGGGGGGAAGGAAATGTTGCAGATTGGATTCGCTTATTTTAATATAAGCCGAATTCTAACGAATCCAATCTGCCATTTATAAAAACAAATCGTAAAAAGTCTCTTGAGTTGGATTTCAAATATCAAATTTTGTTGCAACAAAGTTGCAACATATTCAAATCCAGCTCAGAAACACATAAAAAATAAAATAAACCAATAAATATTTAATGGGTTGGATTTCCTACACCGAGTGCATTACAACAAAGTTGCAATGTACTCAAATCCAACCCATGATAAACAACGCGCTCGGGTTACCGTCGAAATTCCTTTCACACGGTAGCCCAGTACACGATAAGCAAAAGAAATTTGCTTAATCAGCGCGACAAACAACGATCTACAGCGGCTTTGCCCAATGACAACTAAATACATCAAGGGCAAAGTTAAAAAACGAAGAAAAAGCATGAAAGCTTTTCTTTATGTAGATCGGTAGCAAGTATTTTCTTATAGGAACAATTAACTAGTCCGGTTTTAAAACTTGAGGGAGATAGAGTCGTTTGTGGGGGTGTCGCGAAAAAGAGTCTAGATTACTATCATATTAGTAACAAGTGTTGTAATGAACATAGAAATTTAATTAATCTAATATTAAGTGCGATGCGAATTTTGTATTAGTAGTAAACAGTTTTAAAGTAAATAGAAAGTTATTGAAACTAATTGTGGTGAGAAGCAAATTTTGTATTAGTAGTGAACAGTTTTAAAGTAAGTGGAAAGTTATTGAAACTAATTGTGGTAAGATGCGAATTTTGTATTAGTAGTAAACAGTTTTAAAGAAAATAGAAATTTATTGAAACTAATTGTGGTGCGATGCGAATTTTGTATTAGTAGTAAACAGTTTTAAAGAAAATAGAAAATTTATTGAAACTAATTGTGAATAAAGTTAACTGATCGTGGATTTGGAGAGTTTTATTAATAACCAAAAAAAATAGTGAAATAAAATAAGTGGCAGAGAAAGGATACATAAAATAAACGTAACAAAGGGGAGATACTTGGTCCAGTTTGTACCTGATGTGAAGGTCTAGCAGTCTCTCCATTGTCTTGAATAGAAAGGAGGTTAGATTGATTGGTCTATACGATTTAGGCAGCTCTAGGGGCCTATTGCCCTGTTTGGGGATAAACACCACCACTACCTTCCTCCATGAGAGTGGTATGTAGCCCCAATTGTAGCTGGCTTTAAACAGGTTGACTAAAGGGTCAAGGATGGTATCCAGGCAGTTTTGAAGGAGTGCTGGAAAAATCCCATCACCCCCAGGGGCTTTAAAAGGTTGAAAAGAGGTCACTGCCCATCTAACCTTATCTTTGTCGAATATGACACCGGACCTGTCCTAGAGTTGACCCGGGGAAGTGAACCTGTAATAGGTATTCTAGGGTTTCCCTTGGGTTTTCGGTGTAGGTATCATCCTGCTTCCTGAGAAGCCCTACTCCGTTAGAGGTGTCCTTGGCTAGTACCTTTTAAAGACGAGCTGCTTCCGGCAAAGACTCTATGCTTTCGCAGCGTCTTCTCCAGGACTCGCGTTTGGAGCGGCTTATCTCCTTATTGTATTCAGTGAGTGCGAACCTATATTCGTCCCATTGCTTGGAGCGTTTAGCTCTGTTAAAAAGACGTCTCACCCGCCCACGCATTTCAGACAGCCGCTCGCTCCACCAAGGCACCTTACGTATCGCATTGGTTGGGACCGAAGCTGTACTATCTTGGTAGGAGGAGATGAGCACGTCATTAAGCTGGTTAGCTGCCACTTCAAGTTCACCAATAGAACTGATTGAGGTGACCAACATGTCAGCCCTTGAGCACACAGCAGCCCTGCAGGTGTGCCAATTTGTTTTCTTGGGGACAGTGATATTGGAGATAATCTCAGATCGGCCCTGAATGTCAAATCGGATATGTTGGTGATCCGACAGCGATGCTTGTAGAAAATTGCATTATAAGTAATTTTATATGTATTGAACTAAAACACTTGGAAAGCAAACTGTGTTATATCTCTCCATGTATTTGTTTAAAATTGTCACACATTTTTGTGCTCTATATATTATTTGGCATATTCACCAGAGTAAGTTAGTTCTTCGCTGTTCATTGGATGAATTAGTTTATACCCAATCGTTTAGTTTACAATAAAGAAATTTGTAGAATTCAAAGCCGGTGTTTCAGTATTATTTTTGAATTATATTTTTCATGGTGCCGAAACCCGGGATTATCGCGGATCGGAACGAAATATTTAAAAAACGTGAACGGAGAACGATTGGGTTACTAACGGTTTTTCATAGTCGTGAACTTATAAAGTCATGGAACTAGCGAGTCGCGCAACTTACCGCGGACAAGTAACAAAACTCGTCAAAAGCGCGAATGAATTCTTGCAGTCGGATAACGCGAAGATTAGTGAACCTCTAGCTAACCTGGATAGCATAGAAGAGGATTTAACTGTTCTGCTGGACCGACTAACGGTCGCATATGAAAGCTTGCAAAAGGCAAACAACGAGGTTCGTTCCTTAATTAAGCCTGAGGATTTCGAAAGGGAAGCAGAGAGCATAGCCGATTATAACGACAAGGCCATTGGAACCATCACGCGTATCAAGCAGCGATTGAAGAAAGTGCGTCAGTCCCAAGATCAGTTATTCAACGCTAGCGTACGAGCTGCTCCAACCACTGAGATACCATCGCCTAAAGAAAACTCGGGGGCAGTTAGACTGCAAAAATTAAATCTGAAGACCTTCTCAGGAGACTTCAAGGAATGGGTCCCATTCTGGGAGCAATACAGGACGTTAGTTCACGAAAACGCTTCTCTCAATACAATCGACAAGTTCAATTATTTAGAGACAGTGTTAAAAGGAAAAGCAGCTAATACAATAGCTGGTCTCACGCCTACAGCGGCATGCTATGACGTAGCAATCGCCTTGCTCAAAGAGGAATATGGCAATACAGAAAAAATTGTCGACCACACTATGCAGAATCTGCTGTCAACTCAGCCAGTGACACTAAAATCCGATGCTTCAGGTCTCAGAAGGCTATACAACTCAGTTCTAGTTTCTACACGCTCGTTATCTAGCCTAGGAATTCCCTCGTCGAATTATTTCGTTATGCTAAAGGGAGTTTTATTACGCTGTTTGCCCAATGATTTGCGGGTCGATTTTCATCGATTTTACGATGACTTATGTGAATCCCAAAAGAGTGAAATATTCCATGAAGAAGATGATAACAAAATTGACGGAGAAGCTAGTACATCATCTGCCACTGAGCATTCATCGCTAAAATCGATCGGCGATAAACAAGTCAAGTGTCTGCTAAAATTTTTAAAAAGGGAGGTAGAATCGTTAGAGAAAGCCAGTGAAGCAAAGTCACATAAGCATCGTCATCCAAGTATCAGTTCAAAACCCATTGCAACAGATTATTCACATCGGGTACAAACGAAAATAGCTGTTTTTTCTGCGAAAAATCTGATCACGGAACAAAAGAGTGCAATAGTTTAAAATCATTATCGGAAAGGAAACAGATGTTGAAGAGTGACGGAAGATGTTACCGCTGCTGCAAACGTGGACACAACTCCAAATATTGCCGAAATAGAAATATTGTCTGTAAAAAATGCAAGGGCAGGCATTTAACTTGTATGTGTGATACACAGTATACTAAAATCAAAACTGCATCAAATTCCGTAGGTGAAGAGAGAAACTGTGTAGCAAAGATGACAACTACACCATCCTCGACTGTGCATCACTCTTTAAATCTATATACGACTCATACTGCTCAAGAGAATTTCGATGTGTATTTGCAGACCGCTTGTGCATTTGCATCCAGTGATCTTTCAACTAATGCATTGTATGTACGTGTAGTTATGGACGGAGGAAGTCAGATGTCATTTGTAAAATCGAGCATCGCACGTCGACTGAATTTGCCTATTGTCAGCACACATAATCTCAGCGTGATACCATTCGGTAGTGACGAAAAAACACCAAGTAAACTTTTTAATAAGGTGAGGTTTGTGCTTCGCAGTCAATATAGTGACGAAGCAGTAATTTTGGATGCACTGGAAGTACCTGAGATCTGTATTGATGTTCTTTCCATGCCTAATACTAATGAAACTTGTTTTAGCGAATTAACACTAGCAGATGTTCGTGTATTTGGAGAGCGACTCGAGGAGGGCATTAGTGTGCTTATTGGTGCGGATATGTATTGGCAGTTTGCAACAGGGGAACACAAGCGTCTTACGGAAAAATTTACAGCGGTAAACACTGTACTTGGATGGACACTGCAAGATCCTTCACCTACTTGTCGGGTAAATGTAAATCTCAGCTGTGTCACATCTCTTAATGTTTGCGCCTGTAAAGAAATTGAGAATTTTTGGCAACTTGAAGCTTTAGGAATCAGCAGTGAATCTGATAATCGAGACACTACAGATTTTAGTTCGCATATCATCAAAAAGGGTACCCGCTACGAGGCATCTCTCCTTTGGAAAGACGTAAAAAGTGCTTTGCATAATAATCGAGGTGGTGCTTTGGTTCGATTGAAATCATTGGTTAGAAAGTTGTGCGCTACAAATAAAATTATTGAATACGATGAGGCTATAAACGATTTAATATTGAAAGGTATTGCCGAGAGGGCACCGGAAGTAGCAGATGGTGATAATGTTTATTACCTGCCCCATAGGGCAGTTTATCGTGACGATAAAGAGACGTCAAAACTACGCATCGTTTTTGATGCATCAGCACATGAACAAAATCACAAATCTCTGAACGAACATCTGAAAACTGGTACAAACTTATTGCCAGATATTTTTGCAATTCTTCTAAATTTTCGCTGTGGCAGGATCGGAATAGTAGCGGATATCGAGAAGGCCTTTCTACAGGTTTCTCTTCACCCTAAGGATCGCGATAGCCACAGATTTTTCTGGTTTGCGGAAAAAATAACTGAAACAAACAACTTTCCTCCCGTCCAAACATATCGTATGGCACGTGTGACATTTGGCGTCACTTGTAGCCCGTATTTGTTGGGTGCTACTTTGTTGAAAGTTTTAGATGAGGCTGTCGACCGATATTCTGAAACAGTTGCCGCTCTTAAATCCAGCTTCTATATGGATGATTTAATTATCAGCACTGATAGTGATATATTGGCGTCAAAAATATACGAGGAAGCAATTATTATACTGAAGGGTGCATCAATGAACCTACATAAATGGAATTCGAATAGTTGCAAATTACGAACACGGTTCGCAGAAGAGGAGAAGCCTTCCCAGATTCAGAAGGTGTTAGGCTTAATCTGGTATATACCTACCGACGAATTAGCTGTCAATTTGGAAGTTGCGGAGAATCTGCTGTCATCTGAAAGGTTGCAAGGCACAAAGCGGAATGTCTTGAAGGTAATGGCTACAATTTTTGATCCTTTCGGAGTTTTAGGTCCTTGGATCGTTCGCATGAAAATTCTTTTTCAAACGATTTGGCGGAAGAAATTGAACTGGGATGAGTTACTACCCAAAGAACTTTTGGCAGAATGGACAGTATGTTACTCAGATATGCATGAATTAAGAGAAATAGCTATACCACGATCTATCTCGTCGAAGTGGAATATTTCTCAATCGCAGCTTCATATCTTCGCTGATGCCAGTTTATATGCCTATGGCGCTGTTGCATATTTAAGAATGGTTTAAAATAATAACGTCTTAACTTGTTTTCTCTGCGCTAAACATAGAGTGGCTCCCATCAAAGAATGTGACCTTCCAGAGCTTACACTTCCAAAATTGGAGCTTACGGCGGCGTTAATTGCTGCTCGGTTGCTGAATTACCTCCGGCAGAATCTTAAGACGATGCCTAATACAGTATGGCTTTGGACTGATTCTAAGATCACATTGCATTGGATTCGCGGCAACAAGAAGAAATGGAAACCCTATGTTACAAACAGGATCAACGAAATACATATGCATTCCGAAAAATCGAGCTGGAGACATTGCCCGGGATCAGATAACCCCGCGGATTTATTGACCAGAGGCATAAGCGCGAAATCTTTGGCAAAGTCTTCCGTATGGTATTCTGGACCAAATTGGTTGTTAAGAACTGAAGCCAACTGGCCGTTAATGGATATTCACGATACAGAGAACCTGAACATAACTGCACTATTAGCTTTACCAAGTGGCTTGGCATCGGAAGAAGGGAATACAAACCCAGCGTCAGATAATATGCAGCCTATTATGCAGGTTGAACGTTTCAGCAGTTGGGTCCGGCTATTAAGGGTTACCGCATACGTCATGCGTTTCATTAATAAACTGAAAGGTGCAGCTCAAGGTAGAATACAGTTCCTGTCGGCTGTTGAATTGAGGCTGGCGGAATCGTACTGGATTTTATTAACACAACGAGCTTACTATCAGGTCGAAATGGAAGCTTTACGAAATGGAAGAGGTATTCCCACAAATTCAAAGTTAATTATGCTGTGTCCTATTTTAGATAATGAATGTCTACGGGTTGGTGGTCGGCTACAATGTGCAACCAGTGAAGTTGGTGAGCCTCATCCCGTTATCCTACCAAAATCATCGTATATTAGTAGGCTCATTGTACAGGACATGCATGAGCGTACTCTGCATGGTGGTGTTTCTCTTGTTCTTACACGACTAAGGGAAAAGTACTGGATAACGCAGGGCCGCCAGCTAGTGCGTCAAATATGCAATTCTTGTGTGGTATGCAAAATACTCAGAAGCAAACCAGCATCGCAGCCCTTTGCGCCCCTTCCTAGAGATAGGATTTCACTTTCACGGCCCTTCGACGTTACTGGATTAGACTTCGCAGGTCCTCTCTATACAAAGGAAAAAACAACAGAGGGGGCGCGAAAATGCTACATTTTACTTTTTACTTGCGCCGCAGTTAGAGCAGTACACTTGGAGTTGACCCCAGATTTATCCACCGAAAGTTGCCTTCTTGGACTTCGTCGCTTCATTGCAAGAAGGGGTGTGTCGTCCGTGATATACTCGGATAATGCTAAATCCTTTAAAAGGGCATCTTTAGAACTTCAAAAGCTGGAAAAATTTGTCAACGCTGAAGAATTACATGGCTTCCTCTGTAAGCATGGTATTTCATGGAAGTTTATCGTCGAACGTGCACCATGGTGGGGCGGATTTTGGGAGCGTCTAGTAAGGACCATAAAAGACCCTCTAAAGGCAGTAGTTAGACGAGCGATTCTCGGGAATGACCAGCTTTACACTCTATTAACAGAAATAGAAAATATCGTAAATAATCGGCCTTTGACGTACGTCGGTGAGGACCCCTTAGATTTAACGCCGCTTACTCCAGCGAATTTCCTATTGGGATGTGCTGCTACGACACCATCGCTTTCGGAAGCAGAAAAGGAGGAACTCAATGCAAAAAAGCTTCGTCAGGTTTGGAAGGAACGTTTACGAACGCTTAGCACATTTCGAAGACGTTGGTATCACAAGTATCTTCAGCAACTGAGGTCACTACATCACTGTAACCGAAGTAACTCTTCTGATATACGTCGAGGAGACGTAGTTCTTCTACATGACACTTCGCTACCTCGTTTGTTTTGGAAATTAGCTGTTATAGAAGAAACATATGCCGGACGAGATGGAAAGGTACGTTCTTGTAAGATATGTCTGCATAACGGCGTCCAATTGAAACGGCCCGTTCAATTATTTTATCCTCTGGAAATAAATTGAAGTTTGATGCCCGCCGGGAGGATGTAGAAAATTGCATTATAAGTAATTTTATATGTATTGAACTAAAACACTTGGAAAGCAAACTGTGTTATATCTCTCCATGTATTTGTTTAAAATTGTCACACATTTTTGTGCTCTATATATTATTTGGCATATGCACCAGAGTAAGTTAGTTCTTCGCTGTTCATTGGATGAATTAGTTTATACCCAATCATTTAGTTTACAATAAAGAAATTTGTAGAATTCAAAGCCGGTGTTTCAGTATTATTTTTGAATTATATTTTTCATGTGAATTATATTTTTCAATGCTTCATCTGAAACTCGCCAGTTCCTTATGAACTCGGACAAGACTCTGCTGGCCAGAGTGAGATCTAGCACCTCTTCTCTGGCTGCAGTGATAAAGGTAGGTTTGCACCCTCTATTAACTATATTAATGTTCTTATCTATAAGATAATTAAGCAGGTACTCACCTCTTTCATTGATGTTGCTGCTGCCCCATATCGTATGGTGGGAGTTCGCGTCGCATCCAATGATAAACTGCCGATTCGTCCGCTTGCAATAGCTGATGAGTTCTTGTACCTCATCAGATGGAGCAGTTGGGCTGTCTCCAGGGAAGTAGGCTGATGCCAGGACGATTTCCTGCATACCTCCTACTGTGGGGATCTCAGCCAGGATCGCCACAAGGTCCCTGGAAATAAAGTTAGTAACGGGGAGATGATTAACACTTTTGTCAATCAGGATGGCCGCCCGTGGCCCAACCTCTCCTCGGTGATAAATCAACTTACCTAAGTTACTGTTGAGTCCTCTGACTTGGCCGCTGACAACCCAGGGCTCTTGGATTAGCGCCAAGGTTATCTGTTTTTCGGCGAAGGTCCTGCATAGTGTGGCCGATGCCCCCTTGGCATGGTGCAGGTTCGCTTGAAGCACCTTAACGGAGCTCATTGTTGCAGCGACTGTCGGATGAGCTTCGCCGCTCTGGCTCGCCGGGGTCCCTTAGAACCGTCCTCCTTGGAGGTTCGTGGCGCCTCACCGCCCCACCGGCCTTAATAGTAAGCGACCCAGTGGTCACTTTTGTTGGAGCCGCTCCAGTAGCGGCACCACCGGTCTGCCCAACGGCAGGAGCTTAGATTGATTGGTCTATATGATTTAGGCAGCTCTAGGGGCCTATTGCCCTGTTTGGGGATAAACACCACCACTACCTTCCTCCATGAGAGTGGTATGTAGCCCCAATTGTAGCTGGCTCTAAACAGGTTGACTAAAGGGTCAAGGATGGTATCCAGTCAGTTTTGGAGGAGTGCTGGAGAAATCCCAGCACCCCCAGGGGCTTTAAAAGGTTGAATAGAGGCCACTGCCCATCTAACCTTATCTTTGTCGAATATGACACCGG
The DNA here is from genome assembly GCA_964036015.1 of Leptarthrus brevirostris. NCBI lineage: Eukaryota > Metazoa > Arthropoda > Insecta > Diptera > Asilidae > Leptarthrus > Leptarthrus brevirostris. The sequence continues at coordinate 62,541,916 of OZ038375.1, forward strand.
ACCTGTCCTAGAGTTGACCCGGGGAAGTGAACCTGTAATAGGTATTCTAGGGTTTCCCTTGGGTTTTCGGTGTAGGTATCATCCTGCTTCCTGAGAAGCCCTACTCCATTAGAGGTGTCCTTGGCTAGTACCTTTTAAAGACGAGCTGCTTCCGGCAAAGACTCTATGCTTTCGCAGCGTCTTCTCCAGGACTCGCGTTTGGAGCGTCTAATCTCCTTATTGTATTCAGTGAGTGCGAACCTATATTCGTCCCATTGCTTGGAGCGTTTAGCTCTGTTAAAAAGACGTCTCACCCGCCCACGCATTTCAGACAGCCGCTCGCTCCACCAAGGCACCTTACGTATCGCATTGGTTGGGACCGAAGCTGTACTATCTTGGTAGGAGGAGATGAGCACGTCATTAAGCTGGTTAGCTGCCACTTCAAGTTCACCAATAGAACTGATTGAGGTGACCAACATGTCAGCCCTCGAGCACACAGCAGCCCTGCAGGTGTGACAATTTGTTTTCTTAGGGACAGTGATATTGGAGATAATCTCAGATCGGCCCTGAATGTCAAATCGGATATGTTGGTGATCCGACAGCGATGCTTCATCTGAAACTCGCCAGTTCCTTATGAACTCGGACAAGACTCTGCTGGCCAGAGTGAGATCTAACAGCTCTTCTCTGGCTGCAGTGATAAAGGTAGGTTTGCACCCTCTATTAACTATATTAATGTTCTTATCTATAAGATAATTAAGCAGGTACTCACCTCTTTCATTGATGTTGTTGCTGCCCCATATCGTATGGTGGGAGTTCGCGTCGCATCCAATGATGAACTGCCGATTCGTCCGCTTGCAATAGCGGATGAGTTCTTGTACCTCATCAGATGGAGCAGTTGGGCTGTCTCCAGGGAAGTAGGCTGATGCCAGGTCGATTTCCTGCATACCTCCTACTGTGGGGATCTCAGCCAGGATCGCCACAAGGTCCCTGGAAATAAAGTTAGTAACGGGGAGATGATTAACACTTTTGTCAATCAGGATGGCCGCCCGTGGCCCAACCTCTCCTCGGTGATAAATCAACTTACCTAAGTTACTGTTGAGTCCTCTGACTTGGCCGCTGACAACCCAGGGCTCTTGGATTAGCGCCAGGGTTATCTGTTTTTCGGCGAAGGTCCTGCATAGTGTGGCCGATGCCCCCTTGGCATGGTGCAGGTTCGCTTGAAGCACCTTAACGGAGCTCATTGTTGCAGCGACTGTCGGATGAGCTTCGCCGCTCTGGCTCGCCGGGGTCCCTTAGAACCGTCCTCCTTGGAGGTTCGTGGCGCCTCACCGCCCCACCGGCCTTAATAGTAAGCGACCCAGTGGTCACTTTTGTTGGAGCCGCTCCAGTAGCGGCACCACCGGTCTGCCCAACGGCACGACCGGCTGAGGGGCCGGCAGACACCTTGTCCGGCGGCCTCTCAGCCGCCCACTGCACCGGCGGCAACCGTCACGGAAGCGGGCGGGTCCACTGATTTTGGCTCCACACCAGCGGTCGTCAAAGAGACCGGCGGATCCACTAACCCTAGCTCCCCGCTTTCGGTCTGCATCTCTACGGTCTGCTTCTCTTCAGTCGCAGCCGGAGTTTTTGAGGCATTGTCCTTCAGGATCAGTCTCACGTGACCAAACCGGCAGACAATCCTGCCCTTAAGCTTAGTAAGGGTCGCCATTGACGCCTCGTCAATGAGCATCACAAGGTGCAGAAGCTGACCATTTGTCAGTCTCTGCACCACCTTCCACTGCGAAGTTGGGAGGTGGTTTTGGGCATCAATTGCTGCCAATACCTTCTCGTTGGTGAGAGAAAGGCTCTGGGGAAAGTAGCCTCGAATCACATGTGTCCGAGGGAACTGACCTTCCTCATCCCCAGATATCAATTCCCGTCCACTTTGCACTGACGTAGAGGTGGCACAATTGCTCACCGACATTTGTGGTATTCCAGAAGAGTGCCCAAAGGCTCCACTTGGAGAAGCAGAAAGCCGTAGCTTACTGTTAACATTTTGTTCTACTGTGGTCATACCCCTACTGGCCTGGTCACAGGTTGATGCATTTAGAACTGCAGCAGGTTCTTTAGTTGTGTTGTTAGATAAATCCATGTAGATCCCACGAGTAATCGGGAAGGGGAGAGTCACCCGCAGCAGAGCCCGTTGCTACAAGGAAGTCTAGATAAAACTGGAGGGCGACCGGTATTCAGAGTTCGCATACTAGCGGCCAAGCACCCACTTGACCACGCATCCCTCGGCGTATGCCGTTCCACCTTAGATTGGGGTATTTTAGAGAGTATCCTTCTCTTCGCCCGACTACCATTAGCCAGCACTCCTGGAAGAGACATGACCCCGTACCAGGAGTCTGTTTCCAGCCGCCCCCACGGGGAGGGTGTAGTCGCACTTCCGTCAGTGCACATAGTTACGGCACGTACACCAAAGTGTTGCGTGTGAATCCCCCTATGTGCCTGTCTGTGAGCACTGTCTGTATTCAATAACAATGCTCACTTGGCTAAAAGAGAAGGTGGAACAGTTTAAATGCATAAATTATAGAAAATTTCAAAGCATTTTGCAATTGTTTTTCTAAATTGTGTTACATCTTATTATAATTAGAAAATCAATTTCATCTTCTTTGCGCACATTTTTAAATGTAATTTAATAATAAAATTTCAAATATAAATATTAGTTAATTTTGAATTAATACAATTTCTAGTTATTCAAAAGATATATCAACCCCGCTTCAAAAAATCTTAAATTTGACTACTGTCATGTTCTTCAAACACATAGAAAACCCTCTGTAATAATGTCTTCCAATTTTATTAAATTTAATAAAGCTTTATTTTCATCAGATTGTAAAACTGGATTCCTACTCAGACAATCAGCTTCTAAGTTGTTTTTTCCTGGGGTATACTTAATCGAGAAGTCATATTGTGATAGATAATATGTTAGATCACCCAGTTCTTCGTCTGTTCTTGATTTTATGTTTAAATTTTCCAAAGGTTTATGGTCTGAAAACACTGTAAATGATTTGCCTATTAGCCAAAATTGCCAGTATTGTATCGCTTCTTTTATTGCAAGACATTCTAAATATATTGCTTTTTTTCTCTTTTGATAGTCGTTTAATTTCTTTGAGAAGTACGCTATTGGTTTTTCTTCATTATTAGTTTGTTTTTGTTTCATTACTGCTCCCACGCCCAGTAAGCTTGCATCCGTGTAAATATAAGTTGGCAGATTTGGGTCATATATTTCTAATATTGGTTGAGAGCATAACTGTTTTTTCATTTCATCAAATGCTTTTTGGCAATCTGTAGACCAGATAAACTGTTGTCCTTTTCTTAGCAGGTTGTGCAATGGATCCAGTAATATAGCTATATTTGGTATGTATTTATTGTAGAAATTTACTTTCCCTAAAAACTGTCTTACCTGTTTTTGTGTTTTAGGAATCGGAAAGTCTCTTATGGAAGCTAAATTATCATTCATTGGCCTTATCGAATTGTTACTTATTATGTGTCCGAGATATTTTACTGAGTTTTCAGCAAATTTGGAAAATTTTAATCTGAATCCTTCTTTTTGTATTGCTTCTAATAATTGTGTTAAATGCTGTATATGCTCAGCAAAAGTTTCTGAAAACACTAGTATATCATCTATATAATTTACTACAAAGTTTGTGAGTTTATATTTTCTTATTATATTACTCAGTATTCTTTGAAAAATTGATGGTGACGTTTTTAGTCCGAACGGCAAACACGTCCATTGATAATGGCCTTCTTGTGTGACAAATGCAGTCTTTTTTCTATCTTTTATTCTTAAAGGGATTGACCAAAATGCTGAATTGACATCTAGTGTCGAAAAAAATTTACAATTTCTAGCATTTAATACTAGATCTTCTATTAAAGGAAAAGGTTGTGATTGGGGAATAACTATCTTATTTAGTTCCCTAAAATCACAGCATAATCTTGTCTTTTTATTATCTTCTCTCTTGAATGCTAATGTCACAGGAGCCGCGAATGGGCTGTATGACTCTTCAATCAAATTTTTCTCAAGTAGTTTTGCAACCTGTGTTTCTATTTCTTTCCTATCTTCTATATTGCATTTATATGGTCTCTTACTGCAATATATATCCACTTGTAGGTCGATTCTAGCTTCATAATCCTTCACCGTACCTTCACCTACATCATATTTATCTTTGGCAAAAATTGCACTATATCTATCTATTAGTTTATTTATTTCAGCCTTCTTTTCGTAATCTAAATGATTTACTGAACTTCTGAAATTTTTTGTATCTATATATTCATTAAAGTTAATTACATATTTCTTAGACTCTGTAATTTGTTCTTTTTCTGAATTTTCTTTTATAATATTCTCATATTTTCTTTGTTTTATCTCTAATTTTTCATTTTGTATTAATTGGAATTTTTGTATCATATCTAATCTAATTAAGAAATCATATTTGAAATTATCTTTATCAATCACAAAAATATCTACTATTTTTTCTATATCAAAAAGTTTTGCTTTTAATGTTACCATTCCTTTGGTTTTTTGAGTACCATTAATCGTTAATAACCTTGCACCTTTTTTTATTTAGTTTTTCTGTTTTAAATTTTAAAAATTTTGAATTGATTAGAGAAACATTTGAACCTGAATCATATATTCCCATCAATTCTATTGTGTCGTGCAACAGTAATTTTATTTTGATTAATGGTGGAATTACAAGTTTTTTGGCTCCGCATCAAGTAGTTCAGATTCTATTTCCGTACTGTTCACAAATTTTATGTGACTTTTATCCCTGCTATTACTATTTTCATCCTTATTAAACCAACATGAAGATTCAGGATGAAATCTATTCATTTAACCTTTTCTTTCGCAAATTTTACAAGGACTTTTTTGTTGGTTTTTCTCTAAATCGTTTTTAGTGTAATTGTTAGTTTTATTCTCTATATTTTTCTTTTTTGCCATATGTTCCATACTTCGTAATTCTTTAAACAGATCTTCGGTTACATTAAGCTTTCCTTTGTCAATTTTGTTCATTATAAAATCTGGTAGTCCTACTACAATCAGATCAATCAACGTACGCGTATCTATTGATTTATTCATTACTAATAAAATTTTTTCTTTTTTCAACGCATAATCCAAGAATGTACCGTTCATATATTTGAAAGAAACTGCATATTTAATTGGTGACCAACCTTTGTCTGCATAAGTTTCACAGAAATTGTTTTTCCACGTCTCCCATTCTGATATAAGAGAGTGCTTTAACAGCATAGAACTGTACCAGTCTAAACAAGAGCCTTCTAGAAATAATCGAAGAATTTCAATTTTTTCTGTATCTTTTTGTATCTTTAAACGGTTACATTCATTTTCAAACGTATCTAGCCATTGGCTAGCCCTCAAATTTTTGCCTGTAAATTTTTCAATTATAAATTTTTCTGTTACCTTTTTTAAGTTGGTTTGGCTTTTCTGATCATTTTCACTATTCTTCTTTGTAACTTCTTCCAAAATTCTTACTAATGTATCTTGTGTACAAACAGTCGAGGTCTGTTTATCTATTACTTTATCTAAATAATATTCGCCAAATATTAAATTTTCCCCTTCATCTAAGTATATGTCACTTAATTTCTGATTTAGATTAATCCACACACTTCTAGACTGATGTCTTAATTTTAGTGTGGCTTTTATTTTTTTAAAAGCTTCTGTTTCCATTACTTCTTTATGCAATCCAATTGCCTGCTGTTCTTCTGGTATTTTATATTTCTCTCCATGTAGCGTCTCGATTGAGGTTAAGGCCAGCATGTAAGACTTCGGGTCTTGAGCAGCTTTCATCACAAACTCAAAACGCAGCTTTTCCAGCGTGATTAAGCAAAATTGTCGTTTTATAATGTGGTTTTATGAATTTTGGAGTAGATTTGGGAAAATTAAGCTTCACTGAGTTTCACTGTAAAATGATATTATTTATTTATTATTTCACTCAAGTACTACGTTACAGATTATTATAATTATTGCTTACATTATTATTTAAGATTTCTCACCTGTAAAATGAGAAACGACAATTAAAGCTATTTCCCTCTATTTTGTCTTTTAAAGTAACTTTGTTTTAATTACTAATTGTTCTCTATCTGTTTAATGATTGACACCTGTCTTTCTTCATTGCGTTTGACGTAAACTCCCTTATCGACTTATCACGCGAACTTTCTTATCTGTGTATTACGCGGCAAGTTTGAATTGGTTTAATTAAAATAGTATAGCTATTTTACATAAATATATTTTATTACATTGATCACAATTTATTATTTAGTTCAATATTTTAAAATACGCGGCAAAACTCCCGTATATAAAATACTATTTTAATCGCCTGCTTTGTGCTTATGAGATTGTATGCATATAAAACTCACACCAGCTTAAAATTACCACGCTTTTCTGAGGTAAAGGCCTTTAGTTATTTCCTCGTAGAAGTTAACAGATGCTTTTTGGGTAAATTGATGACAGATAAAGAACTATCAAAAGTAAATTTCAGTGCAAAGATCAGTGCGTTAACAAGATATCGTAAATAAAAATGAATAAAAATTTACGAAAAAAGTTAATATTTACTGTTATTTGTTTATTAAAAAATTTTAAATAAATAATTGAATTGATACATTTGTTTGCCTGAGTGCCTGGGTTATCTACAGGCACAAACAAAACCCAGACATGTTGCGAGCTGGAACCGACACTGCTGCTGGATGATTGCCTAAGGCAGGCTATGACTCCGGATGACATCAGCTGATGTCAGCCAGGATCACGGCCTCCGCTGGACATTCATCTGTCAGCAGCTGCTTGGGCAGAGATGGAGGATGGCATGCTGGCATCGCTAGCTTTGCGATAGAGAGGGGGATGCCATCTCCGCCCGCGGTCGCGCAACAAAAGCATAGAATCATGTCGAGGATGTGAAAAAAAAGAAAAGAAGAGGAAGCTGAAAGAAAAAAAAATAAATAAAGCAGGAGGAAAAAGGAAGCAGGCAGGCGTTGCCCGACTTACCGGCTATCGTTGGGGGAGTCTGGTGTCATGACTCCCCTTGCGTGGCCCGTGCCCCAACCACCCTTGCATCTAGGGGGCCGATTTCATCTAGATGCCCTTTAACTCGACCTGAAAAGGAAAAGAGAGAGAGGGTCACTCACCTCATTCTGAGGACCCCGCCCATCGACGTAGCGATGATGTAGCCGCCCTATTGAAGGACGAGGAGGAGAGAGAGAGAGAAAAGAAGAGGTTTAATTTATGCCCACATAAAAAATTTTATTTGAATTTTTTGATAAAAACAGAGATACCCCCTCCGTAGGAGGGCACACGACCGTCTAGCCTAAGGCTAGGGCCTTTTTACCCCTTTGCAATAGGGCTCTGAGGAGTATTACAAAAAAAAACAATTCGATGACAGTTTCAATCTTACTATTACTAACGACTACCTGGCAAATTCGAAAGAGAATGGATATTAATTTTTTTGATCAAGTTTTTAAAAATTAATTCAATTTGATACCGGGAGGTCGGAAATGCGCATTTCGTACCGATCGAAGAAGTATAAATGTCTTAAGTGAGGCTATTCTCTTTGACTTGGTCTTTACATTTTTCTTTTGTCTTCTATCAGCGAACAGAGAAACAATGGACTGTGACAAGATACGAATGCTTATAGCAATCCCTAACTAAGTATTTCTATTTGACAAATGATCCTTAGATTTTTGTAAGTAAACTAGATTTCTTCTTCTTTTATGTTCAAATGCGATATAGTTGAGTGAACTGTTATCGATATTAGTAGGTCAACAAAAGCTTTTATATATTATGTACCTAATAGATAAAAAAATTATATACCGTCTGACATTAGAAATATATTAATTCCAGTTAGAGTTTGTTTCTTTTTCTTAAAAATGATCCAACGAATTATATGGGTCTATATACAAAACGGTGAAATAACGAGTTATGGTTGTTTCACTTATAACAAAGAATACTTTGAAGCTATAACTAAATGTGGAAATACTATTCATAACTTTGTACAGGAAATCAATCAAAATTAATACAGATATGATTGATAATTATTTTTATATACACAAAATATAATAAATAATACTACGTTTCTTTACCATAATTTTGTTTTTTTTTGCATTTTTCTAAATTTTTATAATTCCTAGAGCTAGCTTAGACATCAGATATATATGTATATATATCAAATATTAAGTTTTCTGTTTTTGTCATACAAAAAGAAATAAATCCAAAATTATGAAAACAACAAGTACAATTTGATGGCAATATTTAGCATTTTGGGTACTACAAATTCAATTGAAATTCCTTCTTTAGCATTCTTTACATTCCCTTCAATAGAATTCCAGCAAAGAAATCATTTTTCTCAACAGCAGACCATAAATTTTTATTTAAATTCTCATTCTGATTCATTTCATATAATATATTCTATAACGGACTCACCAAATTTCCAATTCCGTAAGTCATCCCTCTTCGGTGGCTTTTGTGGTTTCCTTTCCTTTCTTTAAAATTTCATGTTTCACTTGATTTTCGTACAACTTTTAAGTTCACTTATGTTTCCTTTTCGTGTCTTTAAATTTTTATGTTTCACGTTGATTTCGGTATAATTCTATTTCGTTTCTTTTAAAGTTCATGTTCCACTTTTGATTTCGATATAATTTTTAATTTCACTTATGTCTCTTTTCGTTTCTTTATAATTTTATGTTACACTTTTGATTTCCGTATAAATTTTAATTTCAAGTATGTTCGTTTTCGTTTCTTTTAAATTTTATGTTTCACTTTGATTTTCGTACAAATTTTTATTTATACTTAAGTTTTCTTCTCGTTTCTTTAAATTTTTATGTTTCACTTTGATTTTCGTACGAATTTTAATTTCACTTACGTTTCCTTTTCGTTTCTTTAAATTTTTTTGGCTTCACTTTGATTTCCGTATAAATTTTTAATTCACTGATGTCTCTTTTCGTTTCTTTAACTTTTTATGTTTCACTTTTGATTTCCGTATAAATTTTAATTTCAATTATGTTTCTTTTCGTTTCTTTTAAATTTCATGTTCCACTTTGATTTCGATATAATTTTTAATTTCACTTATGTCTCTTCTCGTTTCTTTAACTTTTATGCTTCATGTTTGATTTCGATATAATTGTTATAAATAACTTCTGAATCATTTCACTTAATAAATCTTCATTGCATGTTCAATTTTTTTCAAATAGTCATAAATTCATTTTGCATTAACAAAATTTATCATAAAAACTGTTCTGCGAGATAAATTTCCAACTGCCACATTTTAAGCAACTTTACCGACTCTTACCATTCCTCGATCTTTTCCCGCGTGACCGCGCGTTTTAAAAATCCACCCAGAGCTCTCCTGCCAATTCGCGCCAATTTCGCTTCTAGCCGCCAACCGTCGCACACCCAGGCATCCCGTCCCGTTGTTTCCATATGCTCCAGGTCGTCATCGTCAATACCACTCGGCTTAACCGGTTTTGTCTTGTCATCCGATGCCAGATGTTCAAGCTTTGTCTTAATTCATTGCAAATTCACTTGTTAGAATTTGTTTTGAATTTTGAATTTTCGCAGTCAGACAGTTTTCAAGTTGAAATTTTTGCACTTCTTCATGAGTGGCTGTGGATTTCAACTTTTCGATGCCGATAAATATAGTGTTGGGAGGCGGGGCTTAATTTTTTGTGCTTTTAAGCAGCTGTTACATTCTTATTGGAATGTAAAAATTTTGATGATTTTAAGCCATTTTTGTGCGGGAGCCGAGGATTTTTCTGAAAATAATTTAATTGCTTTAAATTATTTTCTCGGCTCTCCATATAGCGATTTCCGAGTTTGAGGCGTTTTTTAAATGTATTTTCTGCGCTGTCTTCGATTATGCCCCTTTTGTACCCGTAGGTATTTTATTTATCAGGTGTTTTAGGTAAGAAAATATTGGGGGGGTCTTGGATTCGGCTATAGGAGCCGGATCTTATTGATGTTAATGCGGTTTGGTACAGGGATTCGGCTCATATGGCCGATGGTCAGGTGATACAGGACCACTGTAGGTGCCGCTACATAGTGACCATAACAGGGCAGCCTAGTCTGCTGAGCTTGCGAGAGCAGAGGAGGCTGAGAAGGTCGCTTACTCTTGTTTTACCGCCTTTGCTAGCGAGAGAGAGCCTGAGTTCCTTTCGTGCTCCTAATGAGAGAGAAACAGGTGACTCTAGGCACGCTTTCGTAGCTTTGCCAGGCGCCCAATGTGTGGCTCGACCCCTCTGCAATCTCATGCTTTATCTGAGCTAGCCGGTCTTTAAGACTAAGCGGGTCCAGTGGTGAAGCGGAAAGAGGGCGATAGCGGCGAGGCAGGGTGCGTTAAGTACGGCATCTCTTGGATGATTGTGAGCAGTCTCACAAAATAGTTCACCAGTCGTTAAGATGGGGGAAGCACAAAGGGCTAAAAGTAAGAGATGAAAAGGCAGTGTTGAGGGGCCCATGGGCCAAGCCCAACCAGAAGGTCTCTTAAGGAGAGGTTAGGAGTGGAAGGTTGAGTCAGGATGACATCTGCTGTTCCACTACGTGAACTAGGCCGCCGTTAATATCTCAATTGCGGAGTTCTCACATTCCACAATTCGAATCGCGGGATACCTTACGAAGGCAACGGAATAACCGGTGGCTGCAATATTTGACAAAAACATGTTAAGTTAGGGAGATTTGAGAGGCATGAAACATGCATTGAGAAGAGACGTAAACAAAAGCTTTACGCCGGTAACATTTTGCTGAAGGCTCGGTGCGGACTGACGAGATAGGTATGGAAAGGGTCGATGGTGTACAACCGGGTCACCGTTAACGGCCGGTCAGGTTAATGTAGCTGGTTCTTTTCCCCGCTCGTCAGGACTAAGATTCCCCCGGACATACTCCTTATGAGAGAGCAGCCAGTGAAATCAGAGCCTGACCTCCGTAGTGGTCTCAGCGGGACAAGCACGTTGTCCTAATGAGAGACACGTGAGACCCGATGATCCCTCCACGAGTAGCCAGACGCCACCCCCCACGATCAGGTCAAAGCTCGTGATTCCTGCCGTGCAGACTGGACCTTGGTGTGGGTGCGTACCTTACTTCTTCAACTTACATCATGCCGGCACTATGGTTCTAAGACTCAGTACTCGTGGACGCCTATCATCACTAGAAGAGGACACACACACTCCAATATGGCTATCCTCAATAACTATCCCTGACTATGTTGCCACGCTTCCGGGCCGGATCCTTGCGGGACCGGTTCCCATCAAGTTTCCTTGAATGTCTTCGAGCTGAAAGACTGGCCTGACGATTGGGACAGCACAAAAATTTTCTTGTCGATGGGTGTTGAAACTGAAGCCGGTGTAGGCTGTAGTGTGAGGCGAGAACACAAACTTCCCACCGGTAGAGATGCTGAGGGCTCTGGGCTATACAGACTGAACAATTGTTCAAAGATATACGGGTTGTTCCATGGAACCACTGACGGGGCTGACCTGACTTGAGCGGTAAAACTGTTGGTTGTACAAAAATTGAAGCATTGGGCATTCGTCAGAATGAGACACAAACACAAATCTTATGTCGGTAGAGTTGCGGAGGGCTCGGAGCTTATCATGCAATATAGAGTGTTATTCATAGACAACGCTGGTCGCACAATGCGAGAGTAAAAGTGTTGTTGGTTAATGGTGCGAGTTGAAGCCAGATGGGGCTATAAGTAAGGCGTAAACACAACTTTACACCTGGAAAGAGAGGCTGAGAGCACGTAGCATGGTATACTATAAGGGTTGATATGGGAGGATAGACGTTGAGCAACCTGATCCCACATACGACACGCTTCCTCACAACCTGGACGAGGATCGCGATTCCTGCCGTGCAAACCGGATCTTGGTATGTGTATGCACCTTTCTCCTTCAGTTTACGTCACGCCGATACTATGGTCCTAAGACTCAGTTTTCGTGATGATAAACATCATTAGGAGAGGACACACACACACTCTAGTATGGCTATCCTCACGAAACTATTCCAGGCCCTGCTGTCGGCCGTCCAGGCCGACCAGTCTTGGGTCTTCTATCTGGTCTGAGAGGAAGATGAAAAGAAAATTGCTTGTGGTGTAAGATGGAGCCTGAGATAGGCGATAAGGTGAGACGTGGACACAACTTCACGTATGGGAGCCATACTGGCGAATCTTGGTTCTTAGAGCACTTTGTAGCGGATGATAGGCCACTGGGGCTAGTGGCGAAGCGCAAGAGGTGAGCCGATGTCCGTGAAGGACGCCATCGTAGGGAGGGTTGCGATTTATTTCGCGTGGAGTATTTAGTGTCGTTGAGACGGAGGGGCACTTGGTGCTAGTGGCCATTCAGGAGATGTCGTTCTGACGAAAGCGCTTCAACAGCAGGACTCAACCATTTTTGATAATTCAGTTGGAGTGCTCCACTCCCAAATCCAGTCCGTACAATATGCGGCGGAGACAACGAAACAGTAATTGGATATGTCACTTGTGAAAATAAAATGTTTAGTGGGATTTTGAGAAGCATGAGACATGCGTTGGAGTAAGGCGTAAACACAAGCTTAACGCCTGTAAAATATGCTGAAGGCTCGGAGCTTATTGTACAATATAGCGGTTATTTGAAGGATAAATGTCGGACAGACTGGTCGCTGATAACGGCTTTTCTGAAGACGCGGCTGGTTTGTCATCACGGCTCGTCAGGTCTCAGATTCCCACAGGCATACACCTAATGAGGGAGTAGTCGTTGGAATCAGAGCCTAACCTCACCGGTGGCATCATCGAGATAAGCACGTCGTCCTAATGAGAGACGCATGAGTCCCAAGGATATCTCCGCGAGCAGCCGGATGCTTCCCCCGCGACTAGATTGAGGATCGCGATTCCTGCCGTGCAAACCGGACCTTGGTATGTGTATGTACCTTCCTCCTTCAGTTTACGTCACGCCGGCACTATGGTCCTAAAACTTAGTACTCGTGGACGTTTATCATCATTAGGAGGGGACACACATACTCCAGTGTAGCTATCCTCGCGAAACTCTCTCGTGTCATGTTGCCGCGCTTCACGGCCGAATATACTTCGCGTGGTAGGTTCCTAACAACTTCCCTTGTAGGTCTTCAAGTTCATAGAGAGCATTTCCCTTCCGCGATCGAACTCGGCATTTTACGAACTTCTTGCTTAGTTTGGCGCTGGCCTGTTTCGCAAAGCTGCTTTGGCTGAAGTTCCTGTGGTAGACTTCCTGTCCGACTTTGAAGCTTACAGGCTTAGAACGTGTATTATAGGTCCGTTCACCTTGCTCAAAAGCTCTGTCTAAATTTTTCCGGGCCTGTTCGCGAATCAAATTGAGTTTGTCGGAAGTATCTACGTCTATTGTTTCACTCACAGCCTGTAGCCGTCTCAGTAGCGCGTATGCAGAACCATGCTCGACCATTTGCTGGCCAAACAGAAACTTATAAGGCGAGAAGCCGATAGCCTGGTGAACTGAACTCCGAAGAGAACTCGCTATACAACTCAACTTCTCATCCCATCTGTCATGCTCGTCCTTAACATAAGCTCTGATCGCAGCTAGGACGGATCTGTTTACCCTTTCGGAAGCGTTTGCTTGCGGTGAGTGCACTGCGGTACGAGGGTGTTGAATGCCATATCGTTTCAAGAGGTTACCAAACTGGGCTGACCGAAACTGAGGACCATTGTCTGTTACTATATTCTCCGGGACACCGAACTTGTGGAAGATTTCTTCCTCGGCGAAACTGCAAATTAGTGTCGTGCTGCAATCTGGATGCACACATGGCCTCGTTTCGTGCGAGGATATGGCTCTAATAGGTCCATGTACACTCGCTGCCATGGTCTTTCCGTCTTCGCTTGAGCTCCCATTGGTGGTCGTAAGATGGAATTTGGGGCTGTCGTCTCTTTGCAGGTGTCGCAGGCTAATACATACGCTCGTACATCAGCGGTCATCTTGGGCCAATACAGGTGTCGTCGTATCCGCTCTAATGTCTTGCCTATGCCTTCATGAACTGGATCACCAGTTCGGGGCTGCGTCCGAATGTACCCATAGCCGTCGCATAAAGTTAAGTCCGGCAGGGATGACGTATGCTTCTCGACTCGGTCTCGAAGGTCCTGATATTCTTGAGAGTCGAAGTCTGGAGCGTCTAAGTCAACTTGCAAGCCTTGTTTGCGTACTGTTGGTGGATCAACGGCGGCTATTTCTTCACAGTATACACGGGATAACGCGTCGGGTACCACGTTCAGGCTGCCCTTACGGTGTTCAATGGTGAAGTCGAGGCCTTGAAGCTTTAGACTCCACCGGGCCAGGCGTCCATTGAGGTCCTTTTGGGACATCAACCATTGCAGGCTCGCATGGTCCGTCACCACCTTAAATGGCATGAGTTCGACGTATGCCCTGAATTTTTCGATACTGATCATCGCTGCCAAACATTCCAACTCCGTAATTGTATAGTTGCGTTGCGTCGAATTCAATTTCTTGGATACATATGCAAGTGGTCGTTCGTTTCCCTCGTCGTCCAACTGGATCAAGACTCCGCCCACACCCTGTTTACTCGCATCGCACTGGATGATGAAGGGCTTGATGAAGTCAGGACTCACCAACACTGGAGAAGAAGTTAGCTGCTTTTTGAGCAGTTCAAATGCGGACTGGGCTTCGCTGGTCCAGACAAATTTGCTGAACTTCTTCAGCGTGTCCGTAATGGATGCTGACAGGTCGGCGTAGTTCGGAATGAACTTCCTGTACCAGCCTGCCATGCCCAAAAATCGACGCACTTGACGAACGGACTTAGGGGGAAGGTATTCGACGATAGCTGCGACCTTCTTGGGGTCCGTCTTTATCCCTCAATTACCGATTATGTACCCTAAGTACCGCGCTTCCTTTTAACAGAACTTACTCTTCTCCACGTTTATCGTAAGTCCAGCCTTCCTCAAACATTCCGCCACCTTAGCGAGGAGCGATAGGTGGGAGTCGAAGTCCTCCGTCAGCACCAACAGGTCATCCAGATACACCAACACCTGGTCTCGAAGATCGTAGGAGGGTATGACCTTGTCCATCAGCCCGCACATTGTCTGGGGCGCGTTGCACAGTCCAAATGGCATCACCGTATAGTGGGGGTGACCGGGGACTGTGAAAGCTGCCAGAAAGCATTTTTAAGGTTAAGGCTGGTAATGTACCTTGATGGAGGAAGTCTACTAAGGATGCCATCTATATGCGGTAGTGGATAGGCATCCTTCTTGGTCATCGCATTGACCTTCCTCGCATCAAAGCACAGCCTGACTTTGCCTGGCTTCCGTACTAGGACCACGGGCTCTGGCTTTCCTCTATCACGCCAAGTTCTTTCATCCGGCGAAGTTCGGCGTCCATCAGCTGTTGCACGGCTGGTGAGACCGGATAAAAACGCTGCTTGATGGGTGCAGCGTCTCCTACGTCTATCAGGTGTTGGACTAACTCTGTCTTCCCGAGACCTAGCGTTGACTACGACGGGAAGAGTTGCTTTGTCTGTTGTAGACGAAGTTGGTCCGTCGTAGATAGTGGATACTGGTTTGGGTCCAGGGGTTGAGACATGTTTGCTATCGTTGCTGATCGGGGCCATATAATTGCTGCTGAAACGTTGCCAATAATATCAGGTGCCAAATTGAAGAGCCTCCAAAAATCCACACCGAGATATAGTTCTTGGGTCAGGCTGGGCACGATATACAGACGTACAGCCTTGGTACCACGAAAAGTGACCTGCACGTCCGCGTGGACCAGTACCTCGGGTGTCTCTCAGTTGGCTACCATGAGCTTCTTACGATATCTGCTCCACGAAACTTGGGCTTTATCCAACCTCTTCACTGCGTCCTTACCCAACACGCTGACGCTGGCTCCACTGTCCAGGAGACCAGAAAGAGTCTGCCCCAGCAATAACACCTCGGCATAAGGCCGGATGTCGTGAGGTGCTGTCACGAATGCTGAGGCTAACCTCCTGTTCCTGTTCTCTCGAACTCTTTTCCAAAAGGCTCTCAGCCGTAAGGTTGAGCGCTTGGGCTTTCTTGGGAGGGTGGTGTCGTGTATGGGATCCGTTTCGGCAAATATTCTCTGTCTGGCTTCCTGATACTCTCTGAGCCGTTGGTGGTAAGGCTTCAGAGGTCGAGCTGTTGGTGTAGTCCGTTCTTCAGTAGAGACGGCTGTGTTTCGCTGCAGCAGCTGTACTGGCCCTGACTCGGTCTCCACTGACTGTGCCTTGGGTGTTGTAAAACGTATAGGCACCAATGGTATTTGCATCTCAGAAGTGGTGCTGTTGTCCGAGGCGTCCATTAACTGGTCCAATCAGTTAGGCGGGCGTACCTTTGGCCAGCTCTCGTTGTCTTCTGTAGAAAGGTGCAGCAGTGGCAATAAGCCCGTTGAAGGTGTTAAATCCGGTGTAAAGTTTACTGAAGTTACGTCTTGTCTAGTAGTGTTTATTCCTGTTGGGATGTAGACGGCTGTTGAGGAGTCGCAAGCAGTGCGGTCGAGGACTGATGTTGTTGCCCCCGACCCTCCTCAGGTTTTTCTGAACACAGAGCGGGCACCTAGGCTTAACAACTCCTTTTCGTTCGCACCCGTAACAGAAGAAACCCTATGGCTCTCTGTTGCAGTCTGTATAATAGTGTCCGGGCTGGTCACAATTCCAACAGATGGTAGTCTGGCTGCGTGGTGATTCGATGGCCGCTAGATGTCGTCCGTTCTGCGATGTGTACTCAGCTGGTTCCTCAATGTGATCCATAGGTGTTTCCGACAAATAATACTCCTCAAGTCGCGATCTGTTATACATAGATGGCAGGGATGAACGTATGCGGGCTCTGGTGGTTTGCACTTCCATAACTAAAGCTCGAAGCTGTGCAACCGATGTAGTGCGGTGTAGACAGATGTGCTCTTGGATGGAAGAAAAGTTGGTCGGGACACTCTCGACGAACTCCATCTCAGTTATGGGCGCACGGAGCTGATTTCGAAGCCTGGTCATGTCCTGACAATACGTGGAGAATGGCTCATTAGGTCGTTGTCGGCGATTCAACATTTTTCGTCGGACGTCTACATCGCTGGTATGTTCGCCCCAATCGGATCGAAGAGCCAGCCTCACATGTTCCCATGGCGGTGACGGGTTCTGAAGTCTCCGTCTAATGTGGTGCTGGTCAAGGTTTCCAATCTGAAAATGAACTCGTCCACATCGGGTTTGGTGTTGTCCCCATCGTAAATGAGTTGCCATCTTTTGATAGGACTCGCAGAACGTCTATGCTGGTTATATCTTGGCTGGCTTTGCCTACGTGGGTCAGGTGATTCGTACTGGTCATACACATTAGGCCGATATGGCGGGATATACTGATGTTTCTGCTGACTCGGCCGGACTGAAACGAAATCTGGGCCGTGTTGACCTCTCATGTTGTTGAAGCTGTATGTATCCCGGGAAGCGTTTACCCAAGGACCTGCTACAGGAATTCGTGGTTGCGGGGCCAAAGGTGTCCGATGCCCAGGCAGCTGTTCAAGTCCTCTCGCCACTTCTTCCCTAACTGCGTCGGCGATCTGCAACCTGAGGGTTGCCAATAAAGCTTGGGTGCTGGCTGAGCTGTCGCGCGAAATGTCCTCAGGTCGCACCTCGATGGTAGAATCCGCTCCCGACGTACGTTGTGCCCTACCATTCGCCTCCTCCGGGCTTCGGGCTGCCGCGGAGGCCGGCCTCGAACTGTGTGCTTGTGGTTCCATCTGAGCTATCGGCTCCATTGCTGTCGTTGCTGGTTGTCTTGCCGTCATTCGGGTATTGTATCTCTTTGGAACTGCCCCGGTTTCGTTTTCTCGAGTTAATAGTGCCTGTCTGCATACTGGCCATTTCCGACTTGTCTTAAGCCACTGACTCAAGCATTGGCGGTGGAGCTCATGTCCACAACTGGTCAGGGCGGTATCGTCCGGAGTGACGTCTTCCTGGCAGACAGGGCACCGGTTTGCTTCCACAGCCGTGGCTCCAGTTGGGGTTCGTGCCATATACATGGTATAATTTATATACCGTTGAAGTGACGACTGATGTTTCAACTCAAAATTACAAAGTTCTATATAACAAAATTCCGAATACTGTACTGGTTACTTCCGGATTCAAAAAAAAATTTTATATACCGTTGAAGTGACGACTGACGTTTCAACTCAAAATTACAAAGTTCTATATAAAAAAATTCCGAATACTGTCCTGAAAGGGTATGACGTGAAGTTCTGAAGAAATTAATTAACGGAGAGATCAAGGTTGTGATCCGATGCAGAATTGGTTTGGTCAGAGCAATCTAGATCTGAAATTAGCTTCTAAAAAAAAATCTAAAAAAAAGTCAATTCCTGCAAGTTCGAAGTAAAAATTCTGAGAAGAGAAAAAAAAATCCCAAGTCAATTCCTGAAAAGTTAAAGTCAAAATTCTGAAATTTGTAAAGTAAAATCCACTTTCACGGGTGAAGTGAAGATCCCAAAAGCAAATTGGTCAAAATTCTCTCTCTCTCGACGACGACGCTCCCTCTCTGTTCTACGGACGACCACCCCACTGAGTCCTCTCTCTTCAGCAAGTCTACAACGCCTACCGGGGAACAAGGATGAGGGCACCTGTCATTACCCAATGAATGAAAGATACCAGGTCTCCGAGTCAGCTGGTTGGCTAGGAACAGCCAGCCATCGACTTTCTTCGGAGACGTGGTATATTCCAGACATCAGGCGATGCAGTCGTGCCTCCTGAGGGAAAAGGGAAGATAGGTAGGGAAGGATAAAATTTTTTTTTAATGAGAAAGAGAAAAAAAAGACTTTTAAAATAGAAAAAAACTTTAAAAATGAAAGAAAAGGAATTATGAAGAATAAGGGAAGGGAACAGGGAACCCTATGAGTGTCGGGCAGAACTTCTCCAAGGCAGACAGCTGGCTATTGCCTGCTACTTGTCCGTCATTCTTGGAGATTCTTTGCCAGTAGGCTACGTAACAGCCTTTAGCCGCAGTTCCAGAGGACCTTGACCACTGTTACAGGTCAGATCCGAAATCCGATGCTGGATATTTTTGTCAAGAACATCGGATAACGGATATGACCATAAACAAACAACATAAAAATTTACCAGCAAGTAGCCACTTCGTAAAGAAATTCTAGAGGAAATTGCATATCCTCTTTCACGAAGTGGCTAATTGGTAAATTTTCCTAGAAATCAAAGCAAGGCAAAAGTACATGAAAAATGATGGCGAAGCACCTGGGTAAGATTCCAAGTCTCAGGCTAAAAGCGCCTCGCCATCAAATTCCAATAAGTACATCGCCTTGCTCAAGGTCTATCGGTGCTTGAACTTGATCAAGCCAGCGAGAGGAAAAAGCTCTCACACACACGACCAAAAGCTTACCTAATGTTTAACGACTGAACGGAAGCTATACGATCGAGAGAGAAAGCTCAAAGCTTTCTACCTTGATCAAAAAGTTCAAGTCGAAAAAACAGGTAAGCGGTCGTGAAAAAGATTTTAACGGGGAGTCTGATTTTTGTGAAAAGAGGAGTCGGGTCGAATCTCGAAAAGGTCTAAAAAGTAGTCGCGAAAAAGAATAGTGTTACGGTGTTAAAATAGTACATAGTCATTAACTAAGAAAAATATATTTTAGTTAGGAGAATTGGAAACGAGAAAGTTAGGAGAACAGTGAAACAAGAACGGCAATAAGTAGTGTTACGGTGTTAAAATAGTGCATAGTCATTAACTAAGAAAAATATATTTTAGTTAGGAGAATTGGAAAACGAGAAAGTTAGGAGAACAGTGAAACAAGAACGGCAATAAATAGTGTTACGGTGTTGAAATAGTACATAGTCAATAACTAAGAAAAATATATTTTAGTTAGGAGAATTGGAAAACGAGAAAGTTAGGAGAACAGTGAAACAAAGAACGGCAATAAATAGTGTTACGGTGTTAAAATAGTACATAGTCAATAAGTAAGAAAAATATATTTTAGTTAGGAGAATTGGAAAACGAGAAAGTTAGGAGAACAGTGAAACAAAGAACGGCAATAGAAAGTGTTACAGTGTTAAAATAGTACATAGTCAATAACAAAGAAAAATGTATTCTAGTTATGTGAATAGTGGAAGCAATAAAATAATTAATTAGCTACTTATAAAGGGAAGTGTCTTTGATTCATCACAACGAATATGAATTAATATAACAAATTGGCGCAGCCGGTAGGATTGAGGAAGCTTGGTTGGTATAAACCGTAAACGCTTTAAAACCCTCGATCCAATATCGAGTTAAAGGGGATCCTTTGGCCACTGTTGGGTAGTCAATAGCCCAGCAAGTCACCCCCAACGCTCTGGGTTAAACAATTTTAGCTGCCTCTGCTCCAGGCGAGCAAGCGGTTGCCCTTCAACAAGTGCACAAAGGCACCATCTTTAAAAGAGCTGAAGATTTCTCCGGAACCAGGAAGGACCAGTTGGACACCCAGGAATCATCCTCCAGGGCCAGCGATACTCCTAAAACCCAACCTTAGAAGGACGATCCTAAGGAAAGCCACCCTCACATCGGACGACTCAAAGGTCAACCCGTCCGCAACTTTAAATAAAGAGGCGACCAAAGCGACAACTCGCCTCCACCAATTACCGCACAGCAGTAGGTCTGAGAGGAAAAACAGAAGACGGCTAAAAGCCCCCTTTCTGATCACATCACAGGGAAACCCAAAGACGGCTGAAGTAGCCCCCCTATCAACAGCGAACTACGGCAAGGGAGTACCTAAGTAGGCTACTAGCCCCCCTTGCAATCACCAACAACTCGCAGTGTATGTCGGAGTCGGAAGGTGACTCCCCACCTAAGGCAGCTCCGAGGATCAAATTCCCCGCAAAGAGGACATCCTCCTCACAAGGCAACCGACAGCTCTTCCCACCCACGGAACACGAGCCCGCAGCTGAAGGAAGAAAACTCCGAAGCGGCACAGTTTATCCTACATTGATAGCCGCTAGTACAGTAAGTTTAAATAAGTATTTAGATAGGGTTCTCGAGAAAGCGCGGGACTCCGATAAACTCTCTGTACCTCAGTGTGACGTTTTAGATAAAAAACTAACACAAAACCGCGAGGATAGGCTCGGATTGGTGAAAAAATATCAGGAGGATACAGAGAGATTTAAGGCGGATATCGCCGAATTTAAGGGAACCTCGCGCTCGCTCGAATTAATTAAGGAAGATAATTTAGGAATTAAGCATTGTAAAGAGGCCAGTGTACTTGTAAGAGCCTAACCAAGTAAAGACACCGACGATCAGACCAAATCCGAACCGACCGACGAAGACCTCCTATACGACTGGCTGGAAGTATCCTTCACGGACACCAGTCACGAGGAAAGCTTGCTTAGTCTACCCGAGTATAAACCACCAACAACCTAAGTCCGGGGCGAAGCGTATCAGCTCTTCGCCTCAGACGTGCCACCCACCTTCAAAGAAGTGGAAGAACGTCTAAATAGGGCATATTTACCTAGGGAAACGTACCAAAAGTTGGTAAATAAACTAATAACAACTCGACAACTACCCCTAGAAACATTAAACGCATAAACGACCAGACTCAAACAATTGTTGGTCCTGTGCAAAGAAGCTGCCGACACCAAATACGGCAATGCAGCATCCACAGTGAAGACTCAGTTAGAAGACTTCGCTAAAAATGCACTAAAAAGCGGGGTAGGTAACCCGCATTTGTGCCAGTATCTCCTTACAATAGGCGATGCTACAGTGGACAAGCTAATACAAAAGGCGCTAGACATGTAGAGGCTCCAACAAAGCGTCCTATTTATACAATCCCCACTTTCACAAATGCCAACACTACCACACACAAAGTTATGACACACACACAGGGACCAGGCCGTTAGCCCATGGTCAAATAAACTTTTTACAGGTACCCCCTAGGACATCACCACTAAATTACCAAAACCAACAATTAATTCCGAAACCCTCACAACGCCCTCCATTTCAGCAAAGGGACCACAGGCTTGGAAACAGACGACCGAACCCCAGTATACCGGCACAGAACATTACATGTAGCTTCTGCCAAAAACGGGGTCATACGTACTCCGACTGTCTAAAGTGCAAAAACACACCTTTTTGCGTGAATTGCAAAAATTATGGGCATGATGTTCGCGATTGCAGAAACAATCGTTCTGCTAGAATCCAAGACACAAGCCATGAAAGAAGGCCCCCAAGAGAAAACAGGCCAGGCTTAGAACAACGACCCTCCGGCGGCCCCCGAGTGTGTAACATAAGCCTCAAATGTAATTTCTGTGGCCGACGAGGACACACTGTTGACGTTTGTCAACAAAAACCGAAATGGGAGTCTCAGAGTCAGGGAAACGACACACAGTCGACCCAAAATTCCCCGGCTCGACTATAAACTCTCCATAAAACAAAAAAGGGTCACCTCAGACGCCCAAGACTAGTATCTCCGCAGTAAAACTTCCATTGGATATTGGCCTACACGACCAAACCAAATTAGTAGTGGATACTGGCGCTGAGGTTAGTAAAAATAAAAATCAAAACAAACTACTTGTACACTCGAGCAATGTAAGATATAAAAATTTCTTAACATGATCGGCGTTTCTAATGAAGAAAAGTTAAACTCCTTTGGCTCGTTCTCAACAGCAGCACCAAAGGGTTAACTTTTCTTCAGCTGCTGGACGCCTTCGCGAAAAAACGAAAACTAGATTGAACTCCAACACAAAATATTTTAAAAACCGATCTAGACAGCTGTATCAAATAAAGATCACTTTCACTGTCACGCTAACCTTGCGGTAAAATTATTTTCACAAAATGCACAAAATGTGCAGCAAAAATTCACTTGACCCGAGTTAATTTTCAAAAATAAAAATCAAAACAAACTACTTGTACACTCGAGCAATGTAAGAAATATAAAAATTTCTTAACATGATCGGCGTTTCTAATGAATTAACTCGGGTCAAGTGAATTTTTGCTGCACATTTTGTGCATTTTGTGAAAATAATTTTACCGCAAGGTTAGCGTGACAGTGAAAGTGATCTTTATTTGATACAGCTGTCTAGATCGGTTTTTAAAATATTTTGTGTTGGAGTTCAATCTAGTTTTCGTTTTTTCGCGAAGGCGTCCAGCAGCTGAAGAAAAGTTAACCCTTTGGTGCTGCTGTTGAGAACGAGCCAAAGGAGTTTAACTTTTCTTCATTAGAAACGCCGATCATGTTAAGAAATTTTTATATTTCTTACATTGCTCGAGTGTACAAGTAGTTTGTTTTGATTTTTATTTTTGAAAATTAACTCGGGTCAAGTGAATTTTTGCTGCACATTTTGTGCATTTTGTGAAAATAATTTTACCGCAAGGTTAGCGTGACAGTGAAAGTGATCTTTATTTGATACAGCTGTCTAGATCGGTTTTTAAAATATTTTGTGTTGGAGTTCAATCTAGTTTTCGTTTTTTCGCGAAGGCGTCCAGCAGCTGAAGAAAAGTTAACCCTTTGGTGCTGCTGTTGAGAACGAGCCAAAGGAGTTTAACTTTTCTTCATTAGAAATGCCGATCATGTTAAGAAATTTTTATATTTCTTACATTGCTCGAGTGTACAAGTAGTTTGTTTTGATTTTTATTTTTGAAAATTAACTCGGGTCAAGTGAATTTTTGCTGTACATTTTGTGCATTTTGTGAAAATAATTTTACCGCAAGGTTAGCGTGACAGTGAAAGTGATCTTTATTTGATACAGCTGTCTAGATCGGTTTTTAAAATATTTTGTGTTGGAGTTCAATCTAGTTTTCGTTTTTTCGCGAAGGCGTCCAGCAGCTGAAGAAAAGTTAACCCTTTGGTGCTGCTGTTGAGAACGAGCTAAAGGAGTTTAACTTTTCTTCATTAGAAACGCCGATCATGTTAAGAAATTTTTATATTTCTTACATTGCTCGAGTGTACAAGTAGTTTGTTTTGATTTTTATTTTTGAAAATTAACTCGGGTCAAGTGAATTTTTGCTGCACATTTTGTGCATTTTGCTGAGGTTAGTATTATTAAGAAAAAACCACAACAGTCCCTCGACGACATCAATACCGAGGAGGTGTATACACTACAAACGCCGTTTGGTACTGGAAAAACCTTGTGAAGCTGCCAGGGAAACTTCACACTGAAGCACAAAATACCCTGTAATTTCCTAGTCATCCAAAACCTTCCAGGTCTCACGGACGACGGTTTGTTAGGAAATGACTTCCTAGCGAAGAATTGTAATGTTGAAGGTCCAAATATGGCGCTCAGGTTTCCTCGCACGGAAACTAACCTCAAAGAGTTCGCTGTACCCCTAACATTTGCATCGGACGAAGCGTGTTCACAGAACGCAGTCGAAGTAGAAACACTAACAGGTAGCACGGAGGCCTCAGAGGTCAAGCTTTCTACTTGCAGTGTCCTGTAGCACACAAGAACACCACTCGGATAAAAGAACTACCAAAGATCCGGCTTGCGAAATAAGGCAGCACCAGATAGTCTTAGAACAACCTGTTTGCATACCTGCAAGATCCCAGACCATAGTCAAAATCCCATTGCAATTGTCCGAAGAAATGCTCTGTCTATCCCAGGAGATAGACGATGGAGTCTTCCTGGCAAATAGCTTACTCTCATCAGGAATCAAGGTAGCGCCCATTGGAATCCTCAACGCTAACAATTTTCAAGTAGTTCTAACAAGCCTCGACATAACGCTTGTCCACACTAAAGACTACACCGTCATCCCTATCACCAACGGATCGGATGAAACAAAACTAGACGAAAATATCCCAGAATACAGAGAGGCACGGCCCATGAGCCGGAATAATGGCGCTGACAAACCCCAAAAAAGGTCTACTCTAACCGGTCACAAAGACCCAGTAGCCCCAAAGTGAATTAGAGGTAAAAACACATCCAAACATGTAAGATGGCATAAGAGCCCCTCCAGAGGCGCTTGCGGGTCCCTCACGAAAACCCCAAAGTCTGGCGCTTGTGAGTACAACAAATGTCTGGCACCCAAGGAAAGCCCAGATCGACAAACTCCATCGCCCAGAAGCCCAAACACAAAAATACAAACGACAAACGCTTGCGAGTCCCAACAAATGCCTGAACCCGTGGGTATCACGGCCCACAAAACTCCAACGTTCAAGAACAATAGTTTTAAGAAAAGTAAAAACAAGGACAGAGTTACTAGAGCCGATAAGATGGCCACTCTGCAACACATTAAGTACTAGTAGTATAGAAATGGCGGTTCTGGCCCATGAGAAAATCGAGCCCAAAATGTGCTATGGCGGTTCTGGCCCATGAGAAAATCGAGCCAAAAATGTGCTATGGCGGTTCTGGCCCATGAGAAAAAATCGAATCTTGGATTTTGAGTATTCGGTCTTGGAGGCTACAATTGGTCTTCTTCTTCTAAAAAATGTGCTATGGCGGTTCTGGATCATCAAAAAAATTGCTATGGCGGTTCTGGCTCATGAGAAAAAATCGAATCTTGGATTTTGATTATTCGGTCTTGGAGACTACAATTGGTCTTCTTCTTCTTTGGTTTGTTGATGGAAAGATAAGGATTGTCGGCCATCTTGGATTTTCGGTACGAAAAAAGTATGAAAAAGTAAGAAGAAGATGCGAAATGACCGCATTTGTGGTTCGAGCTTTTTGTGTCGGCTTGGGTGATAAGGCTTTGTAGATTAACCTGGGAAGTGCGGACCTTGGTTCGTGCTGAAGATAAGAGTTTGTTGTTTTGAGTTTTTAATTACGAAGTACAGCTTTATCAGCTAAATGAAATAACATGATGCGAATTTAATGGGAAAACAGAATATTGCGTAATAAAGATTTCACCACTTTGAGTAAATAGATGAAGATTATTTTTTATTTCTTTTGCAAATTCTTATTTCTATGATATCAATTGTTTCCAAGCAAGTTTTAGCATGTTTTTCTGCTCGAGCTGTGATTGATAAGCGAGCTGGTGATTGCGTAGAAATTAATAATTTGGTGGCAATGTTGAGGTCGTTGGGTGATAAGGTTTTGTAGATGAACCTGACCTCGTGCTGAAAATAAGAGTTTGTTGTTTTGAGTTTTTAATTACGAAGTACTCCTTTATCAGCTAAATGAAATAATGCGACTTTAATTGGAAGCAGAATATTGTACCCTCGAACTTGAAAAGATTATCATGTAATTTCTTTTCCAGATCTAAATAAAGACATTAATTCGAGGTCATATTTTGAAATAATTTCGTGTTTTATGCAACTAGCAAGTAAGTCATTCCACCGATTACGTCATAACACCATTGAGGAATAGCCAAAGGAATTTCTGTAATTAAGGTAAAAAATCTGATGTTTAAAAATAACATGCATCGCTTTGCATAAATCCGTTAATAAGTAATAAACGTCTAGTCAAGATAGCTAGAATGGCTTCTTTCGGTAATTTGTTGTTTTGAGTTTTTAATTACGAAGTACACCTTTATCAGCTAAATGAAATAACATGATGCGAATTTAATTGGAAAACAGAATATATCGGTTTCCTAAATTTGATGTGCTATCAGAATTTAAATTGAATGTGATAAATTCGCCTTATAAAAGACGAGTAAGTTAGCAAAAGTTATTTCAGTTTAGTTCGGAATTTTATCTCCCGAGGTTCTTAAGATGAATAGATTTGTGTGTGAATCATGTGAAAAGGCTTTCGGTAAGTTGACGACGTTAAAAAGACATAATAGGGTTACGCATGGCTACGACTACCTCTGTGATATATGTGGAGAATTGGTTAAAAGTTTGGCTGGTCTTCGGAAGCATTTGGATAGTGCTCACAATCAAGATGAAAAACAAAAAGTGAATTTGTTAAATCAGAGTGAAAGTCAAGTTGAAAAACAAAATTCAAATGCAGCGACGGGTATCTCTTATCAAGATTTATTGGATGCTGGTAGCTCTAGAGTTGATGAAGTTTCATTTAAATACTGTGAAACGTTTAAAACGGAAATTCATCCACAAGAATAGAAATATCACATTCGCACAAAAAAGCATAAGAAGAGTGCCGCAGTGCCTATAAATGCTGCTCCTTTAATGTAAAAAGCTCCTTTAATGAAAGGATTGAAACGTTTCTAATTGAAAATGAAGATGAAATGCTATTAGATATCAGAGAATTTTTTCAGTTGAAGAAAAGCCCAATTTTAGAGGCTTTGCTGTATTTATTAAGCAAACATAACTCATATAAATTTAATTTCGAGTTGTTTGCAGAGTACATTAAAATGACTGAGAAAGATGAATAGAAAGATGAATATGATATTGTGTCGTCAATTAAATCTTTTCAATCCAAAATTGAAGTGATTCGCAGTAGGGAACTATTGGCAGAAATCTATGAAAACATGGTTGAGAAAATAATTTCCAAAATGAAGGAATTTCAAGAGAGAGATAGCGGTTGGTCTCTAATAAGGATTGTCCATGTTGAGGTTAATGTGAATCAGTATAAACCGATAAAAGGAGGACATTACTTACCATTACCAGCTTATATTGCACGCAAACACGCTTGTATTAATGTTAAAAATTCAGATGAGTACTGTTTTAAATGGGCTATTATCTCGGCCCTGATTCCAGTGGATTCTACAAATGACCGTCCCTCATCGTACGGAATTAGTAATATCACCGCTGACACCTTAACCCTAAGAAATGGAGTTACTCTTCATTTTGGCCAGCTAGAGTTTCCTTTCCGACTTCCGAACTTAGTGCGTTTTGAAGAATTGAACCCCTCAATAAGTGTAAATGTGTTTGGATACGTACAAAATTACATACATTCGTATAATATTGTGGGGCCATATTATTGCACTAAGGAAGAGAAAGCTACGCACATCAACTTATTGCTAATTCAAGATGAGACACGAAGTCACTACGTTTGGATTAAAAATATTTCAAGGTATGATATTTTTGTAGAGAAAACATTTACTAATATATTTATATTTGAATCTTAAAATTTATTTTTACTTTCTAGATTGATTCGAAATCAAGTGACGTCATCAGAGACTCGGATTTACCTCTGCAACACCTGCCTTCAATATTTTTATGCGGAAAGAACCCTGGATATTCACCGAACTGAGTGCAGTAAAATTGTCTCCATTCTCCCGTCTCCGGAGAAAGCTGATTTGAAGTTCTAGGGTCATCATAAAAAACTCCAGGTTCCTTTTGTTGTTTATGCCGATTTTGAGTGCATCTTACAAGATGTAGCCACTTGTGTTCCTGATCCGCTTTCTTCATCAACAACTATAATCCAGGAACATGTTCCGTGCTCGTTTGCATATAATATAAAATGTTCGTTTGACAGTAAGTTAGATAAATTAAAAATTTATAAGGGTGAAGATTCTGCAGTCCAATTTGTGGAATATTTAGTTTATGATATAAAAAATCTTTATTCTGAATATATAAGCAACCCCAAGCCAATGCTATCTTTAACAAGGGAAGAGACACGCATGCAAAAAGAAAATGAAATATGTCACATTTGCAATTCTGAATTAGGTTCTGATCGAGTAGCGGATCATTGCCATTTAACTGGACAATATAGAGGCCCTGCCCACAACGAGTGTAATTTAAAATATCGTGTAACTAAATTTTTCCCCATTTTTTTTCATAATTTTTCGGGATATGATTGTCATTTATTTGTTGAAGCACTTTCTCAATTTGAGGGCGAAATAAGTATTATTCCGCTAAACAAAGAATTATATATTTCGCTTTCCAAGCGAATATATATCAATGAAACTGATACAGTAGAATTACGCTTTCTTGATTCAACCCGATTTATGCAATCGAGCTTGGAAATGCTAGCAAGTTATTTAAGTCCTCAAGATCTAAAAGCTGTTAGAAATATGTATAATAATGAAGAGGCCTTCAGTTTGATTAGACGAAAGGGGGTTTTTCCTTATGAATACATAAACTCTTGGCAGCGTTTGGATGAGACCATTCTTCCACCCAAAAACAAATTTGATAATAAGCTAACAAATAGCAAATGTATAATCACCATCATGTAAAATAGCATAATCACCATCAGGATTATGAGCATGCTCAAAAAGTATGGGAAAATGGGAAACATTTAAATGCAAAAACTTGTGGGATTATTTGGAGATTTACTTAACAACCGACGTATTACTTTTAACGGATATATTTGAAAACTTTAGAAAACTTTGTATAAATATCTATTCTTTGGATCCGTGCCAGTATTATACAACGCCAGGCTTGTCCTGAGATGCAATGTTGAAGACAACCAAAATCAATCTCGAACTTTTCACTGATATTAATATGTACAATTTCATTAAAAAGGGGATCAGGATTTATTCCAGGGTCACCCCTTGCTAATCTTTTTTGTAGTTTAGTACCAGGACCGCAATATTGATATCCAGGCAAATGAAATTCAAATGGTAAATTGCTAATTGCTGTATTTAGCAAACCGCCTCCTCTTCAACATTTACGTTGGCGAGAACGATTTTGATTCTTTGAATGATCAATCATTCAACTGATAGGATAAACCTTTTAGACGTCCTCACAACAGCACATTGAGTTGATGACTAATATAAAAGTTCAGTGTTGTGTAATAAATATACATATATATCGCTTATACCTAATAATATAAGAGGTATTCTTGTGGGACCTTCAAACTGCGGTAAAACCAATCTTATGATTGGGCTTATAGAACATCCGAATGGACTTAAGTTCGAGAATATTTACATCTACTCAAAATCACTACATCAAAATAAATATAAGTATCTGGAGCAGTTGATAAGCCCCATTAGTGGTCTGGGGTACTACTCATTTTCTAATAATTACGAAGTTACACCTCCAGAGGAAGGCAAACAGAATTCTATTTTTATTTTCGATGATGTAGCATGTGGGAAACAAAATAACATACGTGATTATTTTTGTATGGGTCGACATAATAATATTGATAGTTTCTATCTCTGTCAGACTTACACCCATATACCGAAACACTTAATACTTGACAACGCTAACTTTCTTATTTTGTTTAAAAAAGATGATATGAATCTTAGACATATATATAATGATCATGTTAACAAAACATGACATGACTGGAAAAAAAGAGACAAGGAGAACCAAAACCTCCAAACCGAAGCAGTAATACAAATAAAAAGTCATCCGTTATATTCCGATATTAGAAAATGTTTGTAGATCAACGCAGATTTCAAAAAACCATATAGGCATCCCAATCCCCACCAGTAAGGAACGATATAAGTTCATCGTGTGTTAGTACATTTTTCTCAAAATATCTACGCCTAAATTCTATAAGTAAAGGACATCTTGCAATAAAATGCTCTGTATTTTCTACCTCCCCCAAATTGCACATAGAGCATTCTGTATTACTACTATTTTGCCAAATCATTCCATTTAATGGTAGCAAATCTCCCCTCGCTTTAAAAATTAAATTAATTTTGTGCAAACTATTTGCATCAACAAAGTAATTACGGCACTTTAAGGAACTTATTTTACTGTATAAGTCATGACGTACCCCTAGTTCTGCTTCATACAGGGCATTTTGCTCGTGTGCGTCTTTCAAATTTACTAAAATATTTTGGAAAGAGTTGTGTAAACTGCCTGTTTCGCTGAAAGAAATATTAACATCAAACACATAACATATTTCCTTTTCTATTATTCTTTCAGCTAATACCTTTGGAAAGTTTCAGCACCTTGACTATATGTGTGCAATTTGAGTGTATGAATGTACATTTTCTCTACGCCACTCTCTATTAAAAGCATATAGTTAGGAGTATTTTGAGGCAGACCTAATAATTTTTTTATAAAAAACCTTAATAATTTCTCTACTATATCATATTGGATATACCCCCATACTTGAGCACCGTAGCATAATATTGCTCTAGACACAGCTTGAAATACTTTTACTTTAGCTGAGTGAGGGACTTCCTTACTTCCTGTAAGGTTGCTCCATACACAATTTATTCCATTTCTCGCCATCTGGAATCTTGCTTTTAAAACTTCGGCGTAAGAATAATACCTAGATATTTATACTCTTTAACTACCTCCAGCTCAGCTCCTTCATAGAACCATTTTTCTGATTGTCTTCGGCGCCCTCCCTTACAGAAGATCATAATTTTTGATTTCGACAAATTTATCGACAGATTCCACATTTTGTTATACTTTTGCCAATCCGTTAATCATTTCTTGTAAACGTGTTTGAGAATCAGCTATTAGCACGATATCATCAGCGTACATGAGAACATTTATTACACTTCCTCCTAGATCTATTCCCCCACCCACAAAATCTGGCAAGTCATTTATATATAAAGAGAATAGCGTAGGGCTCAACACACATCCCTGTTTCACCCCCGAAGATGTTTCGAACCATTCTGATAGCACTTCACCAGTCCATACACTAGCCTTCGTGTTTTCATACATCGTTTTAATCATACGAATAAATTTAAACGAAACACCTGCGTTGTGCAATTTAAAAAAAAGTCCTCTTCTGTCCACCCTGTCAAACGCTGTTTTATAATCTACAAAAAAGCCGTATACTTTTTTACCCTCACTAAATTTTAAATTTATTATATTTGGTAAGGTGAATATATGATCAATTGTGCTAAAGCCCTTCCTGAAACCCGCCTGATTCTCGCAAAGTATGTTTTTATTTTCTAACCAAACAGTCAATCTTGTTTGAAGTAAATTAGAAAACAATTTTGCAACCGCATCAATAAAGGAAATGCCTCTGTAACTGCAAACTTCACTCATGTCCCCTTTCTTGTGTAAGGGGATAATAATTGACCTTTTAAACGAAAGAGGAGTATCCCCACCGTCATATATATCATTGAAAATTTTGATAATATTTAACAAGTATTCTTCTGGGGCATATTTATAAAATTCGCTAGGTATTCTATCATAGCCCGGAGCTTTATTTTCCTTTAGTGATGAGACCGCGTTTTTCATCTCGTAAATCGTGAAAGGACCATCTAAAAAATCATCTTTATAAAGAGGCTCTGCGAAAAAATGCATAGTCTTCAATGCTGTTGGATTATAAATTTCTTTAAAATGCGTTGAAAAATCCGTTGCACTAATATTTGTCCCCACCATGAAATGTTTATTTTTAAACTCTTTTACCAGACGCCACCAATCTTTCATATCTTTTATTTCCGTTAACTTTTTCGCGACACATTGTACGTATTCTTTCTTCTTCTTGTTACATAGCTCTTTGTACTGTCTATTAGCCTTAACATACAACAGTCTTATTTCCTCATTATTAGATTTCCTAAATAGATTTAGTAATTTAAACGATTTAGATCTTGCCATAAAGCATTCTCTATCAAACCACTTCTGTCTGTAGAAACTTTTTTGTTTAATAACGTTGCTGTGTTTAACTGCGGAGGAAAAGACAGCTGAAAGTAAGATATTTAATTTATCTTCATTGGATAAATTGTTTAATGATATAGCTTGAATATTATATTTTAAGGTGTTTTCATATTGTGTTCTATTTACCTCTTTCCATTTCAATTGCGGTAATAAAGCTAGTTCCTTGATTTGATGGCTGCCGCACTTACTTTTTAGTATAAGTTCAATCGGCATGTGATCCGAGTAGATTTGCTGAAGCACGGAAAAGTTGCTAACATATGGAATTACATCCGTCGACACTGACGCAAAATCTATTACCGATTTTCCCATCGCTCCTATAAAAGTGTATCTACCATCACAATCGCCAGGCGTTCGCCCATTCAAAATAACACCGCCGTAGTCTTCTAACCACTCTAGTATATCTATCCCTTTTCTATCAACAGTAGAGTCCATCGAATTTCTAATAACATTTAACACGTTGTTAATATTATCAGTGCCCTCCGGTAGATCTTGGAGATTCCCTATATGGGCATTAAAATCCCCAATTATTATAAAATTATTTGGATTGTTCTCTAAAAAGTAATTTTGAATCTTATTAAAATCCTCTTTCCATACTCCTGGGCTAATATATACTGGTACTAAGTGTACCACTAGATCACATATTTCCAATATTAATACACTTATATTAGAAAATTCTATTATTTTAACTTTTACGTGTGGGTCCAAAGTCTTCCTATAACCATAAAGACTACCCCCCTTTGCCCTACCATAATTACTTGTTTTAACCGCAGGTATCCAACTCAATACATAATTAGGGAAAAACTTACAATACTTAGATAGACCATCTTGTACAACAAAAGTCTCATGCAATACAAAAATATCATATTTCAAAATAAATTCTACTACTACTATGTCGGCGTCTTTTCCGAGACGAATTTGGGCCAACAGAGCATGGGCCGTCCTGGCTTCCCTGCAGAACCACAACCATTTACCCTCTTTTAGCCTCCTCGGCCTCGCAATATTCCAACGGCTATGTATAACAAAACAGTCTGAAGCTGACCCAAACACCACAACACAAATTTATTATTGACAGACACTTTCGTTGTTGATAACGCTGTGCCAGATACTATTTTGTAATTAAAAAAAAATATTTTTAAAGAATTTCAGTATGCCTGAAACTTTAATATGATGTTAGTCACCTATCAAAAGATGTAAAATTAATTTTCCAGACAATAATTCGGTTGTTTAATTAGGAGCCAGACCGTTTAAGGAGGGACCCCACCCTGAAGGTTTCAAAAAATCTATTTCTTTTTTGTTTTGCATAAATCTATTCCTTATAGTATCTAGAATAACCCTCTAAAAGAGTTTATTGATATTCGAAGTCATTGCAAAGATACAAGGGGAATTGTTGAGCCGGTGGCGGAAGTTATCATAGACAAAAAACAGTACCAAAAACTTTAAACGCGTTTTTCTCGAAACCATATTTTTCAAACTGAGTTCCAGTTTTTCTCAGGAACCATTCAATGAAATCGATTCAATCTTTTTCGACAATGTGTAAAACTGTTTTCTCTATCGTGTAGCACAGGATTTTGTTGGTATTTTAATTTTTCGATTTTTCATAAACAATTTTATAACATTTTTTCACGAAAAATGGAACTTTTTTTCAAACTGCCGGCATTTTTGTAATTTTTTGAATTTTCAAAAAAATCCTTGCTACACGATAGCCGGTATAATATAGTTTAAGGAAAGATTTTGTTCTACCTTATTTCAGGACTGATCGCGCCTGGCACTATTCGAGGTGCCTTTTTTTGGATATCTCTGACGCCTAAGGCTACCACCGCTCCAAATATTAATATTTTTATTCAAAGAAATTTTGTAATACAGTTGAAAATATATGCACTACAAATGAATCGATTGTTTTTTAACCCTTAAAAAAATTCGTAAAAATTTCTGTTTTTTTAGAGTGGGGTCCCCCCTTAAGTATGGGCAAGTATTGTGATAATATGCAGGTAGTAAAAGAGAGATAGTTGCAAACAAGAAGAAGAACTCGAAAAATATACAGCATGACATTAAAATTAATATATTTAGTGGTGAGAAAGATTTAAGAGATTTCAAGTGAGCAATTCTCCAAAATTTTGTCACGTAATAAGTGCTATCGTAATTTATCTTTACAAGGCAATACATTTGATGAGTCGAAATTTCAAAATTTTTTTGAAAACTGTCGTCGAAATTTTTAGATCGATAAGTATTACAAAATAAATAAAATCTAAAATCATTAACTTTAGTAATATGACGGACCCCATACATATTACAAACAATTTTCTCTAAGGTGACAAATGTATGCTCAAGTATTTCTTCGTCATCAATCATATTTTGAAATGCTAACTGATAATAATCTTCTGATTCTTCGAGTAATTTGAAAGGCCTAAGTTGAAGTTGAAATGGTCAGTATTACTTAATTCGAACCGAATCTCTGTAAAGTGTATCCTTCTTTCTCTTTAATCTATTGAAGAATTACAAATTGTTTCTTCATCAAAACATAAAATCTGTAATGCTAAGTAAATTAATTTTAATGACATACTGTATATTTTTCCGCTGTCTTGTTTGCAACTATCTCTCTTTTACTCAGGGCCGCCGATGGTGGGGGGGGGGCGAAGGGGGTAATTCCCGCGTGCCCGAGCTTTCGAAAGGGGCCCCGTCATCTAAGTCATCAACAGAAAATTATTTCCATTTTAATTATATATTATATATTGTTCAAGAAAGCAATAATGAAATTGTTAAAGAAGAAAAAAATTTAAACAAGGTGTTTAAGAAAGTTACCTTTCAGCAGCACTTGGTGGAAGTCATTTGTTCAAAAAATGAAAAGGAAAAACATTTGTTTTTCTTCCACAATTTTGGAGTGAGATGGATGTTTCGACCGGAGTGCAAGTGGTCATCATCAGCATGGTGCTTGCACTCCTTACCATGGACATCCATGACGAAAAAGTCAAAAACTCAACTCCTATAAATACTCAGTGTTAAATCTGAGTACGAATTATATGAATAGGATTTTTAATCCATCAATTTCATATAAAACCAAAAATGGTTAAAAATTTTGTGATCAGAAAGTTACCTTTCAGCAGCACTTGGTGGAAGTCATTTGTTCAAAAAATGAAAAGGAAAAACATTTGTTTTTCTTCCACAATTTTGGAGTGAGATGGATGTTTCGACCGGAGTGCAAGTGGTCATCATCAGCTCCGGTCGAAACATCCATCTCACTCCAAAATTGTGGAAGAAAAACAAATGTTTTTCCTTTTCATTTTCTGAACAAATGACTTCCACCAAGTGCTGCTGAAAGGTAACTTTCTGATCACAAAATTTTTAACCATTTTTGGTTTTATATGAAATTGATGGATTAAAAATCCTATTCATATAATTCGTACTCAGATTTAAAACTGAGTATTTATAGGAGTTGAGTTTTTGACTTTTTCGTCATGGATGTCCATGGTAAGGAGTGCAAGCACCATGCTTATGATGACCACTTGCACTCCGGTCGAAACATCCATATCACTCCAAAATTGTGGAAGAAAAACAAATGTTTTTCCTTTTCATTTTTTGAACAAATGACTTCCACCAAGTGCTTCTGAAAGGTAACTTTCTGATCACAAAATTTTTAACCATTTTTGGTTTTATATGAAATTGATGGATTAAAAATCCTATTCATATAATTCGTACTCAGATTTAAAACTGAGTATTTATAATAGTTGAGTTTTTGACTTTTTCGTCATGGATGTCCATGGTAAGGAGTGCAAGCACCATGCTGATGATGACCACTTGCACTCCGGTCGAAACATCCATCTCACTCCAAAATTGTGGAAGAAAAACAAATGTTTTTCCTTTTCATTTTTTGAAGGTGTTTAAATTAACAACAGTGTCAATAAATGAGTCTACTAAGAAATAGAAAAAGTTATACGAAGACAAATTTAATCTTTAACACTGCTTTCAGAAAAAACTAGAGCAACTTGAAATATTTAACTAACCTCAAAAAATTACTCAAATTCTGAAATAAAAAATTTAACGAAATTAAATGTAGGAAAGATTATAAAAGGAAACTCGCATACGAATTTAGTTAATTTTCACTTTAATTCACACTTATACAAGTTTATATACGAATCGGTAAATTACATTTCACGGTTAACTAACTGTCGTAAAAATAAAAATGTTCAGTTACGATATGGGCAAGAAAATAATCAACGGTTAATGAATTTCATACATGAATAGCATTACCGTAAAGGCATAAATTATTCAGATGAAAATTTCATTAAATTGACTATTTGCACAATAGTTGGGCCTAACTGATTTTAAATCTTTATTCTTTTTACATACAATGATAATTCACTTCAATTCAAATTCACTCAACAAAAATATATAAATCTTAATTACACTGCTGAAAATAAAATGGTTAAGTAAAATATAAAGTTCAAAACAGAAAAAAATATTGAATAAGTTATTAAATTCTGTCACCAAAAAATGTTCTTGTAGTCAAATGCTAATCT
Source organism: Leptarthrus brevirostris (assembly GCA_964036015.1). Classification (NCBI taxonomy): domain Eukaryota; kingdom Metazoa; phylum Arthropoda; class Insecta; order Diptera; family Asilidae; genus Leptarthrus; species Leptarthrus brevirostris. The sequence goes on from OZ038375.1 coordinate 62,578,716, forward strand.
AAAGCATAATTTGACTACTTACTTTAAGTTCGAATTATAGATGAAATTCACGGAAAGAAAAAAATATATAAAAAAAACGTAATGTAAAAATTTCAAACTAAATTAAAACAAAGATTACTCGTTAACACCTTGACGCTTAAATTGATTTCCACACAAATCAAATTAAAAAATAAAAATAAAAACCTTTGTTTTTCGATTTGCACAAAATGGCTGCCAAATTCAACTTCTTTAACAATTTTAAAAATAAACTTATCACACTTGCAACTTTTAAAAATCACTACTAGAATGAGAGCGAGTTGACATTTACAATGCCCTTTTATGCTTTCTGCTATCGCCATTTCCCCTCCAAAAATTACATATTACTATTATTTTGCGTATTTCTAACTAAAACCCCCTTGCAAACTGGTTTTGTTAGATTCCTTACTATTTTTGTGAATTTATTAATCTAACTTTATTAAATAAAAAATATGATTTATGCAGAAATTTAATTAAATTAAAAATATCCTATGAAATGGCGACAGCAGAAAAGCTCATAATTACAACGAACTAAACCCACATCCTTGCGCCTTTTTCCTTCTCACTTCTACCTTGTGCGTCTCTTTCGCACTCATTGGGTAAATATAATTTAATAAAATCGTGAATTATTCAACAATTACGTAATTCACCGCGATTCGGGCATTACCAAATGATTCCTCGTGAAAAGTCACCCCAATTTCATGTGACGTTCGTTGTCAGAAATTGAAGAAACGTCAGTTCGCGGTTTCTAAGTTCGTGTCGTGGTCGCGATATTTTATTCCAAATTTGGATTATTTACGTGTGCTAAACAGGTAAGTGGTCTTTAAATGTATTACGTGTGATGTGTTGTGCATGATTTGTGAAAAAAGTGGGCAAAAACTGCCGAATTACATGTATTTGGAGTCAGGTGCATCAGATGTCACAGGTATACAAAACACAAGATAATTACCCGTAACTGATACACCTGACTTCCCAACATGTTTAATTCTTATTGCCGACACCCATATTATGCTTTTCTGTTATCAGGTGTCGGCAATATACAACATATTTCATGTTTCATGCCTCTCATGAAATGCATGTTGTTGTTGTTGTGCTCCAAGAAATTTGTGTAATTTTGTGAGTTATAAATTTCTTGGAACCTTTTGTTTTGTTGTGTTAAAATGCTTTAATTAATTTTCTTCTTTCTTTTTTAGGATTCATAGGACAGATGGAATGGAAATGCCTGTAGACTTCCCAGGCAATCAGGTAGGTATGATTGACAACACTTGGAAAAAATAAATTTTAATTCGTTTTTATTTTTTAGGGATCATTGAACATTCTCCCCCCCCCCCCCCCCCCGTTGAACCGTTCGGTTCAACATGAATTTTTTTATGCCCCTTTTGTGAAAACTATGTAGCAGCAACGTGCCATTCTCCCTGACTGGTGTAGACAGCTTCGGGTCGGTGTAGCGGGTGGCCGCCATAGGATCTGGCCCAGCGGACTGGGTTAATCCACTAGGACCCGCTTCTGGAACACCTTGTACTATCTCCCTTGGCGTAATTTCTTCGTCCACGATTGGCTCAGGGCTGCTCGGTGGAGTGAAAAATATTTCCTCGTCGATCTTGAGGAAGTCTTCGTTACTAGATTGAGACGACATCTGAAAAAATTTGCTTAATTTACTGAGATGTCGGAAATCTGGGGACAACACAACATAAAAAACATCAACATGCACCAAGTACCGACACCGTCACATCGAACTTTGGTAATGTATAGATGTCTCTACCGGTAGACGACATAACTGTGAGATTGGTCGTTTGAATGAACTATCCCGCGTTTTGACTTGGACGACTCTAACTAGACCATCCTTGCCTGGAAAGACTTTTTCGACTATTCCTAATGGCCAGTAAGTCGGGGTTAACATCTCGCTCTTTAATAAAACGACATCTCCCTTCTGAATGTTTTCAGTAGTGGTATTCCATTTCGGTCGTTGTTGCAACTGGTTTAAGTAGTCCTTGGACCATCTCTTCCAAAAATGTCTAGCTTGTTGTTGCACATAACTCCATCTTGATGCATATGACATACTTTCTGTATTGGCTTCTGATATAGCTGTTAATGACTGTCCGATTAAAAAATGGGCTAGTGTCAACACGCTAGAATCTTCTGGAGAGTTGGTCACATAGCAAAGTGATCTGGAATTTAAACAGGCTTCAATTTGCGTAAGAACGGTGGCAAATTCCTCGAATGTTAAAATTGCGTTACCTAATGTTCGACGCAAATGAAATTTAATTGATTCTACGCCTGCTTCCCATATTCCTCCGAAGTGAGGCGTAGCTGGTGGGTTAAAGTGCCAGGTGATGACCTTGGACGCAAAGTATTGTGCTGCATCAGTTGTTGATTCCTTGATTGCTCGTTGTAAATCCTTGTCCAAGATTGCCTTACCACCTACGAAATTTGTACCACAATCTGAATAGATATCGGTGCATAGTCCTCGTCTTGCTACAAATCTCTTCAGCGCGGCGATAAAGGCTTCTGACGTTAGTGACGATACTAGTTCAATGTGTATGGCTCGTGTTGCCATACATACAAAGATGCATAGGTAGGCCTTGACACGTTTAGCATTCCTCAGTTGAGATGTCTTGACAGTGAATGGACCAGCGTAGTCTATTGACCTTGTTGAACGGTTTGGTTATGTTAACCCGTGCTGTTGGCAGATTTCCCATTAACTGTGTGGTGTTTGACTTCCGAAATCTGGCACATCTAAAACATTTATGTATTCTGCTTGTTATCGTTTTTCTGGCGTCTAAGATCCAATATTGGCTGCCACTGTGTGCCAGAACTAAAGACGGTCCACCACGCAAACATTCTAAATGTAATTTATCGATCAACAAGGCTGTTACTTGATGATCTCTAGGAAGTATGATCGGATGCTTTTGTCCATACGAAATCATTGCATTTTGTAATCGTCCGCCAACTCTTAGCAAATTGTTACTGTCTAAAAATGGATTGAGCTGGAATAGTTTGCTTTTTGAACTGATGACTTGTTTGTTCTTCAAGCATTTATGTTCGTCTGGAAATGCTGCTTGTTGCACTTAATACAGGACTGTTCTTTCAGCTTGTTGGTAGTCCAGGCCAGACAAGAAGCCAATTTTCTTGTTGTTTACCAACCGAGTAAATGACGAAAATTTATATAAAAGGTTCTCAGTTGGTTTAAGAACAAAGCTGGAGATAGCATTCTTTTTTGCTTCCAGATCAGTTTGTTCGTTGATTCGTTTGCTAGTCGGCCATTCTTTTTCTTGATATACCAACCATTGTGGGCCGTGCCACCAAATTTGATTGTTTAACAATCCTTCCACTGAAAGTCCTCTTGAGGCTAAATCAGCCGGATTATACTGTGTTGGAACATGTCGCCAGTGTTCGTATTTTAGCGTGTCTTGATTCTCGACCACTCTATTGGCCACATATGTTTTCCAACGTGATGGATGATCTCTTATCTATTGTAATGCAATAGTTGAATCGGTCCATGCATATATTTGAAGTGGTTTTAACTGCATGTCCTGAATGGTTTGTTTGAGTAGTCTAGCTAACAATAGCGCACCATTTAACTCCAACCGTGGTATAGTTATGGGTTTTGTTCGAGCAACTCTAGTTTTTGCTGTCAGCAAGTTTACTGAAATTATGCCATCTTCATCGATTGTTCGAATGTATACTGTAGCAGCATATGCCTTGGCTGAAGCGTCACAAAATCCATGCAATTGGAATTGAGTTTTGCTCTGATAGTTTATCCAACGTGGAATTTTTAATTGTGGCAATTTTTGTAGCTCGTGCATGAAGTTTGTCCATTGTGTTGCTATGGCATTGGTTACTTGACTGTCCCAAGAATACCCGGTTATCCATAACGTTTGCATTACCATCTTAGCTACGACTGTAATTGGAGCTAACCAGCCGAGAGGATCATACAATGATGCAATTTCTGACAATATGTTCCTTTTTGTTAACTTCACAGGATCTTGCCGCTGAGGTTCCTTGAACGTGAAGTAATCTGCGACTGGATGCCATAAGATTCCTTATGTTTTGATGGATTCTTGCTCAGCAAAGGATAATGTTCCCTTTAATTCCTGATGTTCTAAAGGGATGTCCTGTAGAACTGTGTTTTCGTTACAAGCCCACTTTCGCAAGTTGAATCCTCCTGAATTCATCATGGCTATGAGCTCTGCTTGTAACCTTTTGGCATCTGAAACGTTGTCTGCTCCTGTTAAAAGATCGTCGACATAGAAGTTGTTCATCGTTGCCTTTGATGCTAAAGGCCATTTCTCTTTTTCATCTTCTGCTAACTGTAACAACGTTCGTATAGCCAGATATGGTGCAGATGAAGTTCAAAACGTGACTGTCTTCAGTTTGTAATCCTTAGTTTGTTTGGTTATAGGATGAGTCCACACTATTCGCTGATAAGTTTGATGTTCTGGATGAATCCTAATCATCCTATACATTTTTTCAATATCGGCTGTCATAGCTACCTTGTATTTTCTCCAATTTAACAATGTAGCAAATAGTTTGGGTTGTAAAGTTGGTCCTGTTAACATATGTTCGATAAGAGATTTTCCATTACTCGTTTTACAAGATGCATCAAGGACGACGCGAAGCTTCGTGGTGCTACTTTCTTTGAAGACAGCATGATACGGATTATAATAGTGTGGTGCATTTGCTGTTGGAAGACTCGTTTCTTCCATGTGACCAAGTTCTAGGTATTCGTCGAGACACTTGGTGTACTCCCTTTCTAATTCCGGCCTTCTAGAAAATTGCCTTTGCAGTGTTAGAAACCTAGACATTGCTTGTTGTCTTGATTGTCCTAGTAAGGGAGCCTTATTGTTTGAAAATGTCAGCTTGACTTGGTATTGTCCATTTTCCAGTCGTTTGTATGTTTGCTTGTAATAAAGTTGACAGTCTTCTTCTTCCTTAGTGAGCCGTGGCTCTGAGATGATTTCTTCTGTCTCCCGAAATTGCTTGACTTGTTCGTTTAAGTCGCAGTCAACCGTTGTGACTGAAAAGGAAGCGGTATTCCTTTTTTCTGCTTGTGTTGCTGATCCTAGTAAGATCCAACCAAGACTTGTGTTGATTGCTACTGGATCTGTTGTTGCTCCTCTACAAATACCTTCTCGTATTATTTGTGCGTAGACCGAAGCACCTAGTAATGCGTCAATCTTACCAGGTTTCCAAAATGTTGGATCAGCTAATTGAAGTCCTAATATGTGTTGAAGCTGCTCTGCTTCCACCACCCGTTGTGGCAAAAAATCCGTGATTTTCTTCAGGACTAGGAAGTGTTCTTCCAATAGGACTGTGTCCGTTTGACACGCCTTTAGTTTCAGCAATGTTTGCTTACGTGCTCTCGATGTAGAGCTCGTGCTCAATCCTGTAATAGTTACTGAAGTTGATGTGCATGTTGCACCTAATATTTGACAAGCTGCCTCAGTTATAAATGATGATTGTGATCCTGGATCTATGAGGCATCGAAGTAAACTTGGTTTACCTTGCTTGTGTTGTGCCATTACTAACGCCGTTGATAGTAATGCATGTTGATTTTGTCTTGTGACAAAAGTTTGTAGTGTGTGCTCATTAATAGTTGATGCTTCTGAATGAACGTTGGAATCATGCCTTGTTTGGTTGTTAGCATAATTCGCTTGTACCTTGGCTTGGTGTGGATTGTTCCTTAAAGCTTGTTGTAGTGAATTTTCTTCGTGTAGTGACGTGTGGTGTTTCTGTTGACATTTAAAGCATCTATATTTGCTCGTACATTTGGTGACTGTGTGATGGCTGGAGAAACAGTTTAGACATCTTCCAGAAGAAGTAATTGTCTTGCGCTTGCTGGCTGTATTCATCTTCTGGTATGTCGGACATTTTGCATCAAAGTGTTTGCGTTGACATGCTGGACATATGTTGTTGTTAGCAGTGAGGTATGATAAAGTTTTCTCCTTCGTGAAGTGTGTTGCTTGCTTGGGTTTGGATGCAATAGTGTCTGATATTGACTCTAAAATTTTCAAACGAGTATTTAAAAATGATCTGAATTGTTGAAACTCTGGTAATTTTTGATTGGAGCCTTGTTCTTCTTCCCATAGTTTCAATGTAGTAAATGGCAGCTTTTGTACTAACAAATATATCAATAATACGTCCCAAGAACTTGTATTGACTTCCAAACATTTCAATTGTTGTAGCACTTCTTCGGTGACATCTATTAATGACTTCAACCCTTTGGTTTCCATGTTCAACTTGGGTTGATTCACAAGTGTTTTCAGCTGATGGTTGACTAGAATACGTTTGTTCTCGTATCGCTCCTTTAATTTATTCCATGCTGTCTCGTAATCTTGGTCTATTATTGGTGTATGTCTTAAGAATCTTTCTGCATCACCCACTAGACACGATTTCAGATGATGTAGCTTTTGTACTGGTGTGATTCTCATGTTGCTATGCACCAATGATACGAACATGTCATGAAATGATCTCCACATGTCGTATTCACCATTAAAAGTCGGTAACGAGATTCTAGGCAACATTGCTTCCTGTTGTGGCGTTGAATTATTTGTTGGTGTAATAATAGTGCTGTTTGCCTCCGACGGACTTGAAATTTTGCGAAGGCCTTCAACTAATTCGCTGCGATAATCCGTGTATTTTGTTTCTAAAATGCTGAAATTGTCTTCTTCTATATAGCTATGTGTTTTTTGGTGTTTAATTTTGACAAATTTATTTTAATCGTCATGTCTACTGTGTTGTATTCATTCCACAGTTTCCTTAGATCTGAACTTTTGACCTCGTAAAATCCTTGAGTCCTTTTAACTAAAGCTGTCTTGCGTCCATTTTCAATTAACTTTTCGATCCGTGATCGCATTATTTGTTCTTGGGCTATTAAATTTGTCAACTCCGCCATTTTGAATTTGGTTTATATTGCATTGGTACCTTGCAATATGTCACGATTTGATAATATACGTAGATTGACTTTGTATTTACGTAAACCGAACTTGTATTTTAAAACTCAAAAATTAAAGTGAAAAACACGATTTGTATACTTTTCCTGGATGGAACCACCAAACAAAATGTTCAAGAAAGCAATAATGAAATTGCTAAAGAAGAAAAAAATTTAAACAAGGTGTTTAAATTAACAACAGTGTCAATAAATGAGTCTACTAAGAAATAGAAAAAGTTATACGAAGACAAATTTAATCTTTAACACTGCTTTCAGAAAAAACTAGAGCAACTTGAAATATTTAACTAACCTCAAAAAATTACTCAAATTCTGAAATAAAAAATTTAACGAAATTAAATGTAGGAAAGATTATAAAAGGAAACTCGCATACAAATTTAGTTAATTTTCACTTTAATTCACACTTATACAAGTTTATATACGAATCGGTAAATTACATTTCACGGTTAACTAACTGTCGTAAAAATAAAAATGTTCAGTTACGATATGAGCAAGAAAATAATCAACGGTTAATGAATTTCATACATGAATAGCATTACCGTAAAGACATAAATTATTCAGATGAAAATTTCATTAAATTGATTATTTGCACAATAGTTGGGCCTAACTGATTTTAAATCTTTATTCTTTTTACATACAATGATAATTCACTTCAATTCAAATTCACTCAACAAAAATATATAAATCTTAATTACACTGCTGAAAATAAAATGGTTAAGTAAAATATAAAGTTCAAAACAGAAAAAAATATTGAATAAATTATTAAATTCTGTCACCAAAAAATGTTCTTGTAGTCAAATGCTAATCTAAAGCATAATTTGACTACTTACTTTAAGTTCACTTTGAATTATAGATGAAATTCACGGAAAGAAAAAAATATATAAAAAAAAACGTAATGTAAAAATTTCAAACTAAATTAAAGCAAAGATTACTCGTTAACACCTTGACGCTTAAATTGATTTCCACACAAATCAAATTAAAAAATAAAAATAAAAACCTTTGTTTTTCGATTTGCACAAAATGGCTGCCAAATTCAACTTCTTTAACAATTTTAAAAATAAAATTATCACACTTGCAACTTTTAAAAATCACTACTAGAATGGGAGCGAGTTGACATTTACAATGCCCTTTTATGCTTTCTGCTATCGCCATTTCCCCTCCAAAAATTACATATTACTATTATTTTGCGTATTTCTAACTAAAACCCCCTTGCAAACTGGTTTTGTTAGATTCCTTACTATTTTTGTGAATTTATTAATCTAACTTTATTAAATAAGAAATATGATTTATGCAGAAATTTAATTAAATTAAAAATATCCTATGAAATGGCGACAGCAGAAAAGCTCATAATTACAACGAACTAAACCCACATCCTTGCGCCTTTTTCCTTCTCACTTCTACCTTGTGCGTCTCTTTCGCACTCATTGGGTAAATATAATTTAATAAAATCGCGAATTATTCAACAATTACGTAATTCACCGCGATTCGGGCATTACCAAATGATTCCTCGTGAAAAGTCACCTCAATTTCATGTGACGTTCGTTGTCAGAAATTGAAGAAACGTCAGTTCGCGGTTTCTAAGTTCGTGTCGTGGTCGCGATATTTTATTCCAAATTTGGATTATTTACGTGTGCTAAACAGGTAAGTGGTCTTTAAATGTATTACGTGTGATGTATTGTGCATGATTTGTGAAAAAAGTGGGCAAAAACTGCCGAATTACATTTATTTGGAGTCAGGTGCATCAGATGTCACAGTTATACAAAATACAAGATAGTTACCTGTAACTGATACACCTGACTTCCCAACATGTTTAATTCTTATTGCCGACACCCATATTATGCTTTTCTGTTATCAGAAAAAAGAAATTTGTTTACCTTTGTGAGTTACAAATTTCTTGGAACCTTTTGTTTTGTTGTGTTAAATGCTTTAATTAATTTTCTTCTTTCTTTTTTACGATTCATAGGACAGATGGAATGGAAATGCCTGTAGACTTCCCAGGCAATCAGGTAGGTATGATTGACAACACTTGGGAAAAATAAATTTTAATTCGTTTTTATTTTTTAGGGATCATTGAACATATATAAAAAAAATGTTTCACGATCGAAAAGTGTAGACAGATTTTAAATTGAAAGTCACTCATTCGATTGTATATGAACCCGTAAACGCTTAGTCCCGCGCGCGAATTTCCTTTCGCGGGGGCCCGTATGTGGTACCCCCCGGTCCCAAATTTCGTCTCTACGGGCCTGCTTTTACTAACTGCATATTATCACAATACTTGCCCAGACTTAAACGGTCTGGCTCCTAATTAAACAACCGAATTATTGTCTGGCAAATTCATTTTATATCTTTTGATAGCTGACTAACATCATATTAAAATTTCAGCCATACTGAAATTCTTTAAAAATAATTTTTTTTAATTAGAAAATAGTATCTGGCACAGGGTTATCAACAACGAAAGTGTCTGGCAATAATAAATTTGTGTCTAAAAACCAGCCTACCTGAAATTCTATGTCGAAAACGTTGCCAGCTCTTATACTATGATGTTTGCATATTTTCAGAGGATAATGGACTCTGTGCTGCAAGGTGCAACTTAGATATTCGCTGTTCTAGACGGGATATAACACTAACTGCCCAATCTTCATATTTTGCAATTAAGTCAAATTCTTTTGAGTATTCCTCCCTTTTAATTTATGAGCGAACATCGGCATTAGCTTTATTTAAATTATCGTTAGCTGTGTTGAGCCTTTGAATGTACGTTGACAATTCTACCTCGATCAGGTCCAAATTTTCTGAATTTTCCCGGCAAAGTCGCAAATCGTTAGAATGAAGATAATCCGTGGCTGCATTCGCAACCTTGGTAATCTGATCCCGATAAGTTCCGCGATAACTCAACTCCATTTTCTTGTATATGGCTTTGTATCGTGAAATATAACCGATTACATTGCTCAATTAAATTCCCTGTTCCCGGGTTTCGGCAGCAAATGTTAAAAGGATTAATTCTAGGAACGGGATCCTTTTATGAAAAGCCCTCGAGTCAATTTAAAACAAAGAATTTTATTGCAAAGAAGCGATCGGTTTAAGGGCTACGTGAAGACTAACTTCAAATATAAATGATGCAATTCTCTTACAAAGGTTCTTTGTCTGTGTGCATAATGAACATACATTAAAGATTTTCATAAAGAGCTAGACATTTTTAACAGTGTCTATCCTAAGAACATCCCAAAAAATTAGTACAGTGCAATATTTTCCACGATGTTTTGAATGACTGGCCTAAATAGTTTTATTTGACTTCACAGAAACCGCTAAAAAGCATAAAATAATTTTTAATTTTATATCTTTTACGACATTTTGAAGTCGGTGCAAATCAAACAAACCAAACAACTATAACAAAAGTATTTAATCGTCCTTCCTTATGATTCCGTGAGCTGACACGGTCAGGTAGTTTTACATATTATCTTCAATTGTGGTTGGGTAATTGTTTTGTTTGTTTAGTTTGCACCAACTTCAAAAAGTCGTAAAAGATATAAAATTAAAATTTTTTTTATGGTTATTAGGCTTTTTGTGAAGTCACTTAAACTTTTTTTTAAAAACTATTTTATTGAAAAACTTCATTTGAGCTTAGATCGAAAACGATATTTATCTTATTTACTTAGGCCAGATCTATTTAATATTTGGACTTAGTACTGCCTCAAAGTAATGTTAGGTAAACCTGAAAAATTTTAAAACTACGCACATATCTATACTAATAGGCTTCTGACATTAAAACCGGAATCGATCAGGTGTGACGAATGACGTATCATTATATCAAAACAAAAATTCCAGAACTGTATGAGTAGGTCTCAACATCACGATATTTACAAGATCTATGTCCAAGTTACTTGAATCGGTTTCTCTGTTTGATATAAAACAACACCAAAATAATAGTATAGCTTCCAAATCTAGCCTGGGTCATAATTTTGCCACCGTTTGTGATAATTAGGCTACCTAAAGTATGTTGACCTTAGTATTGATTAAAAAAAACTTCTCATCTGATAGGTTAGTACAAAAAAAAGGATAGATGCAGACTTGTTTGTACATATCTTATTAGACGCACTAAAAAAATATCCGCACTGCCTTGGAGTTGGTGAATGTGAATGAAAGGTCCCTGAAGGTGCTCCTCTTAAGGTGTGATTAATTAATGTGTGACTCACATTTCAAATTCGAACAAACGAAATCAAAAAACAATTTTGAAATTCTTAATACAAACAGCAGTTCTTCCGTAAATCACGATAAGAAGTCGCACCCATCTCAGACACAATTGCCAATTATTTCACGACCCAAATTCAGTGGAGCTATACTGACTGATCTCTTTTTAACCGACTTCCCAAAAAGAAAGAGGTTATAAGTTTGACGTGTAGATTTTTTTTTAAGTGTGACCAGGCATAACTTCGTTTTTTGTTGGGTAGAACATGTTCACCAATTAGTACCATACCAAACAAATTTTTTATTTTTTTTGTATATAGTATGATCCCTTATTGAAAAGTAACAAAACTATTTTTCTACTCTTACATCACGCCATTATCAGAAAACGTCGCTGTTGGAGCAAGTACGTTTGGTGTAGTGGACGGAGGATACTTGCATCCTAAGGTTATGGGGCAACGGAACAGCTCAGTGATGGGAAATAGCAGCTGCTTGCATTACCTACACGTACAAACATTTTGGACAAATTTGTCAGTTGTATTCGATGGCTACCCAGAAGAGGGGCTGCTAGGAGCACAAAAAACGCAGAGCGGCTACGCCGTTATGCAGCCTCGGCTTGTAGCGACGTCATTTTTGAAGAATCGACACTGATCAAAGTGCCCCAAGGAAAGTTATTGTCCAACCCAAAAGACAAGCAGCGCTTGATTTTCTCCATCTGCACTGGACTGGATATATAACGGTCCGAAACGAAGCAAGCCCCAGAAGACGCCGACTGGCTCATTGAGAGGACAGCATTGGAGAAGAGCGAGGAGCACGAGCACGTCATAATCCCTGGAGAGGATGGCGACTTCTTGGTACTTGTAATATGACACAACATTGTGAATCACTGTCAGCACCACCTATAGGTGAAAGGATAAACTATCGTTCCGTTGCTATCTGAACCCTCTCTAAACACAGCGAAGTTGGTTACGGTTGACAGTACCAACATGACAGAACTTCCTTCATAAAGAAGATGTCACATTTTTCTGCTGTACGTCAACGAACATACACCACTCAGTAAGTGTTCAATTTAATTAAAATAATTCTGTTTTTACCACAGCCATCGTGCTAGGTGCCCTTCGTTGTTTATGGCCACTGTTTCTTACACGAGATTGCAATAAAATTTATTTATATTAATTGATCAAATTAAAAACACCACCTTTAAAATTCAAATATTTACTTCTCAATAATTTATAATTCCGATTACAATTCAATCAACAAAAACGAATTCAAGTTTAATTTAAATTAATTCCAAGAGATAATTCTAAGTAATAATTACACGACCGATTTCCACTAATTGCAGATTCAAAGTGAGTTACCGATTCAGTATCGGTTTTTAAAATCCAACTATCTTAACTGATTCATCTAGCCGTTAAACTCCACCCAGAGTTCTAGACAAATCATTATTTATTTTCTTCCTCTAGAAAATTCCCTTATTTACAACAATTAATTGTTCTTTTTAGCTCTACTAGCCGACAGGTGGCAGTAACTTAGTTTTCAATTGTATAACAAGAAGTGACTGAGACATAGTAAGTATAATTTCTTCATACATTTCTTGATATTATTTGTTGTTAACTTGTGGCCTTAATTAATAACGTAAGTTTTAATGATATTGTCATGAATTCGTTGAAATCGGTCGTGTGTACATTTATGTTGCTTTTTAAGATTATTTGTTTACATGAGTATTTGAATGGTTTTACAATAATTTTTTCTTTACATTTTCCAGAACTTGAGGCGATACATTTCTTTCAATGGATGGATGGACATATCAGATAAGTATTGCATTTTTTGTTCTCGATTCTTTGTGGTGGTTTTGTTTCAATTTTTCAGGTCGCTGACATCGTTATCCCGGGCCTTGGAGCCTATGGATCCAATTGGAAAAATTTAGAAGCATTAGTGTATGATAGGTTCTGAGGATTAACATTTCACGAATGAACAGGATTGTTGCGACAGGTAAGGGGAATTGTTGGTTGGAATTTATTTGTAAAGGAAATGTGCTAGTTTAGTGGTTGGGAGTTTGTTTTGGTTTTTGGTGTTTTTTGGTTTTTGTTTTGTATCTTCAGGTTTGGTTATTATCTTTAATAGGTAAAAGACACAATTTTACAATGGGCCTTTTCAATGTCCCATTTTTTGTTTTAAGTGTTAATCTGCTATTGCCTAAGACTCGTTTTAAATGGAACTTGGCGGATTTTACTCCAGCTTCGTACAAGCCATTGAAATGTGTCGCACCAGGTGGACTGAAGTGCCAATTAATGCCTTCAGTGGTTAGCAATTGTGGGAGTTCAGTTTCTAATTTTTTGGTATATTTGCTTAAATCCTTATTCAATACTGCTTTAGCACCGACGAAATTCGTTCCACAATCGGTATAAATTTCACTTGGTCTACCTCTTCTGCTTGTGAATCGTTTGAGGGCGGCCAGAAAAGCTGCTGTTGTAAGTTCGGACACGACTTCGAAATGGATTGCTCGTGTAACGAAGCAGACAAAAAAAAGTATCCTTTAGTGGACTTATATCCTTTTCCCTTGCTTATTCTAATATCCATCGGTCCACAATAATCTGTCGCTGTATGGCTAAAGGGTTTTGAAGCACTGATTCTGGTATTAGGGAGACTTCCCATTAATTGGTTTTTAGTTGCTTGTATTAAACGAAAACAGGTTATGCACTTGTGGATTCTAAATCGAATAGAATTGCGGCCATTTAGAATCCAATATCTTTTTCTCAAAAGTCCGAGCATTAATTGGACGTTACCATGAAGTGTGACAATGTGCATTTCGTCGATTATTAGCTGAGTAATAATGTGGTTGCTTGGTAATATAATTGGATGCTTTTCATGCCTGTTTTTTAAATTCATATTTTGGTTCAAGTGCTTTATTTCATCGGCGAATTCAATTTCTTGTGATTTCTTGATCCAAAGCATTAAGGAAACGTTGATTTCTTCTAAACTAATCCAGTTGGGGTGTGTTTTCCCTTTTCTACAAAGTTCAGCGAATCTGATACAGAGTGATGTCACACGCAATAATTTTCTCAAAGTTGAAAATCGTTTGATGATATCAGCAAAAAAATTCGTTGCTTCTGTTGTGAAGTGAACCTTGATAGGTTTTGCTTCTAAATCATTGGTTTTATGCTGAAGTTTGTCCGGCCAATGTTTCTCTGGTTGACTCAACCAAGTGGGGCCTTTTCACCAAAGAGGATGTTCCTTTAATTGTTTAGGTGAAAGACCTCTTGTCGCACAATCTGCTGGATTATGCTCTGTGGGAACATGACGCCAACTCTTCCCTGGTATCGTGGACTGAACTTCAGAAACACGGTTTGCAACAAAAACTTTCCATCGATTTGGGTGGCTATGTAACCAAGACAGAACAATTGATGAGTCTGTCCAGGCATGGAGTTCAAATTTTGAGTTAAGAGATTCCTTCACGCGAACATATAACCTTGCCAATAAAGTAGCTCCACATAGTTCCAAACGCGGCAGGCTTATTTGCTTAATAGGTGCTACCTTTGATTTTGCAACTAGTAGGTTCGTTCGAATTTGACCAGTTTTTAATATCACTCTGACATATATTGCCGCAGCATATGCATGAATTGAAGCGTCGCAAAATCCATGGAGTTGTACAACGTCCTCTTGCCCATAAAACTGAATCCATCTAGGAATAGTAAGTTTTCTATTTCTTTGAGTTCTGCTTTAATTAAATTCCACGCCCGAAGAATGTCTTTTGGTACTTCTTCGTCACAATCTGTTCCTCTAAGCCACAGTGATTGCATCAATATTTTTGGATGAATAATAACAGGAACTAGAAAACCCAGAGGATCGTAAATTTTTGATAAATCTGATAGAAATTGTCTCTTAGTAACATTCATCGAAATTTCATAATCAATGTTGATTTTATATTTAAAAATGTCTGCTTGAGGGCACCAATAAATGCCAAGTGTCTTTACTCCGTCATGTAGGCCTATTAAATGTAGACCACTGGCTTCAATGTTTTCTGTTGGTATAGTACTGAGTACTTCCGGCTTATTGGACATCCACTTCCTTAAGTTGAAACCTCCAGCTTGAAAAATTTTTAATAATTCATTCTTTAATTTTAGTGCTTGCGAAATGGAATTAGTTCCGGTCAAAAGATCGTCAACATAAAAATCACTTCGGATAACCTCTGATGCTAAAGCAAACCGATGATTCTCGTCCGATGCTAGTTGTTGAATAGTTCTAATTGCTAAGAATGGAGCGCATGCTGTTCCAAACGTAACTGTATTAAGATAGAATTCCTTGATTGGTTGTAATGGAGAGGAGCGCCATAGAATGCGCTGATACGAGCATCTTCTTCGGCTACCTTGATTTGTCGATACATTTTTTCCAGATCGGCCGTAAAAACAACAGCATGTTTACGCCATCTAAGTAATATAGAAAAAATATCATCTTGCAGTGTTGGTCCAACTAATAATGTATCGTTTAATGATAAACCTCCTTCAGTTTTACTGGATGCATCAAACACAACTCGAAGTTTTGTCGTGGTACTCTCTTTGCAAACAGCATGATGTGGCAGGTAATTACAAACATATTGCTCTTTGTTATTTTCGTCATAACCAATCAGTTCTCTTTCAGGTATCGAGACGGGCTTCATCTGCTCTAGTGCTAAATACTCATCCAGGCATGTTGAGTATTCCTTTTGCATTGTAGGATTTTTACTTAGTTTGGCTTCTAAATATTTGAGTCGCATTATAGCTTTACCTTTACTTTTTTCAAGCATTGGTCGTGTATTATTTTTAAATGGCAATTTGACTTCATATCGCCCGGTTGATAAACGTTTAACTGTCCTTTTGTAAAAGTCTTCGCATTGTTGCTCTTCTGTGGTCCAGTATTTTGTTGAGATGTTCTCTTCTAATTCGCAAAACTTCCTGAGTTGATCATCTAAATCCGCCCTTGCATGCAAATTCACAATTTCGACTTGATTAGTTTTCGGTTTCGAGATGGCTCCGGATAAGATCCACCCAAAGGATGAATTCTGAGCAATTGGAGTGCCTTCTGGGCCATTGCTTAAGCCTTCCAAAATGATTTTGCAATACACATCAGCTCCTCTAATCATGTCGATCTTGCCGGGTTGGTTGAACTGTGGATCCGCTAATTGAATATTATTTAAATGGCTCCAAACTGGATTATATAGCAAGGGCTTCGAAGGAAGTACGTCGGTTAGATGTGCGAGTACAAGAGCTTCGACTGCAACTTCAAAGTTTGGATTAATCAAAGACTCCAAAATAACATTAACGCGCTTTCGTGATATAGCAGTAGCCTCATTTCCAAGCCCCTTGATATTCGTTTTGATTGCAGATCCTGGCAGCCTTAGTTGTTGTACTATTGCTTCCGTGATAAAAGTCATTTGCGAGCCAGGATCTATTAACGCTCTTATGACCATTTTGGTTCCGTGTTCGTTTCTGACGCTTATGAGTGCTGTAGCTAACAAAACCTCATCCAGAGAGTAGGAATGACTGATGTGAAATGAACTGGTAGATGGGGTTACGTTTCTGTGGTGTGTATCGTTTGGACGTGTTTGCGAAGGATCGATCATGTTTATGATAGCGTTTTTATCATGTAGTAAAGTGTGGTGTTTATGTTTACAAATAAAGCAAGAACCTTTGCATGGACAATTTGATGAAATGTGTCCTTGACCTAAGCAGTTAGAGGAGAGTCCTTTTTCTTTCACTATTAAACGTCTTCCGTTGTAATCAGACTTTAGAAACTCTGGACATTGACGTAAGGGATGTGAGTCTGAACATAAAACACAATTGCGCGTTTTTGTTAAGTAGTAGGCTTGCCTTTCTTGTACTGGCTTCGAAGAAAATTTAAATTTTGTTGGAATATTTAGTGCTTCTAACGCACGAACTTGACCTTCGAGAAAATTGTTAAGTTCCTCAAATTTTGGATACTCTCGATTTGAACCTATGTTTTGTTCCCAAAGTTTCTTAGTGTCTGGAGGTAATCGCTCCGTAACAATGTGAGTTAAAATAATATCCCATCCTTTAGTATCAATGTTTAAATTATTTTGTAATGATTGAATACACTCGTTGGTGGTGTCAACCAGTTTGCGTAAAGCGAATGAGGAATCTTTAGTGATGTATGGTTGTGAAAACAAAGTCTTTAATTGAGTTCTGATTAATATTCTTGGATTATCGTAACGATTCTTTAACGTTGACCATGCCGAATGATAATTCGCCTCAGTAATTGTATAATGCCGCAATAACTGTTCAGCTTCACCTTGTAAGCTCGATTTTAAATAATGTAGTTTTTGTACTAAAGGCAAAGATTTGTTTGAATATATAAGTGTGACGAATAAGTCATGGAATGATGACCACATTTTATAATCCCCACTAAATTTAGGTAGACTGATTTTTGGCAGATTCACTTCTTCTTTTTCAACTACTATCTTTTGTTCTTCATTAGATTCGTTCTTATTTTTCGGATTCTATTTCCGATTTTGCTTCAATATATAGTTCTTGTAGTTCTGAATAAGTTTCGCCCGTTAGATATTTTTTATGTTTCTCTCTTATTTCCGCGGTTTCCTGTACGAGAAAAACTTCTTTATGATGTTTCTTGAATTCAACCCAATGCTCACTCAAAGTTCGAATACGGTTTTCTAAATTATTTTTTGTTTTTCGCACTTTGGGATCTTTTTTAAAATTTTTGTAACATCTTTGCATCATGTCAAAAGTATCCATTTGTTGCTTAATTAATTGATCCATTCTTTCCATTTTTAAATTTGGTACGTATGCTTTTGCCAATAAATTAAAAGTAAAATAAATGGAATTCGCTTACCAATTGCTTCTGTTATTTCACTTGTGATTTAACCTTCAGAGTTTTCTGCAACTTTTATTCACTCGATTTAATTATAGTTCAAAGTTTTCAGTTTATACTTCCACGTTTCTTCACTGTGATTTAATTGTTCATCACCGCATTAAAACTAAGTTCAATGTAATTCACTGTCTTATTTCACGTATTAAATGTTCAAAGCTTAGTTTTTGATGATATTATAATTTCACTGATTTTTCTATATTTGGCTGCGAAGGACCATAATGTTTCTTACACGAGATTGCAATAAAATTTATTTATATTAATTGATCAAATTTAAAACACCACCTTTAAAATTCAAATATTTACTTCTCAATAATTTATAATTCCGATTACAATTCAATCAACAAAAACGAATTCAAGTTTAATTTAAATTAATTCCAAGAGATAATTCTAAGTAATAATTACACGACCGATTTCCACTAATTGCAGATTCAAAGTGAGTTACCGATTCAGTATCGGTTTTTAAAATCCAACTATCTTAACTGATTCATCTAGCCGTTAAACTCCACCCAGAGTTCTAGACAAATCATTATTTATTTTCTTCCTCTAGAAAATTCCCTTATTTACAACAATTAATTGTTCTTTTTAGCTCTACTAGCCGACAGGTGGCAGTAACTTAGTTTTCAATTGTATAACAAGAAGTGACTGAGACATAGTAAGTATAATTTCTTCATACATTTCTTGATATTATTTGTTGTTAACTTGTGGCCTTAATTAATAACGTAAGTTTTAATGATATTGTCATGAATTCGTTGAAATCGGTCGTGTGTACATTTATGTTGCTTTTTAAGATTATTTGTTTACATGAGTATTTGAATGGTTTTACAATAATTTTTTCTTTACATTTTCCAGAACTTGAGGCGATACATTTCTTTCAATGGATGGATGGACATATCAGATAAGTATTGCATTTTTTGTTCTCGATTCTTTGTGGTGGTTTTGTTTCAATTTTTCAGGTCGCTGACATCGTCCTGCTGGGCTAAACAGCCACATAAGCTTCATAGGCCGCCCTGTCTCTGTGAACTTCGCATAATTCGGGAAGTATTTTGAGGGACGAATCATTGTCCGAAATAAGCGAAGGAGGGTGGAAATTTTTCAACGCCTGAAAATCAGGACGACCGAACAAAGTTTACCCAGGTGCTTTTTTGTTACACCACGAAGCTGATCCGGAAAATTATAAAGGTATGCGCTGTATTAATACTTTAAAAGGTTGCTGTCGTAACTTCATATCCCCAAATTACAGAGAATGATCATTTTCTCTGAAAAAGGGAGAAAAAGTAATATAACAAAATGTTGAACTAATTCAACAAAAAGGAAAAGAAGAGATGAAAAACAAAACACGCCGCCAAAGCAAGCACGGCGGATCATCGTCACACGGAGAGCGTCATCCATCAGCAGTCTCATAATTAGGCCAAAGTAAAAGGGGTGAGCCATCTATAGAACATCAGCAATCAAAAATAACCTTAATTTTTTTTAATCGCTGTAATATTCTAACAAGAATAAATAAACATGTAACAGTCTACCACATTTACTTTTTTAAAAACTAACACGGAGTGTAGACCGGTTTCAGCCTTCGGCCATCATCAGTACACTAAATTTCAATTGCAAGCAACATTTACTGCAATGGTCTGCATAGCGGGGAGTGGTAAAGCTCCGTTTGATCATTAAAGCACGCATTGTTATTATTTTTCAGAGCTCTGTAAATTTCAAGTGACTCAAGCAAGTTCAATTTTTTGCCCTCGTCACATATATGCAAAATTTTTGGAGTCGAGTCAGGGATATGTTTACTTTCCAACAGATGTTTGGCATATTTAGATTTAAAATTATTGTTTTTTAAGGAACTGAAGTGTTAATTTATTCTTTCTTTGAAAGCTCGTCCTGTTTGCCCAATATATACTCCTTCACAAGTTGCACATTTTAGACTATAAACCCCGTTTTTATTAATTTTTTCTGTTGTGTCTTTAATGTTAGGTAATAAACTATTCATATTTCTTATGTTTCTAAAACCAACGTTAATATTTTGTTTATTTAATTTCCTAGCGATTTCTTCAGATACTTTTCCACAATATGGTATACTAGCCCATGTTTTATCAATTTCTGCGCTTTTTTTCATGCAAGTTATCTCTTTCATAAATTTATCTTTTAATTTCCTCTTCAGAATACCATCAATGAAGTTATTATTAAACCCATTATTCCTAGCTATACTTTTAATAGTTCTGATTTCTGCTTCTCTGTCAATGTGATCCATTCGTATGAATATTGCTCTGTGTATCATATTATCGAAAGCAGACTGTTTATATCTAAAGTGCGTGAATGACTCTTTATGTATGACTGTATCAGTAAAAGTTTCTTTTCTGTAAATTTTAAATTTGAGTCTATCACCGTGTTTCTTTATCGTTAGGTCTAGGAAATTAATTTGGTTATCCTTTTCTATCTCCATTGTAAACTGAATTTTAGGGTTAAATGAATTTATGAACTTTAAAAAATTATTAAGTTGTCTCATACTACCCGTCCACAGACATAACACATCATCAATATATCTATACCAAAACTTGACGTTATCTAATATTCCATCTTTTGTGTTAAAAATTTTTTCCTCCAAGTTGTTCATGTACATATCTGCTAGTACAGGAGAGATTGGTGATCCCATGGCCAAACCATCATTTTGTTTATAAAACTCTTTATTGAAAACAAAATAATTTTGTTTTAAAACAAGGTCCAGAAGGTACAAAAACTCTGTTTGTTGGTTTGGATTCAGATGCGAATTTTTGATGACTTTTTTACATACCATCTTGCAATCATCAGAAGGGACATTTGTAAATAAGTTAATCACGTCAAATGATACTAATTTTACATTCTTAGGTACCATCGAATGTTCAATTTTATTAATTAATTCAAAAGAGTTTTTAATCGTATAATTAAACGCAGGTGTTTTTGTCTTTTAGGATGCTATTTAACTCTTTAGCTAGTTTATAGTTAGGGCTATTTATGCTAGAAACAACTGGTCTGATGGGTATTCCTTCTTTGTGTATTTTAGGGTAGCCTGATAGTTTTGGCGGTGTTGGGTTCATAGCCTTTAAATATGCAATTTTTAAATCTGTCAGTAAATTCTTACTATTGTCGAGACCTATCCTAATATCACGGTTAAATTTTTTGGTTGGATCACAGTTCAGTTTATTAAAATTATCACAGTTTAAAAAATTATTGACTTTACTTTGATATATGTCTTTTGCCATTATTACGGAGGAATTTCCTTTCAAATCAAATCAAATCAAATCAAATCAAATTTATTACGAGAATTGTACACAAGATGTATCAATCTTATATCGTACATTTACATATGGATCTAATGAATACAATAGTAATGCGTATAGAGTAATTAATTCATATTTTAAAAGTAACACTTTTTAGAAAATGAAATATATGTAACCAAGAAACATTAATTCAAACTTAAAGATTAGGTAACAAAGAATAGCAAGAGTTTAGAAGAAAAAAAATCAACATGTACGTAAAGCAAACTTTTTAGAAATCTTATATATTAGAACCATCGAAACCAAAGAAATTAATTTTAACTACTTATGCCTATTACTCGTGATATAGGAGCCAAGCCGAAAAACCCACTAACCAAAAGCTATAACTTCAGTATTAATCATTACAAAAGTATTAAGACATTATAATGCTGAGAAATGCGTCAGCAATAGTATCCTGAACCTATCGAGAGAACTTGCATTCCGAATATAGATCGGTAAGTTATTCCAAGCGCGAGCAGCTTGAACAAAGAAAGAGTGCTCTAATACTGTTCTATGAAATCGTGGGATTAAAAGGCTATGGTGTCTAGAGGAACTTAGAAACACGAGGTGTTCATAGAGATATTTTGGTGCTTTGTTGCGAATTAGATTAAACATAAAAATTAGCAATTTTATTGTACGATGGTAATCCAATGAGTGTCCCAAGAATTGTGGAATAAAAGAAGAAACGCTATCAAAGCGTCGAAGCCCATGTATAAAACGGAGACAGTCATTAAAAGCGACGTTAAGTCTATGACTACACGAACTATCAAGCTTGGGGAATACTAAGCTACCAAACATAAAGTGAGGAAGAAGCAAGGCTTTGACAAGTTTTGCTCGCAGGTTTCTAGATAGAATATTGGCCGACAGCCAAAGTCGGCGTAGTCCACCGTAAATTTTTCCAAGAGTGTGATTGATGTGGTCACAGCATTTCATCGAAGAACCAATAACCACTCCCAAATTCCTCGCAATACCCACGCGCGGCAGCTGCGGATCGTTAAGCCAAACATTAGATCGGATCGGAGTTAGAATTGTTTTGTGGTAATACGAACTGTGACTTTTGAGGATTCAGGCTGAGATTGTTACTGATTGACCAGTTATATATTCTGTTTAGGTCACCATTAATACGTTCAATATTCCAGTTTAGTCGATCGACAGGACTGCTACTGTAAATCTGCAAATCATCCGCATACATATGAACCTTCACATCCTTAACCACTCCCGGAAGATCATTGATGAAAATACTAAATAGAAGAGGACCCAGGATAGAGCCTTGAGGAACTCCACATGTAAGCGGCTGAGGTCCTGACACTTTATCCGTAACATACAGATAGCCGATGAGGAGAAACCGAAAAGGGACGTCTATTTATGAAGCAAAATACTGTGATTAACACTATCAAACGCCTTCGAAAAGTCAAGCAATACCAGAATACAAGTATGCTTCAAATCAAGAGCAATGCGAAGATCGTGTGTTACTTTGAGCAAAGCCGTTTCACAGCTGTGTTGGGACCGGAGGCCAGACTGCCATGAACACAGAAGTTCATTTGTTTCTAGATATTCTGTTATCTACAAACACATCAACCTTTCTAGAACCTTAGAAAGAAAAGACAAAAGACTAATCGGGCGAAAGTCATTTATATCATTAGGAGATGACGTTTTGGGAATGGCTAAAACAGTAGCCATTCTCCAAATGCGCGGGAAGGATGAGGAGGTCAAGGAATAATTGATGACATGCAGTAATTGATGCAGAATGAAGGGCAGAATCATTTTTAAAAAACGAGGGTGAATATCATCAGGCCCAGTAGCGTCAGATTTTATCGAGAGTATAGCCCTATGCAACTCATCGACCCCCACACAACGGAAAGAAAAATTGGATTCAGACACACCTATAGTCTGTTCAAATGCATCTACTGAAACTTCATTCACTCCCCGTGATGTGAACCGGGCATTTAACTCATTCGGATCGAAGGTGCATGTAGGTTTATTTCCTTCCCCATCACAAACGCCAAATCGTCTGAGATTCTTCCAAAGCTGCCTGGAAGGCAGCTCAGGGTTTAGCAAATTTTTAAAGTATTGCCTTTTAGCTCTTTTAATCGCTGCAGTCGCCCGATTGCGAGCTGATATGTACAAGGCTCTAGTACTTTCAGTTTTAACCCTGTGATGAATTCGATAGTAAAACTCTCTTTCCTCAATAAGAGACTGAATTGCTGTAGAGAACCATGGAGAGCTATTTGGTCGAACTTAACGTCTCATCGCGGGAACGTGTTGATCATGTAGATTTTTAATATGAGAAGTCAGAATTTCTGCTTTGGAGTCCACTGAAGTACTAGAATAGAAGTCAGCCCAGCACAGCGAATTACAATCATCACCGAGATTCTGTAAATTTATATTATTATAATTCCTAAAAAACACAATCCTAGGTTGGAATTGATGCAGAGGTAAGCCATAAGATACAAACAAGATATGATGATCGAGAAAGCTCGGAGGAGAAATTTGGTTCTGAAATAAAACCCGATCAATGTCAGAGACGAGGATCAAGTCCAGCTGTGATGGGCAAACTGCATTCAAATACGTTGGAAGACTATTTATAATTCCTAAATGCAGTGATTGTAAAGGGGATACAAAACTTCTAGAGCGTAAGTCGTTCCGGAGGATGTCGACATTAAAATCTCCGCCCAGAATCACGTTGGAATACTTCCGAGTACAACAGCTTAAGTACTCCTCAAAACCCTTCATTAAATCTAAATTGAAAACCCCCGGCGGGCAGTATACAGCTCCCAAAGCACACCTCTCAACGCCGGTATCTACCTCCACCAATACATACTCACACCCCTCCGAACGCGAAAAGTAAATTATTTAAGCTTTAAAATCCTCTTTTACGTATACGGCCACGCCACCCCCTAATCTTTCTTTCCGATCATTTCGAAATAGCTTGTAACCCTGCAATGAAATAGGGGAAGAAGGAACATGCGGCTGCAACCAAGATTCACTAACTACGATTGCATGAACCCGTGACCCCTCAAACATTAGTCGAAACTCTACAATCTTACCTCTAATACTTCTGGCATTGAGGGAACAGATATTAAAGCCCATCGCCTAACAGGAAAAAATATTCAGAAGCACCCTTACCCCGCTCACGCTGTTAAAGTCACTTACTAAAGACATGGTAAAAATTTTAACCAGTTTCTCACGACAGGTGCAGGATTATATGCAAAACGAAAATAAAGTACTGTCGATAATAACATAATGTCAATGCGACATAATTCAACCCTAATATTATATTGAAAACAACATATTTAAAAAAAGAATTTGCAAAAACTAATGAAATGCTAAAAAAGATTAATGATATGTAAAAATTTTTAAAGTTCAGAGCAAAATAATAATCAAGTAAAACTAACAAAAATTTGAATATTAGCAAAAGCTTTTTGAGTTTCATTTCCACAAGACACGATTACACAGCACCAGTGGCAGTCGATGATACAGTATGGAGTTGGCTATTAGTAATTATCTTCACGGGACGTTCATTCTCTTTGAATTTCACAAACACGTATCCATTTCGTATAAAAACAGAGGCAATTAAACCACGCTTACGGAGCATAAGAGCTTCTCTAAACAGAGACTGATTCGTAGCAGTCAAACTTGGGTTAACGTAGACGGGACCCTCTGAAGAGTAGTCATCAATTTGATTTAGCTTGACCCCTCCACGCCTCTTAAATGCTGAAATAAAACATCGTTGCTCATTAGCTGAAGAGATACTCACCAGAATTGAAGCTTTGGATTTGTTCCCCAGCCGAAAGGCATGCACGTACGGAGATAAGCTATGTCCGATGACACTCGCCATACTTTGGAGAATTTTAAGCAGATTTTCAGTTTCTTTAACAGGAACCCCGCTCAATGTAATATCCGACAAGCGTTGACAACGGAGGAGATCCTCATTTTTCTCACGGATTGAAGTGTGTTGCTCTTCTAAGATGGCACATTTCTCCTCGATCTGCTCCAGCCGCAATTTTAGTGGATTTATTACAGTGTCAATCAAATTGGACATAGATTTCGAGATAAATTCCTCCATGGCTAGAAAACGTTTGTTTAACCGTTCCTCAAGATCCAAGAGCAGACTGTGGTACTCCGACTGGGGATTCTTCCCCTGAACTGCATCTTGATTAGCTGTAGCTGCACTTCTAGTAAACACAGGAGTCGAACACACAGAGCTCGCTCGTTTTCTCTCCTTGTGATGTTTGGAAGAACTAGCGGATTGTTTCCCCGCCATTATTTAAAATGATAAAATTTGAGAAATTAGCCGATAGCTAGAATTTTTATTTTACAGCGCCAACCAACCAATTTTTTTGTGGATAAACTGAGCAACCGAAACAATCGTGAAATCGTATTATACAATTATATTATAAACACGGATTAACTGCCGTTCTAGTGGAGCGAAATCAGAAACACGTCTACTCTAGTCGGCACATCACACTACACACTGCTTTAATTACAACTAAGGCATTGTCAAGAATTTTCCTATTTAGAATTTTTATGGTATTTACCTCGTCCAGATTCGCCTTTTTATTGTTAGAATTTCTGATAAGGGCAGCGTATTGTTCTTTTAACAGGTTACTCTCTTGAGTTTTGGGCAACTTATTAATGGCCACTTCAGTTTCTACCGCTAAGTATTCAAGGTCTTTTTTCGTTATGTTTTGTTCTGGGGTATATTTTTTACCCTTTTCTAAAAGTGTAGTTTCTAGTGAAGTAAATTCTACATCTTTAAATTAATTATTCTTTTATGAAAGGAAATTCCTCCGTAATAATGACAAAAGACATATATCAAAGTAAAGTCAATAATTTTTTAAACTGTGGTAATTTTAATAAACTGAACTGTGATCCAACCAAAAAATTTAACCGTGATATTAGGATAGGTCTCGACAATAGTAAGAATTTACTGACAGATTTAAAAATTGCATATTTAAAGGCTATGAACCCAACACCGCCAAAACTATCAGGCTACCCTAAAATACACAAAGAAGGAATACCCATCAGACCAGTTGTTTCTAGCATAAATAGCCCTAACTATAAACTAGCTAAAGAGTTAAATAGCATCCTAAAAGACAAAAACACCTGCGTTTAATTATACGATTAAAAACTCTTTTGAATTAATTAATAAAATTGAACATTCGATGGTACCTAAGAATGTAAAATTAGTATCATTTGACGTGATTAACTTATTTACAAATGTCCCTTCTGATGATTGCAAGATGGTATGTAAAAAAGTCATCAAAAATTCGCATCTGAATCCAAACCAACAAACAGAGTTTTTGTACCTTCTGGACCTTGTTTTAAAACAAAATTATTTTGTTTTCAATAAAGAGTTTTATAAACAAAATGATGGTTTGGCCATGGGATCACCAATCTCTCCTGTACTAGCAGATATGTACATGAACAACTTGGAGGAAAAAATTTTTAACACAAAAGATGGAATATTAGATAACGTCAAGTTTTGGTATAGATATATTGATGATGTGTTATGTCTGTGGACGGGTAGTATGAGACAACTTAATAATTTTTTAAAGTTCATAAATTCATTTAACCCTAAAATTCAGTTTACAATGGAGATAGAAAAGGATAACCAAATTAATTTCCTAGACCTAACGATAAAGAAACACGGTGATAGACTCAAATTTAAAATTTACAGAAAAGAAACTTTTACTGATACAGTCATACATAAAGAGTCATTCACGCACTTTAGATATAAACAGTCTGCTTTCGATAATATGATACACAGAGCAATATTCATACGAATGGATCACATTGACAGAGAAGCAGAAATCAGAACTATTAAAAGTATAGCTAGGAATAATGGGTTTAATAATAACTTCATTGATGGTATTCTGAAGAGGAAATTAAAAGATAAATTTATGAAAGAGATAACTTGCATGAAAAAAAGCGCAGAAATTGATAAAACATGGGCTAGTAAACCATATTGTGGAAAAGTATCTGAAGAAATCGCTAGGAAATTAAATAAACAAAATATTAACGTTGGTTTTAGAACCATAAGAAATATGAATAGTTTATTACCTAACATTAAAGACACAACAGAAAAAATAAATAAAAACGGGGTTTATAGTCTAAAATGTGCAACTTGTGAAGGAGTATATATTAATTTACACCCCCGGAGAGGTCAGCAATTCTCAACCGTTACGGTTAGATCCATGGATCAACTGCAAAACATGCGCCGTATGGCTGAACGCTGGTTACAACGACGGGACCTGTACAGACGATCCACTAGGCCAGACATCCATAAACTCGATTTAGACGCAGCCCAGGAACCAGAGAATTCCTCTGGTTTCCTTGTGACGGGAATGGAGGAAGTGATGCGCTCCCCAGACGCGGCAAGTCATGTGACTTGTAGGAACCGTGGCGTTGTGAAGTGAAGAAGTGTGGCGCACCCCTGAAGCTGCCGGTCGCATGACTTGCTGGAACTGTGGCGGAGTGGGACACTCCTTCCATTCTTGTCCCAGTGAGTTTAGGAGATTCTTTGCTACACCTGTGGTCAACCAGGAGTAGTGTCACCTGAGTGCTCCAGGTGTAATCCGGTAAATGCCAGGGCGAGTGACCGACACAGGGGACCCCACACGCCAAAAATGATCAGCAAGGCGACGTCAACGACCCCCTGATTCCCCCTGCTTTGTCAAAACAAACCCAGACTGATCCCACTCATAAAGAGGGACAGACAGACACAGACAGATCTCTTTTGCCTCATGCGAGAAATGTCCCTGCATGAGAGGCAACTAAATTATGAAAAAGTACGAGCTCGCATTTTTGCATTGGCTTCCTCTCAATCGAAAAACACGACGATGGAATATCTTTAGAGAGAGAAAACGTGCATTGCAAAAGACTCGACAGTCTTTAGTTTCAACCGTTATCACTAGCCAGGACGACGGTCGTCCTTACGTAAGAGTGCAGATAGGCAGTGAATCCATTCTGGGTTTGCTCGATAGCGGTACTAGCGTGAGTTGCTTGGGATAAGGAGGCCTAGAGTTTGTCCAGCACTCAGGCTTAAAACTCTCCGCTTTGACAGCCTCACTTCGTTCCGCCGACGGTACTAGCCAGTCCGTCCCCGGCACAATAAGAACTGCAGTAACCTTTCGTGGGCAAACTGAAGTCCTCACACTACTTGTAGTGCCTGACTTGAGCCAAAAATTGTATCTAGGCGTCGACTTTTGGCGGGCATTTCAACTTGCGCCAAAAATCATCTCCGCTCTCGAAGTACAGCCCTCTTCTTCGGTTGAGACAAACTTTCACTCGTTAAGTAACCCTGACAGAAAAAAAAATTGACCATCACCTAGAAAAGCACATCATTGACACCGGCGATGCCTTGCCGATCAAACAGAAGCACTATCCCATCTCTCCAGCTATCCAAGAGCTTATGTTTTAAGAATTAGACCGTATATTGGAGGTAGGGGTAATTGATGAGCCCAACAGTCCCTGGAATTCCCCAGTTGTTTTTGTACGTAAAACTGGGAAGGTCAGGCTCTGTTTGGACTCTCGCAAGGTGAACCTGGTCACGAAGAAGGACGCCTACGCCTTACCACACAATGATGGATTGCTTGGACGACTGCAGGATACGCACTTCATTTCGTCCATCGATTTGAAGGACGCCTTTTGGCAAATTGCTTTGGAAAAGCAGTCGAGGGAGAAAACAGCTTTTACAGTGCCCGGCAGGCCACTTTATCAATACACTTTTATGCCTTTTGGCTTGTGCAATGTTTATTTGGACGACTTACTTTTTGTGTCACCTGATTTTGAATCCCACCTTAAAACATTACGTGAAGTAGCTGATTGTCTGCGCAGCGCGAAATTGACGACTTACGTTGAGAAAAGCCGCTTTTGCGTCAAGCAAGTCCGCTACTTGGGTTTCATGATTGGAGATGGAACTCCGAAAACTGACCCCGATAAAGTAGCAGCGGTGGCGGATTTCCCTATACCCCACTCTGCTAAACAAATCCGCAGATTCCTCTGAATGACGGGTTGGTATCAGAAATTATCCCCAATTGTGCGACCCTAGCAGCTCCTATCACGGACTGCTTAAAGAAGAGCAAGAGCTTTTCATGGACAGATGAAGCGCAACAATCGTTCGAAAACTTGAAACAAGCAATGTACTTTAGTAGTCCGTCGGTCAGAATTTGTTTTGTTAGTCCGTCCGTCCGCCGTCCTAGACAGAAATGCCCGTCTCCGTCGGTAAAGCATGGGACTTACTCTCGGGGTCGTGGTGGTGTCACACGTTGCTGCAATCGAACAGTGAGCAGAGCTTGGAGGGGAAAGATCTGACTCTCTGCTCGAGGTGAAAGTGACCGGCTATCCTTCTTCCTCTCATTAGGGAAAGAAGTGGTACCGGGAACTGCCACCACAGCGTGCCAGTGTCAGACCCTGTTGTGATCCCGTGCCGCTGTTGAGTCTGAGCAGACATTGTCTCACTATTTTTAGCTCCTCTCTCATCGGATCGCTAGAGCTACAGGCCTTCAGAGAGAGAACTGTGTTGTAATGTGACACAACATTATGAATCACTGTTAGCACCACCTATAGGTGAATGGATAAACTATCGTTCCGTTGCTATCCGAACCCTCTCTAAACACAGCGAAGTTAGTTACGGTTGACAGTACCGACATGACAGAACTTCCTTCATTAAGAAGATGCCACATTTTTCTGCTGTACGTCAACTAACAAACACCACTCAGTAAGTGTTCAATTTAATTAAAATAATTCTGTTTTTATCACAGCCATCGTGCTAGGTGCCATTCGTTGTTTTGGCCACATAAGCTTCATAGGCCCTGCCTCTGTGAACTTCGCAGAATTCGGGAAGAATTTTGAGGGACGAATCATTGTCCGAAATATATTATAATCGCCCACATCGCCTGAAAATCAGTAGGACCGAACAAAGTTTGTAACTTAAAAAGGTTGCTATCGTAACTCCATATACCCAATTTACAGGCAGTGGTCATTTTTTCTGAAAAAGGGAGAAAAAGGAATATAACAAAATGTTGAACTAATTCAACAAAAAGGAAAAGAAGAGATGAAAAACAAAACACGCCGTCAAAGCAAGCACCGCGGATCATCGTGACACGGAGAGCGTCATCCATCAGCAGTCTCATAATGAGGCCAAAGTAAAAGGGGTGAGCTATCTATTGAGTATATTCTTGAATAACTAAGGGCCGAATTGATGTGCTGAATAACACGACATTCAAGAATTAAGTGTTTTTTTTTGTTAATACAATTCAGCATTATTTTACAAATAATTATAAAATTTCGGAATCTATTTTCAAACGCAACTGAATTAACGCAATCCTGTCTTGCCATCTTATCTAGCCTGAATATATTCGAACTAAGTATTGTACCTTCGCTTAAAATAAATTCAGAAATAATAAGTGTTGATTAATCATTTTTTTTATATTGAGAGCCTTCAGTTCTTCTCATTTTATACGAAGTAGGAATTGGTTTTGGTAGATTTTATATAATTTATCTATTGTATTCTTTTTTTTATAAATCAAAACAATCAATTTACTGATGATGGTAGATGTAGGCTAGGTTAAAGATTTACCTCTTTTTATTTTTGCAACTTTGATTTGTATAGTAAATCGCTGAAAGGAAGCATATAGTGTTTTATAGATAGTTTACTATATATACGTATATAAGATATCTTTCAATTATGCAAAATTGTTTGATAAAAGTGAGCCCAGGCTAGATATTTCGCTAGAACGATTAAGATATTTATTATGCGTCATAAAAATTTTACCTTGAAAGGATTTATTGACTTACGTAAATAAGTTCTTAA
This sequence comes from Leptarthrus brevirostris, assembly GCA_964036015.1. Lineage (NCBI taxonomy): Eukaryota > Metazoa > Arthropoda > Insecta > Diptera > Asilidae > Leptarthrus > Leptarthrus brevirostris. Next base: position 62,609,845 of record OZ038375.1, read on the forward strand.
CAGTTCACAAGACTGAACATTAGGCACTACACTCGCGAAAACTTCTAATTATCTTATCGTACCGCGACATTAACTATGAATCTAGCTAGATTCATCGTTCGGGAAGTATATAATAGTTGTCCGAACTAATTTTTTTTTGCGCAGTTAAAAACCTGTATTATGTTTGATATGCTCCGATTCATTTGATCCTTTTTGTTATTCTTAGCATTTATAGCACGATTCTAATAAAGCTGTTAGCTCTAGATTAAATATTATAAATTTGTCTTGTATTAATTTAGGCTATTATTATTAAATTATATAATGAATTAGATTATTTATTTTGATTTCAGGAAAACCCCATGAAGCTACTTCTTCTTCATTCTTTTTGATTTCCTCATCCCTCCCCCCTCTATCCAAATGCTTTTGAATGAAAGTTTTTTTGTGTTTGTGTTTTGTTTATAGGTTGGGCCCGCACTTAGCCCAGTGCAGGGATGGAGTGGGTTAGTAGCTGAACTGTCGATAAGGGGGTACTTTTTCTTTTTTTGAATTTGTCATGCCAGTTCAGTGCGGCTAGGAACAACCGGTGACACCAGACCTGTTGTTCTTCCTTCAGAGTCTGTTTCTCGTTTTGTTTTTATCCTTTGTGGCAGACCTGAGAGAAGGAATCCACAACCTTCTTTCGCCACAGGCACGCGAATTCTGTGATGAAATGTGTGATCGGATGTTCAAGAACCCTCACCCCATACCGACGAGCTAGGACATGCTGCCAGCTAGTGCGTGCCACTTGAACATCCCACGTTAACTTCACGTTGCTCACACGCGCACACATTACATACTCCTCAACGGATTGGGCTCCAGCATACAAAATGTTTTCTTCCAGAAAAGTGGCAGGGGTGAAACAGGTTCTGAGCAATTCTCTTCAACATCTTTCATTCGAGGAGAGCTTTCATTCCCCACTTGGAATAGAGTTGTTCCTTCACGCCTTCAAAGGTTGCGACACCACCTTTGCCCTTTTCTGGCAACGAACGAAGATGACGCCACTCATGCCTCAGCTGGCAACAAATGTCTCGTAGCGCTGTATGGTGGAAGAGAAGACGACTCTTTCCACACCCTCCGTTACGGAATATTTGTCTGATCTGCTGCCAACGACAAACTCCACCTTGCTCGTCTGACCACAACTGCAGAGGCTGCTCCCCATCATTCCTACAGAACCTCACCCCAAGTGCAGAAGTAGTTGGGGGTAGAGAAAGAGTCCACTAACTGGTGGTGGACAAGGAGCAGACAGGGGCTGACACCGGTGACCTCAACCTGGGAATTGTAGTATAAATGATCTTTACCTACGCCTCTGGTGTGCATCTGTCTCTTTGTGTGGTCTTTGCTGAGTTGCAGTTATTATTGTTGTTGATTTGCTAGTCAGTTGTTCATCAGATCTTTTAGAGTAACATAGCTTCAGTAGTTTGGTCGATCAGCAAAGTGAATGTACCATTGCATAATTACTTAGTATATATTGTATAGTTTGAGAGACTTGTTTTATTTCTTCGCTTAAATACTACAATATTTGGCGACGAGAATTTAAGAACCTCATAAAATAAAATTGAAAAAGTTTGTCGTTTTTGTTAAGTGGTAAAACGGAAGCAATTCGTGATGCCTTTGTTCGGTCATATAGAGCAATTTGATGAGAAAATTTGCACATTCTGAATTAGAGGTGGAAAGGAGTAAAGGTAAATTTTCAAGTGGATACCGGAGCCGCAGTAACAATCGTACCGAGGTATATATTTGAAGAACATATTAGTAAATTAAAACAAAAACTCCGCCGGAGTAAAGTGAAATTACGATCTTACACGGGCGAAATAGTTAGTGTATGCGGCGAAATTGAGGTTAGGGTGCGATATAAAAAGAAGAATTTTATTATGATTTTGTTGGCCGTCGAGATGCGTAAAGGTTTGGCTCCTTGTTTACTTGGTCGTGATTGGATTTGGAAATTAGGAAGCGATTTTATACGTATTAATAATGTAGGAGAAATTCATCATAACGCTAATCTTTCTTGTGAAAGAATTCTCACATTGTTTTTCAGAAAGTACTGGTGAAAAGGTTACGAAGTAGGATTAGTTTTGAAACCGGATCTCTGTGCAAAATTCTGTAAACCCTACACTTTGCCATATGCGTATCGTGAAGAAGTAGAAAATCAATTAAATCAGATGGTAGAATCGGGAATTTTAACGCCTACGAAACGTAGTCAATGGGCTACACCTATTGTGACCGTGCCCAAAACGGACGGAAGGGTATGTCTTCCATACGGTGTTTCTAGTGCGCCTTTTCTTTTTCAATCGGTAATGGATAATATTCTCAGAGGAATTTCCAAAGTCGTTTGTTATCTTGATGACGTTTTGATAGCTGGAGAAAAAAAATCTGTGTAGTATGTCGGGCATATACTTGACAAGAATGGAAGACATATCCCAGAATCAAGAATAGATGCTGTCAAGTATATCCCCGAACCTACTTGTACGAAGCAATTACGATCTTATCTTGGTTTAGTGCAAGCATATTCATCATATCTCCCAAGGCTTTCATCAATTTTAAAATCATTATATGATTTGCTTTCTCAGAAAGAATGGTCTTGGAAACTACAGGCACAAAAAGCCTTTAATAAAAGTAAAGAATTATTATCTAACGTTTCTATTGTAGCTTTATACAACCCAGAACAAAAATAATTTTGGAATGCGCTTCCCTCGGATGGCTTGGGAGCAGTGCTAAGCCAAATCGAAAAGAATGGATGTGAACGAAGAGAGAAGGAGGCTCTAGCGCTCAAGTTTGGAGTAATACGCTTTGATATGTTCCTTTATGGCAGAATTAAAATATATAATAAATATAACTTACAAAAATATAATTTATTTGTATTTAATATATAACCGCGACTGCTGGCAGAAATTTAGTCAATACTAAATAATATTACTATTTCTAAATTTCTTTAAACTTATTAAAATTAATCACTGCAAATAATAAAAAATGGCCTGCTGAAATTCCTGTCATGCAGGTGCCAGAAAGGGTGCGTAGGAGGGAAACGCTCCTGTGAAAAGCTCGGGCTGATACACTCTTCTCTCTGCAAAGTTTGTCAGGGGAATACCTGCCTGAATACTCTTCCCTTAATCATGGCTGAGTCGGATGAAGAAGACGACTTTGACGACTCTTTACCACTAGCTCAGACCACAGAGTCTCCGGATCCCCAAGAAGAGCCGTCTGATGAACCTGGGCCTTACAAAAAACACGATTGTCTCGCGAAGTGCGTAAAGGTAAACCGATTTCCTTAATTTTTAATTTTTCCCAGATACAAGGAGAACTATTGGTCGTACAGGGTTCCGCTTGTGCTAAAATTTTAGCTAAATTACTGTCCTACTGCTTAATTAGCCGATATTCTGCTCGGAAGACGGCTAAAACTACGATTTCGAACTTATTGGGAGAAATTTCCAATCTTTGAAGTGCTGTGTCTCGGGACCTATTGGACCTACAGAGATGCGGTTGCTCTCAAATTGTAGCAAATTGTCTACCTTAAATGTATTGAAGGACTTTTCCGGAGGATGCACCGTTTAGAAGTTATAAGCCAAAACCTGAAAAAGTTCGACAAATTTCGAGGTTTTCCGAGCAACACGCAGTTAGCACAGGTCTTTCGAAGCTGCAAACTTGGTTTTACACTATTACCGTCTATCCTAACAACATTCCAAAGAATTAGTACAGTGAAATTTTTTGCGAGCTACGATGTTTTAAATGACTGGCCTAAATAGTTTTTAAAATAAAGTTGATTCGACTTCACAGAAAGCGCTAAAAAGCATAAAATAATTTTTAATTTTATATCTATCACGACATTTTGAAGGCGGTGCAAATCAAACAACTTTTTGTGAACTTCTGTCACCTTTTTTTTTAAAACTATTTTATTGAAAAACTACATTTGAGCTTAAATCGAAAACGAAAGTTATCTAATTTACTTCGAAGTTATGTTAGGTAAACCTGAACAATTTTAAAATTACGTACATAATTATACTGATAGGCTTCTGACATTAAAACCAAAATCGATCAGATGTGATGAATGACGTATCATTATATAAAAAAGAAAATTGGAGAACTGTAGGAGTGATCTCAACTTCACGATATTTACAAGATCTATGTCCAAGTTACTTGAATCGGATTCTCTGTTTGATATAAAACAACACTAAAATAATAGTATAGCACCCAAATCTAGCCTGAGTCATAATTTTGCCACCGTTTGTGATAATTAAGCTATCCAAAGTATGTTGACATTAGTATTAATTAAAAAAAGGATAGATCCAAATTACAACTTGTTGTACATATCTTATTAGACATACTTAAAAAAATGTCCGCACTGCCTTGGAGTTGGTGAATGTGAATGAAAGAAATCTCTTGATTTACACTAAGTGCCGTACGTCATCAACTCATAGGTGGCGCTGATTAATTAATGTGTGACTAACATTTCGAATTGGAAATTTTTAAATTCTTAAAACAAACAGCAGTTCTTAAGTAAAGCAAGATAAGCCGTCGCACCCATTTCAAGCACAATTGCCAATTTATTTAACTTCGTAACGCGTGGACCGATTTAGATGATTCTTTTTCTGTTGGGTAGAGTATGTTCCCTGGTTGACACCACGGGAAAAATTTTTGGTGAGATGGGGTTGTGGGTGGGGTGGAACCTAACTATGTAACGCGTGGACCGATTTAGATGGATCTTTTTTGTTGTGCAGAGTATGATCCCTCAATTCTAATAAGAGAAACAAATTTGTCCGGTGGGGAGGGGTAGTCTAACTTCGTAACGCGTGGACCGATTTGGATAATTCTTTTTCTGTTAGGTAGAGTATGTTCCCTGGTTAATACCACAAAAAAAATTATGATGGGGTAGGGGTGGAACCTAACTTTGTAAGGAATGGACCTTTTTGGATGGTCCTTTTACTGTTGTAAAGAGTGTGATCCCACATTGCTAATAGGGGAATAATTTGGTCCTACGGTGGTTATAAGGGAGGGAGAGGGGTTTGATTTGATTTGATTAAATTGGAGGTGTGAGGTTCTCAAGCGCCGCGGCCACTGGAACCTATTGTGCTAACCCTTTTAACTCCTTATAGCAAGCCGGTCCCTCTGAAGAGGTTCAACAGCTCCTGCAGTTGGCAGTCATTCATCCCGCTCGGTACCAGGATTGGTTTCCCGAATAAGCTAAATCTGCGCCTGGCCACTGCAGGCCATTCACATAGTACATGTAATGGGGTCTCATCATCCTCCAGACAGAGTCTGGAGGTGGGGTCGATGGCTCTACCTATTCTTACCAGGTACTTCCTTAGCTGATAGTGGCCGGTAAGTAGGCAAGCTAGAGTTCTAACATCCGACCTACTCAGCTTGTTCGTTTGCACATCAAAAAATTGGAAAAAAGGATGTAATCACACAACGTTTCGTTCTGGATTAATTTAATCCTAAAGTGTTAAAAACATAATGTTCAAGAGAGCAATAATGATATTGCAAAAAATAGGATGAAAAATTTAAACAAGATGTTTAAATTACTGACAGTGTTAATAAATGTGTCTACTAGAAAATCGAGAAGGCTGTACGAAGACAAATCTAATCTTTAACACTGCTTTCAAAAGAAACTAGAGCAACTTGAAAGATTTAACTAACCTCAAAAATTACTCACTTCTGAAATCAAAAAAAATTTAGCGAAATCAAATGTAAGAAAAAATTGTGAAAGGAAACGCGCATACAAATTTAGTTAATTTTCACTTTAATTATCACTTATACAAGTTATATACGAATCGGTAATTACAATTCACGGTTAATTAACTGTCATAGAAATAAATTATTCAGTTACAATATGGGCGAGAAAATAGTCAACGGTTAATGAATTTCATACAGGAATAGCATTACCGTAAAGGCATAAATTATTCAGATGAAAATTTCATTAAATTGACCATTTGCACAATAGTTGGGCCTAACTGATTTTTTAACTTTTATTCTTTTTAGATACAATGATAATTCACTTTGATTCAAAATTCACTCAAAAAAAAAAAATTCTTAATTACACTGCTGAAATAAAATGGTTAAGTAAAATATGAAATTCAAAGAAAAGTATTAAATAAATTATTAAATTCTGTCACCAAAAAATGTTCTCGTAGTCAAATGCTAATCTAAAGCATAAATTGACTACTCACTTTAAGTTCACTTTGAATTATATGAAATTCACGAAAAAGCAAAGAAATATAAAAAAACGTAATGCCAAAATTTCAAATTAAATTAAAACAAAGATTACTTGTTAATACCTGGACGCTTAAATTGATTTACAGACAAATCAAATTAAAAAATAAAAATAAAAACCTTTGCTTTTTGATTCGCACAAAATGGCTGCCAAACTTGAACTTCTTTGAATTTTAAATAAACTTATCGCACTTGCACTTTTTGAAATTCACTACTAGAATGAGGAAGAATTGACATTTACAATGCCCTTTTATGCTTTCTGCTGTCGCCATTTCCCCTCCAAAAATGTACAAATTACCATTATTTTGCATATTTCTAACTAAAACTCTTTTGCAAAATGGTTTTGTTAGGTTCCTTATTATTTTTGTGAATTTATTAACCTAACTTATTAAATGAAAAGTATAATTTTACGCAGAAAATTAATTAAATTAAAAATGTCCTATAAAATGGCGACAGCAGAAAAGCTCATAACTTCAACGAACTAACCCCAAATCCTTGCGCCTTTTTCCTTCTCATTTTTACCTTGTGCATCTCTTTCGCACTCATTGGTAAAATATAATTTAATTAAATCGCGAATTATTCGAATTTCACGTAATTCACCGCGATTCGGGCATTACTAAAATGTTCCCCGCGAAAAGCTACCTCGATTTCTGATGTCATCCGCTGTCAGAAATTGAAGTAGCTGTCAGTTCGCGGTTTTCAAGTTCGTGTCGTGGTCGCGATATTTTGTGGTGATTACCAGTGAATTACGTGTAAAAACTAGGTAAGTACGTGTTATATTCGTTGTATGTGATGTGTTGTGCGTGATTTGCTAAAAAAAGTGGGCAAAAACTGCCGATTTTTATGTGTTTTGAGTCAGGTGCATCGGCTGTCACAGGTACAAAAGATGCAAAATTATTACCTGTAACTGATGCACCTGACTTCCCAACATATATTAATCGTATTGCTGACATCTCCTTTACGATTTTATGTGGTCAGGTGTCAGCAATATGCAACATATTTCATGTTTTATGCATGCCATGAAATGTGTGTTGTTGTTGTTGTTAATGTTCCAAGAAATTTGTTTACAATTTGTAAGTTGCAAATTTCTTGGAACTTTTCTTGTTTTTGTCGTGTAAAATATATTAAATTATTTCTTCTTTCTTTTTTCAGGATGTGCGGGACAGGAGGACGAGGAAAAGGATGGCCTGTAGACTTCCCAGGCATATCAGGTAAGTATAGTCGAAAACATTATGTGATGACTATTAATCTTTTTATTTTCTAGGCATCATCGAACACATAATAAAAACTGTCTGTACTTGCCGAGGTTCGAACTCACAATCTTCACTTCCTCAGCCTCAATCACTAACCACTGAACCAATTATGTTTCTTAACAAGACTTCTTCTGAAGTAAATAAGAACACTCAATTGACATCAAATTGTACTTTAATTAACTCACTTGAATTTAATATAAGTTTTTCACAAATTCAAAATGAATTAGATTTAAATTCAATAAAAAGGCACTTGAAAATGATTGATTTTAATTGTTTCTATGTTCAAACTGCACCACAACACGAAATGTTTAGAATTCTTCACCCTTTTGATTTCTATAATGTTGCTATAAGATTTCAAATTTTGTATATAAAGCTTTCCGATTTTAAAGATGCAAATTAATGATTTCAATACGAGCGGTTTCACGAGCGAACTTTGACTAGACCCTTTTTAACTTTTCAAAACCTGATCTTATTGTCTTACAGTTTTATTTCCCCAATTTTGCCATAAATTCTAGAAATTTTTCCATATATGGAAGAAAGTTTGATTTAAAATCCTTAACTTCTCCTTTTTTGGTAATTGTTCTAGAATGTTTTCCCCTTTCAAATATAGCTGTCTTGCTTGAAAGTATTATTGTTTCATTTCATCAATTTTATAGAAAGCTCAATGTGGTGAAAAAACTCAGAACTGAACGAAGAAAAGATAAAAAAGAATGTCAAATGACAAGTCGTGTTGCTGTGCAAGTTTGTTTTGATATGTCTGGTAAGTAAACCTTTCTTTGAAAACTGATAAAAAAAACAATAATATATTTCATGTTTTGTGCAAGTTTTGTGACAGTGTACTAACTACGTTAACAAGTGTGATTTGGTTAGTGTTAATCTCTTCCATTTCTAACAATATTATTAATAAAGCTAACCTAACCTAACCTATACAAATTCTAATACAAATTTTATTCTTTTAGATTTCATTCTAAAATCATCATTGGACTACAATTATTGGAGGAATTTAACGCCACATTTTAGATAAGTACTTTCTTTTATTTTCCCTAAACTAGATACTTTGTGGTATTTTGCTTCTAGGCCAATTATGGGATGATCCAAGTGTGATTGAAGCTTCCAGTACCGAACATACTCCCCGCCTTGGGACCGCAGGTCGCAATATTAATTCATCTTGACCCAGATGTGCAAGCTGCTATATTCATTTCGATGACCTTCATTGAATTGTTTTTGATTCTGAAAATATAACCAAATGGATGGGAGCATCGGGTCATTGACTTTGAGAAGGATATTGATTGGATTAATGACATTGGGATACGGTTCTGTGGACTATTAAAGAAGATTGGGTTTATTTTGATTTTGTGAGTTCATTGTGCATTTCTGTTGTTGTTTAGCAAGATAAATTGTCAACTTTTTGCGGGATTGCAAATTATGATTGATGTAGATTTTTAGAATTCGCGGTTTTGACCGACATGTGTCTCGATTCCTACAGCTTCGATTGGCAATCGACATATTTTTGAGACGGATCGTTTGAGAATAGAGTCTTTAGATTTTACTGTCACGACGCGCACTAATCCATCCGTACCGGGATGCGTTTCTATTACCCTTGTGAGAAGCCATCGCGATGGCGGCAGATTTTCTTCTTTTATAATAAAAAAGTCGCCAAGTTGGAGATTTTGCTGTTTTTGCATCTACTTGGAGCGTTGCTGGAGCCGACACAAATACTCTGAATTCCATTTTCTCCAAAAGGATTGATAAAGATGTTGCACGTACTGCCATCTATCTAATCTGTTGATGTTGATGTCAAGAACAGATGGTTCTGGTGGCGTTAGTAGAATGTCACCAATTAGAAAGTGCGCAGGTGTCAATGCAGTTGTATCGCTCGGGTCGTTGCTCATTGCGTAAAGGGGACGAGAATTTAAGCATGCTTCTATTTGTGTTAGAGTTGTACAAAGTTCCTCATACGTCAAAGTAACGTTTCCGATGATTCTTTTCATGTGAAATTTTGTTGATTTCACGCCGGCTTCCCACCGAAGTTTGGTGCTCCTGTAGGGTTGAAATGAAAATTTACACCTTCGTTTTCAATGATGCTAGCTATTTCGATATCCAATCCGTTTACTATTTGTTGCTGTTGTTTTGTAAGAATTGATCTGCCTCCGATGAAATTTGTCCCACAGTCACAATATACGTCGCTACAGAGTCCACGACGAGCTGTGAAGTGTCTAAAGACTGTCACGAAACCTTGTTCACTAAGGTCACTTACGGTCTCCAAATGAATAGCTTTTACGGCCATACAAATGAAAATAGCGATGTAACCTTTGTAAGTCTTTGACCCACGGCCTCGATTTCTTCGAACTTCAAATGGCCCGCAATAGTCAATGCCCACATGATTAAAAGGTCTTGACATAGTAACTCTAGGACGAGGAAGATTGCCCATTAATTGTGTTTGGGCTTTGGCTCTTTGTTTGTAGCAGGGAACGCATTTATGTACGTGATGCCAAGTAGCATTTCTAGCATTGAGCAGCCAATATTTCTTTGATAAAACTCTCATCATGACCTGAGGTCCGCCATGCATAGTGTCTTTATGCGTTTTGTCTAAGATAAGTGTAGTTAAGTGGCATTTGTCTGGAATGATAATGGGGTGTTTCTCATCAAATGATAGTTCTGCGAATTGAAGTCTTCCGCCCACTCTCAATAGTCCATCTGAGTGCAAAAATGGAGTCAACTTTAGCAGACGGCTGCTAGCTTTCAAGTTTTGCTGGCGTTTCAAGGCTGTTATTTCTTCTGAAAAGTGTTCGGCTTGTACGTTCTTTATCCATAAATTGAGTGCTTCATTCAGTTCAGTTGCCCTTATGAGTCCTTTGGTTTTGGATTTGAAACGATAACAATATGCAGTTATTCTCAAGAGTTTCGTGAGCGATGAGTAGCTTTCTTCCATTTAGTTCGAGGATACTTGTGTACATGTCACTGAGATTTTCTTTGCTTCTAACTTAGTGCCTAGTATGTCCTTTTGGTTGGGCCATGATGACTTTGAGTGTTCTAACCATGACGGTCCGTTCCACCATAAAGACTTGGTTTTTGATTCGGAAGGTAGAAGGCCCCTTGATGCACAATCTGCAGGATTCTCTTTTGAAGGTACATGTCTCCACATTGTGTTTTTCGTCAAGTCATGAATGTGAGAAAACCGATTGGCAATAAAAATTTTCCACTTTGATGAATGCGCCTTTAGCCATGCAAGAACTATTTCAGAATCCGTTCAGGCACATGTGACATAGTTTGATATTTGTAAGGATTCTACAACATATTTTAAAAGTTTTGCCAGGAGTACTGCTCCACATAGTTCAAGTCGTGATAATGAAATCGTTTTAATTGGTGTAACTTTCGTTTTTGCCGACAGTATATTTACTATTCTATTTCCTTGCAAATCTGTGACGCAAATGTAAGTGACTGCGGCGTATGCTCTTGTGGAAGCGTCACAGAAGCCATGTATCTCAATACTTAAGTAATGTTTCGAACAGTGTATCCACCTAGGAAGCCTGATTGCTTCAATTTCTGTCAGCTTCTCCCTAAAATTTTTTCATTCGCTTTCAACGGCTTGCGGAAATGCTTCATCCCAGTCCAACTTTTCCAACCACAATATTTGCATAAAAATTTTGGCCATGGTGATGGTTGGATCAACCCAACCTTATGGATCGAAAAGTTTTGCTACATCAGATAATATAGTGCGCTTCGTATATGTTCTATGTTGTTCAGCGAATTTTATTGAATAGCAAAAGTGATCTTTTCCAGGATTCCAATAGAGGCCGAGTGCCTTTATTTGGTCGGATACAATGTTCTCATGAAGACGATTTTGTGTTTTCTCCAGCGTAGTAACAAACACGCTAATTCATCCTGTATCGAAGGGCCTTTAAGCAGAATGTCGTTCAAGGAGATTCAATTCAACGTCTTCTTAGATGCATCGAAGACGACTCTCAGCTTTGTTGTCGTGCTATCGTCCTTAGTTAAAGCGCGATGAGGTAAGTATGTATGTTTGTGTGCTGTGATTTTGTCTTCCTTAATGTGATTTTCCCTTTCTTGCAATTGTTCCATGTGTCCAAGTGTTATGTATTGTTTTAGGCATTTTGTGTATTCGAATTGTAAAGTTGTGTCTCTTTTGAAACGCGATTCCGTTTGGATCAATGTTGATATGGCTCCAATGCGAGATTTTCCTAATTGTTTGGCTTCAGTAGAATCAATAAATGGAAGAGCAACTTCATATCGACCATCCTTCATACGTCTGCGAGTATTCTTAAATATCTTTTCACATTTTTGTTCTTCTTCATTAAGCATTTTTACCATTAGCAGATCCTCCAGTTCCTAGAAACGTGTGAGTTGGCTATCCAGGTCGGCGACAACATGAAAGTTGTTAACAATTATATTTTTGCTGAGATTGTTTATTATTTCACCCGATAAAATCCAACCAAACAACGTCTGCTGTACAATAGGTTCTCCTTCATTTCCCTTAATAAGTCCGTCTTGTATAATTTTTGAATACACGTCTGACCCAAATATCAGATCTATCTTTCCAGGTTCATAGTACGAAGGGTCTGCTAACTGCAACTGATGTAAGTGTTTCCAATCTTGAGTAGGAATTCTTCGAGGTGGCAAGAAATGCGTAAGTTTTTTCAAAACCAATCCCGTTGCTTCGATAGTTACTGCATCATCACCTCGGGGTTTTAACACAAGATGTACTCTAGCATTAACGCAGCCAGCTTTTGTTTGACCAACTCCAGAGACTTCCGCACGAATGGCTTCTTTTGGCAGGCGCAAAGATTGAATGATGGCTTCGGAGGCAAAGGACGCTTGTGTTCCTTGATCTATCAACGCACGAGCAACTTGATCTCGTCCTGATGGCGCAACAATTCGTACTAAGGCTTGTAGCCAATAGGATTTTACGATTACGAGTGTCACTTATTAGATACTAGTTAATTTGAGATAAGGGTTCTTCGATATTTCGTGTTTTAAATGGATTTAGCTACTTCCAGACGTTTAATACTATTAATGGATGCAAACCTGCCACATTGTCGTATGCTGTGTTGGCCAGCACAAACGCAACAGATTGTACCAGATACTGAGTAGAAGGCTTGAGTAGGGGGGCCTTGCTTTTGATGTTGGGTTTCCATTATCTCCTTATATTATCTCCATTAACTCCTTGAGATCATTCCAGGAAGGTAAATGTTTTCGGGAGGATAGACTTTTCTCCCAAAGCTGATGTGTCTCAGAAGGCAATCTTTGAACTATCAAATATACAACTAAAAAGTCCGAGAGTCGAGAGCATGTAGGCACTACGTTGTGGTGTCAAGTAGACCTTTAATTCAGGATGCAGTAGTAGGATATTCCCTTTCAAACCTTTCCTTTTTAACGAAATAGGATTCAATTTCAGCGAATACATCACTCGTAAAATAGTCTAAATCTTTCGCATTGTTTGGATTTGAAAGTTTCATCACAAGAAGCTCGCGATGTCGATGTAAGGCATCATTCCAAAGCTCTTGAAAGTCGTTGACCTTTTTGCATAATATTTTTGTGTACGCCTATCTTTACCGTCTTTATTGTAGTTTGCAACAAATTTTTCTATAATTTCCTTTTGTGCCAATTGCAGCAAAATTAATTCGTTCATGTTGATTTGTAGCGAAATAACGAAAAAAAATAAGAAATGTAGGACTTACCAAGCTCTTTCTTTCGATAATCGTTTTTTGAGGTGATGATCAAATATTCTTAAATTGTGGTGATTACCTGCTATGCTGGTTTCGAAAATTTCTGGATTCCAAGTGCGGTTTTCAAGCAAAAGTTCACAAATGATGTTTTCAAAAAGAAGGACCAAATGTTCGTTTGCACATCAAAAAATTGGAAAAAAGGATGTAATCACACAACGTTTCGTTCTGGATTAATTTAATCCTAAAGTGTTAAAAACTGTCTGTACTTGCCGAGGTTCGAACTCACAATCTTCACTTCCACAGCCTCAATCACTAACCACTGAACCAATTATGTTTCTTAACAAGAGTTCTTCTGAAGTAAATAAGAACACTCAATTGACATCAAATTGTACTTTAATTAACTCACTTGAATTTAATATAAGTTTTTCACAAATTCAAAATGAATTAGATTTAAATTCAATAAAAAGGCACTTGAAAATGATTGATTTTAATTGTTTCTATGTTCAAACTGCACCACAACACGAAATGTTTAGAATTCTTCACCCTTTTGATTTCTATAATGTTGCTATAAGATTTCAAATTTTGTATATAAAGCTTTCCGATTTCAAAGATGCAAATTAATGATTTCTATACGAGCGGTTTCACGAGGGAACTTTGACTAGACCCTTTTTAAATTTTCAAAACCTGATCTTATTGTCTTACAGTTTTATTTCCCCAATTTTTCCATAAATTCTAGAAATTTTTCCATATATGGAAGAAAGTTTGATTTAAAATCCTTAACTTCTCCTTTTTTGGTAATGGTTCTAGAATGTTTTCCCCCTTTTAAATATAGCTGCCTTGCTTGACAGTATTATTGTTTCATTTCATCAATTTTATAGAAAGCTCAATGTGGTGAAAAAACTCAGAACTGAACGAAGAAAAGATAAAAAAAGAACGTTGAATGACAAGTCGTGTTGCTGTGCAAGTTTGTTTTGATATGTCTGGTAAGTAAACCTTTCTTTGAAAACTGATAAAAAAAACAATAATATATTTCATGTTTCGTGCAAGTTTTGTGACAGTGTACTAACTACGTTAACAATTGTGATTTGGTTAGTGTTAATCTCTTCCATTTCTAACAATATTATTAATAAAGCTAACCTAACCTAACCTATACAAATTCTAATACAAATTTTATTCTTTTAGATTTCATTCTAAAATCATCATTGGACTACAATTATTGGAGGAATTTAACGCCACATTTTAGATAAGTATTTTCTCTTATTTTCCCTAAACTAGATACTTTGTGGTATTTTTCTTCTAGGCCAATTATGGGATGATCCAAGTGGCATAAGGCTTGAGTGAGCGTGCCCCTCAATATTGTTCCAATACAGCCTATGCTCCACATTTGCGCGGTTTGCTATTAGCCTTTTAGCCGTGCAGAGAGGAATTCCACAGACAAGCTCCGGCCCTATAAAAGGGGTATTGGACCCCTTCCTAGCAAGTTTATCTGACTATTAATTCCCCGTGTAGCCCTGATGTCCCGGTATCCAGATCAAGTTTACTTGATTAGTTCTACAAAGTTCATCTAGGCTCCTTTTACATTGGATGGCAGCTCTAAGGTTCTCGTAAGTACATGTCAGTATAGCGAAGATCTGGTATACTTTCCCAATGCCAGTGATAAACTGAATCGAGGAGAGTTACTCCAGACCCCTGCCCCAACGCCCGATTCAATCTCGGATCCATCCGTATACCATACTAGTTCCCCTGGATGGACAGTTGGAAGCGTCCAGGTCTCACGATAATGTATTAGGGGTGGTTGGAATGGTGAGAATCTTGCCAGAATCTCATCAGCTAACGTTACCTATGTTTCCCCCAAGGAGACCGCCTCCCTCTAGTTTATAGGTCGCACATAGAGCCAGAATTTCAACCTCTATATGAAGAGGTTTGATATTTAGCATGGTTTCGAGTGCAGCCGTCGGAGAGGTGCGAGGCTCCAGTGATGCATAGGCAGGCCATACGTTACAGTCTGCTAAGCTTAGTCTTTATCACATTAAGTTTTGCTCCGCGCCACCATTTAATCGCTCCATAGGTTATCATGGGCCTTATTACCGATGTGTAGATCCAGAGCATTGTCCTAGGTTTAAGTCCCCAGGTAGTCCCGCAAGCTCTACGGCATGCCCAAAAGGACTTCCGAGCTTTTTCCACGGTTGTATCTAGGTGCAGGTTCCAGTATTGCTTGGAATCCAGGATCACCCCCAGGTACTTCACCTGATCCTTGAAGGATAGCGCAGTGCCCAGGAAGGTAGGTTCAGTCAGACCCGTCGTGTTCCTCTTCCTAGTAAAACCGGAACGACCACCGTTTTGTCAGGGTTGACTTTGAGATCAACATCATTACACCAGGTTGCAACTACGTCTAGTGGCCCCTGGAGTTGTCTTGTAATGTTGTTCCCCGTATCTTTGGATGCTACAACTACAATGTAATTTGCATAGCCCTGCGCGAAGTAGCCGCGCTAATCAAGGCGCACCAGAATGCGGACATCCTCTTGTAACGCAGCCCCTCATCGTCCTGTCGAGGAGACATCTATCCATCGACAGAAGGTTGTCCCAAGGCCTCTCCTTCTCAGGGCCCGCGTGAACACATCAAATGATGTATTATCAAAAACGCCTTCTTTATCCAAGAAGGCTGCAATCGCAGTTCCCTCCAGCTTGAGTACTAAATCATGGAGTGCCGTTGTAGTGGATTTTCCGGTTTGGTGGGCGTGCTGCCGGGCGAGAAGTGGTGAGTGTACACGGTACCTCTCCCTGATCGCCCGATCAGTGACTTTTTCCATCGTCTTTAACATGAACGATGTTTGACTAACACGCTTGTATGCCTTAGGAAGTGTGTAATCTACACTGCTTTGCTTCGGAATAAAGGCTATTTTCACAGTCCTCCAGATAGAGGGTATGTATGCTAGTGCAAAGGACGCCCTGTATATTCTGCACAGCACCAGCGCGAGAATATCACAGCCCTCTCGTAGAAGCACCTGGTACACACTATCCGTGCCAGGGAACTTGACTGGTTCAAAGGATGAAATAGCATCCTTGATTGCTTTGCATGTAAAGACCCAGCTGGCAACCCTCCAGTCCACCTTGGTCGTCCACCTTGCTAGGTGGTCTGTTAGGCTGGGCCTGTCTGCCTAGTTCGGACGTTCCACCCTCGAACCAGGAAAGTGAGACTGAAACAGAATCTTTAGCATTTTTTCCTTGGTTTGGGTGTATGTCCCGTCCGGTTTCTGGAGTGTACTCAGGTCACACGACGTAGTTTTCAGAACGGCTTTATACAGTCTCGCAGAATCGCGAGCGCCCACCACGTTTTGACAGAACTTTTGCCAGCTGGATCTTTTAGAACGGCACAGTTCTCGGTTGTATGCAGTTAGGGATTGTCTGTATGCATCCCAGCACCCGCCTCTTTTCGCCCTGTTGAACAGCCTCCTGGTAGTAGCCCTTAGTCTCGCAAGTTTCCTCGTCCACCAAGGAACGTTCCTGTTGTGGGACCTTACTGACACCGGACAGCTTCCCTTGAAGGCCGTCTGTATGTTTACGAGGTGTGCTGCAAATTCGAAATCTTGCGTAGACTTGATCTAGCTCACCCCATAGAGTCTACTACCCAGTTCCTCTTTATAGGTAACCCAGTTGGTGTTCCTAGGGTTCAGGTATTCCTTTACTCATTGACACATTCTCCAACTCTGAAGAGAATGTGCTTGTGGTCGGAGCACGATGGCTCGTCAGACACTCTTCAGTCACTTACCAGTTCTGATATCATAAACGATTCCAAATCAACCTTGTCGCAGTCCCGAAATCTGACCGAAACTTACCCAACGTTCCTGGATGAGGGCCAGATCTGCAGCTTGTGTGGCCAGCAGACTACAGAGAACTGCCGAGGCATCCCTACTGTGTTGTAGGTTTGTGTGGACCACCTTCATCCGGATGTTTTGGAGCGACGGTGTCCTTCTTTTTCGCTCATCCACTAGCTGCCTTAAACAGCACAGAGGTGATGCTTAACAAGACTCTCATCTGCCTCTCTTTCAATGCTCTCATAGACCCTTCGTCAATGGAGAGTGTTAGCGTCTGTCCGCCCTTTTCCGCTTTACGGCACAATACTCTCCAAGAGAATGCTGGAATCGACTGGTTCTGCTTCTCAAGCTTCCCCGAAACCGCTACCGGATCGCCGTTGTTTTCGGGGATCAACACTACTACCCTGTACAGCTTGGGTAGATCCTTCTCCTAAATAAGCTTAAGGAAGGCTTCTTCCCAAGGTGTAAGTTCGGGTGTCACCCGCTCCAACCAGCCTCGGGTGTCCGCCGTAGCACAGGTTAGTCTCAATGTGCCCCCTGATACTCGGGATCCCCAGAATTGTGGCGCAGTTTCCTCGGCCGTAGTGTCGTCTGTGACCTGGTCAAGTGCTTTCCTCAGAGCCTCGATCTGCTCATCGGTCAGCCTCTTTTTGGATATTCGGCAGGTATCACAACCATAGGTATCCTTGCAAGCAGGTCCCTGTAGAGTGGCTGTGTCCCTCCTCTACCCATCTTCTTTTTCTTGGGGGCTTTTCCCGCCGGAGAGTCCCATCAGATCGGTTGCGCTTTGCCACCGCCGCCTCTGATGGTCCAATCCCAGCGTTGCAGGTCCCCTGTACCTTAGCAGGAAGCCTAGTGGCCATGCGAGAGTCGGACGGTTTCGCCAGATTAGAGCGGAAGCGTTCATTGCTGCCACTCCCACCATCCACTGACTTCTTCTCCGCCTGCCCGCCGGCAGATTCAGGATGCTGAAAAGGGGTATGTGTACCGCCCACAGCCTCTGCTGCCCTCCTCTTACGCGCTAGCTTCCTGCGCATCGCACCTGAAGGTCGTACGCGTCTGACGATGAGCTTAGCAACGTTCTCCGGGGCAGCCATAACCGCTTCTTCGTCGCCAGATCTGACTGGCTCTTTTGTCTGACGTGTAGCGTCAGAGTGGGTGTTAATTGCGCGTCCCCCTTCCCTGCTGTGTCGTTGATTGTTTTGTTTTCCGTTTTGTTTTTATAGTTTGTGTGCATATGTTGGTAACACGAGTACCGTGGGAAGGGGTAGTCCACCTCTGACAGAGCCCCCATGTCAAAGACAAGGCTATATACAATGGGGTGCGCCTGGTGCCCCAAGGAGATCGTTTACGACAGGGCATTTTACTACCCGCTGCCATGCAGCCCTCGGCACGATGACATTTCCACCTTGGCTTGGTAGGTTTTAGAGGTTTTCTCCTCGGATCAGGGATGGGATAGATGGGAAAACGGGAACCGCACGGCGACTGTCGCACGCTTCGAGGCCGTCACCAATCATCCAGGGAGAGAAATAGTCTAACCTCGTAACACGTGGTCCGATTTCGATGGTTCTTCTTTTGATGTGTAGAACATCTTGCCTCACTGATACGACGACAAAAATTTATAAGTTGGGTGTTGTGCGGAGGGGGTATTACACATCTTCTTAATTCACACACCTGTTTGGAAGATTCCTTTTTTTTGTGTATTATATTATGGTCCCTAATTGCTACTCTATGGAAAAATGTTGACCTAGGGTTGGGGTGGGGGAGGAGAATCTTATACCGCGTGGACTGATTTAGATTATTCTGAATGCATAGATTATCTACTTGTAATCTGACAAAAATTTTGGCTTATGATGAGGGTTGGAAGATAAGCGCCTAGCTTCATAAGGTATAGACCGATTTTGATTCGGTTGAGCGGAATACGTTTCCTGATAGATAAATAATAACAATTTTGTACCTGGAGTGATTACGATGATTCTCTGACTTCGATAACTCTCTCTTGCTGTATAAAGAAAAGTTGCGCTCTAAGGTCATGTTAAGAAATTTCTAAGGTGCGGGTACTATGTTGCCCGATTTGGATAATTTTGTTAGTGCACTACCTCTGCAACTTTTGGAATTGCTTTGTTCATACCAGCAGCATTCTTCGAGTCGTATATATGAAGACAGTAGGTTAGGTTAGGTTAAAGTGGCTGCCTAAGAAGGCACACTTAGGCCTAAGAGGCCCTTTGTGCTACCACGTTGAGGCTTGAAATTAACAAACCCCATAAAATTACCCAAGGAATAGGAGGGTTTACATTCTGTCCCCTGTGTACCGAACCAGTTTCTTGCATCTAGTGGAACTAGTTCACAGGAAGTCAAAATTATTTTGACTGGGTTGTGAAGGATGTTCATCCTTAGTTCGTCGTCGGGAACCATTTTGAACTCCCGATAAATCGAGTCAGGTTTTTGACATCTGTGGAGCCTAGCTCGGTTAGCTCTTTGAAGTAGGGGGAGTCCAAAAGCCGGTTCCTACGGTTGGCTAGGGCCGGACAGCTACCGAGGAGGTGAAGTATGGTTTCCTCTTCCTCCTCGTCGTGGCAACTCCTACAGAAGTCGTTTGAGAGCACGCCCAACCTATCGGCGTGTCTACCTATGAGGCAGTGACCCATGATTACGGCTACTGCAGTGCTAATTTTTTTGCGTCCGAGTAGGATGAGCCCTCTTGACCGCTTAAGGTCAAGCTTTGGCCATATCTGTTGGGTAATCAGGCAGGTGTGTTCTTCTTGCCAGTTATTATTAGCAATCTTGAGAGCCTCCTGTGAGAGCTCCATTTTGCATGTAGCTAGCGGTTTACCCGGCTGGTAGTTAATGTCCGAATCATGACGTGTGGTACCGATTCTCGCTAGTTCATCGGCTCTGCAATTGGCCGGAATATCACTATGTCCAGGCACCCAGATGAGCCGTACTTTCAGATGATTCAGATGTCATTTAGTGTTGAGCGACATATTATGACCGCTTTGGAGGTTGTGTATACTCCCGAAAGGGATTTAATAGCTGCCTGACTATCTGTGAAAATACATACATTGCCTATAGGTAGCGCAGGTTGATTCAGGCGGTCCGCAGCTACTTTTATAGCCATGATTTCTGCTTGAAACACGCTGCAGTAGTCAGGTAAGCGAAATAAGACATCGAGGTCCAAGTGTTCCGAGAATATTCCTACACCCACTTTGCCATCCAATTTGGAGCCGTCAGTGTAGAGATGCACTGAGTTCTCCCATTGGAGAGGACCTTTCTCCCACTCCGATCTGGGGCGAAAGAAGGAATCGAATTTTGCTCCAAAGAAAGGCTTGGGCGAGGTGTAGTCGATATTGCTGGCAGTTCTATTGTGCAATATTTTGGAGTGACCGAAATCAGTTCGCTTCCAGGTCTGGATTGAGTTAAGCCTAATGGCGGCTGACGATGCAGTTTGCTTACCAAAGAGATCCAACGGTAGAAGGTGGAGAATAGTGTTCAGGGCTTTGGAAGGTGTGGTTCTCAGGGCACCTGTTATCAGCAGTGCTGCCATCCTCTGAACTTTGTCCATTGCTTTGAGATGGGTTGCTATATTTAGTGCGGCCACCAGACAATCACCCCATACATGAGTATAGGCCGTATGACACTTGTATTGAGCCAATTCACAATGCGTGGTTCCAAACCCCATCTTTTCCCTATAGCCTTCTTACACGAGTACAGTGCTACTGTAGCTATGCGTACTCTTTCTTGGATGTTAGGCTTCCAGGGAAGTTTTCTATCTAGGACTAAACCTAGATAATTAACCTGGTTACACAGTTCCAGCCTAACCCCGTCTAGTGTAGGGCAATTAATAGGAGGTGTTTTATGCCTCCGAGAGAAGAGTATTAACTCTGTTTTGTTAGGGTTTATACCTAGACCACACCCATCACTCCATGATGAAGTCTTGGAGAGGGCGTGTTGTAAAACCTCAGCCAGTGTATTGGGGTGCTTTCTTGAACATACCAGAGCAATATCATCGACGTAGGCAATAACCTTGTGACCGGATAACTCCAGGTCTATGAGAAACTCATTCAGAGTTAAGTTCCATAAGAGTGCTGAAAGGATTCCTCCCTGAGGGGTGCCTCTAGTTACCACTCTTTGGATATTGGATCCTCCTAAGCTGGAGATAATGACCCTGCTTTTTAGCATGAGGTCAATAAGTTTGATGAGAGGGTCGTCGATTTCAAGCCTCCTCAAGGATGCCATTATCGCCTCTGATCTAATATTGTTAAAAGCACCCTCAATATCAAGGAAGGCTACATGTAAATATTCCTTCTGTAGTAGCGAATGCTCTATGATTGTGGTAAGTTCGTGTAGGGCTGTCTCTACGGACTTACCTTTAGTATAAGCATGTTGCGAGAGAGGCAACTTGGAATGATTGATTGTCACTTTAATGTAGATATCTAGGAGTCTCTCCAAGGTTTTAAGCAGTAAGGAGGAGAGACTAATGGGCCTAAAATCATTGGGCTTATAATGTGAGGCTTTTCCTACCTTAGGGATAAAGACCACCTTTACTTTCCCCCATGAGGATAGAATATAGGTGAGTTTAAGGAAAGCCTCGTAGATGACCATTAGCCACGGAATAAGTATCTCGGAGGCTAGTTGTAGTTCAGCTGGAATGATGTTATTAAATCCCGGTGATTTATAGGGCTTGAAACTTCGTATCGCCCATTTCAGTTTTCTTGCATCAAGTATCTTGTGGACCAGTTAATGTTCGCTTGGAGTTTCCGGCAGCTCTACTCTTCTGTTCGTCGAGCAACCCGGAAAGTGAGTGTTTACAAGTAGCTCCAGCGACTCAAGACTGGATGAAGTCCAACTACCATCACTCCTGGTCAGGAGGCTTGGGGTGATGGGCGTTGTGGAGAGGATTTTCCGCAAACGACTCGCTTCAGAGGAGCTTTCAATTTTATTACAGAATCCCTCCCATGAGGATCGTTTTGCTTTCCTAATCAGTTTCTTAAATTGTTTGAGGCATTCTTTATAAGAAGTCCAGACATTAGTTTTTTTCGCTTGGTTAAAAAGCTTGCGACACTTCTTTCTTAGGGTCATGATCTCACTCGACCACCACGGAGGTTTGCGCTTGCCTCTTGGGACCCTGTCGGGGCAGGAAATTTGTGTCGCCTCATTACACGCAAGAGTCAAAGTGTCCACCACCTTGTCAAGGGTTTGTTTAGTGTCAATTACGGGTGGACCTGTAGTAGGCAGACTATTACTGAGGACCATCCTGTAGAGGTCCCAGTTTGTCCTTAGCCTGTTTTTATAGGGAGGACACATCATCTTGTGAAGTGTTATTCCAAATTCAATATATGCATGGTCGGAGAAGGATGGTTCCTTGGATACCTTCCACTCCGTTATTAAGTGGGCGGATTGTTCTGAGACTAAGGTAATGTCTAGAACTTCCCGCCTAATTGAGTTAGTAAAAGTGGGTTCTGCACCCATATTACAAATCTGGAGGTTAGTTCCGAGAATAAAATCAAAAAGTAACTCACCCCTTTCGTTGACGTCCGAGCTGCCCCCGACTATATGATGAGCGTTGGCGTCTGCTCCGATCACCAGCGTCTTCCTTTGTTTAGTGGCTTCCTTGATCGCATTCCTGAGTAGTGTACTAGGAATGTCCTCCACATCGTGCGCCATGTAACTGGAGGTTACCCAGATATTGTTGTTTTGTAACTCCAGTATGGCTGTTGTTGTGTCCTTATCACTGAACTGTGTGAGAATAAATGCGTTAATATTATTCTTAATGAGGATACATGACCTTGGTTTACTTGTACCTTGTAAATGGAGGAGCTTATAACCCTTCATGTTGAGTCGGCAAACCTTGTCTCTGATCATCCAAGGTTCTTGGACAAGGATGAGCTCTTCTCCTTTTTGCGCAAGACGAAGGAGAATGATGAAGGTTAATTTGGACCACTCTTAACATCACTGTGTCCAGGTGAGGATACCTCTATCACAGTGATGTCAGCAGTCTCCCCATCATTACTGGCATCTTCATCAGTGGAGGAACCAAGGAGTTGCTCCTCCAGCTCTGGTCCAGGATCCGGGAGAGTGTCAACTGCCATAGCGTCGACCATCGCCTCACCATCTTCTGGTGAGGGAGTGACAACGGCAGAAACTTTCCTTTTCCTCGGTGTTGCTTGATGAGGCTGCTGAATTCTCCTCTAGTTTACTAGCACTTAGCGCCTTTAGGTCCTTTTCATAAACCTTCAGGCTGATAGAGCTGAAGCCATAGCAAATAATGCCATTGCATTCAGCAAGTGGGGCAAGGGACTGCTCATTTAGGATCACAATGACCTGTCTTGAGTTTCCCTTGACTTCGCTCACTTGACGGGAAACTGCCTGGTCAAGAAGCTCCGACGACCTCTGGTTCGAGTAGGCAAGTAGCTTAACGTGGCCTTGATGCCAACCAGCATCAAGACAACGTGGAGGAGGGCCAGGGTTCAACGACAGAACTTCCATATACACCTTCAGCAACGCCATCTCCACCATCTTCCATTTGTTAGGCGTGATGGAGCCGTCCGCGTTGCTGCGATCTAGAATCGCCCTTACTAAGCTGTCCTTCGCTATCTCGCTGAAGGACTTGGCAGTGGAGGAAAGGGGGCCTATCGCCTTAATCCTTTTGGAAGATGGCTGCTGCTCGTAAGGCGAGCGCAACCTCTTCGGGGTAGCTTGCAACGGGCCTTCGGAGGCCGACGCGCTTCCTTGGGCAACAATCTTATTAGCCCATTGCAGAGAGGTTTTATCCTTCTCTCTAAGGTTCTCTTGAGACACGGAGCTCAGTTTGCGGATGATTCTGAGCGCAGTCCGTCTCTCTTTGAAGGCCACCGTTAATGCATTTCCCTTCTGCTTGGTGGTCGTAGGGTTTGACTGGGGTGTCCTGAGAGGCGCGCAGGAGGATGTATGTCCGGGTATTTTAGCCTTGGACAGGGACGCACTACAACGCGCAGGTTTTGCAGAGGGAGGAGGAACAGTGCTGCTCCTACCGGGTTTGGGGTCCGTGGCAGTGGCGTACACTTTCCCCGAGGAAGGGGGTTCACAGGACTCCTTGGGGAGAGTCACCGTGATGGCCTTAGAATTATTGGAGGAGCGAGCAGTGCTCGCAGAAGGTTGCCCACTTAACCCGTGGGCCGGGTCTGCCTTGACGGCGGGTTGTCCCTCTATTCGGGTGGACGAAGTGGTCTCGGTTTTATCCGAGGCTGGGTGTTTTTTGTGCATAATTTAAATTTTCATTATCGACCACTTTCGCGTCAAGGCGGTACTCATGGTCTCGATATATTATTGGGGTTGTGGGGAATCAACCAAGGTAGAGCCCCTTACCATGGCGGTCCTGCATACTCCTTGAGGCGGACAGGTATCAAGGAGGCTCCGTTAGAATACAGCTAGTTACCCCCAGCTGCAAACTATCCAATAGGCACGGAAGACGTTTAACACCCTGGATTGGGGGAGTTTCATCAAGAGAGTAACTGTCTCTCCGCCCGTCATCATTAGCCAGTCTATAGTAAACTGCCTGACTGTTACCAGCCGCCCCACGTGGAGGGAGATGCGGACTTCCTACAGTATCCACAGTTACGGCACGTCAACAAATTAGTGAAAATTTGTTAACGCGTTGGTCCCCCTGTGAATCTGCAGGCTGCGGCCATAAAGACACTAAGAAATAAGAAATTAAATAGTTTAAAAAAAATTTGAACCGACTTCACAAAAAGCGCTAAACAGCATAAAATAATTTTTCATTTTAAATCTATTACGACATTTTGAAGTCGGTGCAAATTAAACAAACAAAACAACTAGCCAACCACAATTGAGGGTAATATATAAAACTATGTGAACGTGTCAGCTCACGGAATCATAAGGAAGGACGATTTAATATTTTATTGTAGTTATTTGGTTTGTTTGATTTGCACCGACTTCAAAATGTCGTAATAGATATAAAATGAAAAATTATTTTATGCTTTTTCTGTAGTCGGTTAAAATTTTTTTTTTAACTATTTTTTGTCAATAATTGACTCAAATGAAAATCTTGCAGATGTATAAAAGCTGCATTATTTGCAAAGTAACTTAATAGGTGAAGCGGCGAAAGTCGTAAGTCCTACAATTTCATGTCACTAACGAAAGTTACAAAGCTGCCTAGGAAGCTTTATCCAATCGTTTTCAAAATAAAAGAGTATTAATCACCTTACAGCTGAGAACTCTGACCCATCAGCCAAATATTACAGCTGAGACGGCAACTACAATCAATATTGCCAAATTGTTGATCAAGGGTGTCACTAGATAGAAGCAATGACGGATTTAGACGAGTGAAATATTCGTCATAATTTATTACGAAAAACTTTTATACTAAATGTTGTCATCATAATGACATCGTGTAAATGCCCCGTGTAAACGCGTGTTGTACATTATGACTGAATAGTGACAAGCCACGAAATAAAAACCAATTTTCTCATTCTTTTATGACATAAACATGCGTCAATATGTGCAGGGGAATATCTTGCGAATACGCTTCGATTTCTTGGGAGTGGTCATAGCTACGGCAGTTTGATGTTTTTATTCCAGACGTCAAAATCATCTATTTCCAACATTGTTCCTGAAGTTTGTGCAGCGATACACTGTGCATTGAAGGCGGAATTTTTAAAGGTAAAGTCAAATTAAAATTGAATTAAAAATTTTAAAAGTAACCATTTTCGGTTAATTTTAATTAAATACAAATTTTAATAATCCAATAAATATTAATCCTATCAATAAAAATTATCCAATTTCAAGTGCTTCGCGATCACACGAAAACATGTCAAACTTATCATTAGTAGAAGACATGTCTCACCAAATTCAATTTAACAGACGAGATGTTTTAGTTGGAAACTCGGATGAAGAAATAAACTCAAACTATCAAATGCATTATGAAAATATAGCAATATCAAAGGGTTGTGGTTCTGTACAGTCTAGTTACTCATCACCTTTTTACCAAAGAAATTCCTACACGAAACATGTACAATGATTAGATGAATCGAAGATTTCAACTGTAGTTACTGCAAGACGGAAAGATGCTGCGCTTTTAGATTTAATATCAGAAGATCTGAATCAAATACCATATGCTCATCGACCTCATAAGCAGCCGAGCAAAAGTTTATTTAATTATTTTGTAAAGTTTTGGCGCACACAAATGGCATTCAGAATGGTGGTGCCAAAACATTAATCTGTGAAGCTAAAAGATAATAAAATAGTTTTTTAAAAAAAAGTTTAACTGACTTCACAAAAAGCGCTAAAAAGCATAAAATAATTTTTAATTTTATATCTATTACGACATTTTGAAGTCGGTGCAAATCAAACCAACCAAACAACTACAACAAAAGTATTTAATCGTTCAGGTAGTATTATGTATTATTTTTAATTGTGGTACTGTAGTTGTTTTATTTGTTTAATTTGCACCGACTTCAAAATGTCGTAATAGATATAAAATTAAAAATTATTTTATGCTTTTTAGCGCTTTTTGTGAAGTCGGTTCAACTTTTTTTTAAAAACTATTTTATTTTTCACTTTTTAGTGTCTTCCACTCTATACAACGAAGAAAGAACCATCCAAATCGGTACACTCGTTAAAAGTTAGTTTTAACCCCCTACCCCACCCCGATTCCTCTAAACTTTTTTTCTCATAGTATCAATCAAGGAAGATACTCTGCCGAACAGAAAAGGAATCATCGAAATCGGTCCACGCGTTACGAAGTTACTAACCCTCCCCATCCCCCACCACCACCATAGGACCAAATTATTCTCCTATTAGCAATGTTGGATCACACTCAATACAGCACCAAAAAGCCATCTAAATCGGTCCAGCGTTACAAAGTTAGGTTCCACCCCCCTTCTCCCACCCCAAACACACCAAAAATGTTTTTCTCGTGGCAACAAACAGGGAGCATACTCTACCCAAAAGAAAAAGAATTATCCAAATCGGTCCACGCGTTACGATGTTAGACTACTCCTCCCCCACCCAACCCCCCACCACGGGCAAAATTATTCTTCTATTAGCAATGGGTGATCACACTCTATACAACAGCAAAAGAACCATCGAAATCGGACAACGTGTTAC
This sequence comes from Leptarthrus brevirostris, assembly GCA_964036015.1. Classification (NCBI taxonomy): domain Eukaryota; kingdom Metazoa; phylum Arthropoda; class Insecta; order Diptera; family Asilidae; genus Leptarthrus; species Leptarthrus brevirostris. Next base: position 62,636,926 of record OZ038375.1, read on the forward strand.
AAAGTCAAATTCCACCCACCCCCACCCCTACCCCACCAACATTTCTTTTCTCGTAGTATCAACCAAGGATCATATTCTACCCAATACAAAAAGAATTATCCAAATCTGTTCACGCGTTACGAAGTTAGACTACCCCCCCCCCACCCTCACCTTTCACCAATACTCTATACAACAGAAAAAGGACCATCGAAATCGGACCACGCGTTACAAAGTTAGGATCCAACCCCACCCCCCATTTTTTCTCGTGGTACATATCAACCACGGAACATACTCTACCGAACAGAAGAAGAATTATCCAAATCGGTCCACGCGTTACAAAGTTAGACTACCCCTCCCCCCTCCCCCACCCTATTCCAAATTTTTTTCTCCTATTAGCAATGGGGGATCATATTCTGTTCAACAAAAAAAGAACCATCCAAATCGGACCACGCGTTATAAAGTTTGGTTTCACACCCACCCCCCACCACCACCCTACCAAATTTTTTTTTCACATGGAACCAATCGGTGAATATACTCTACCGAACAAAAAAAGAATCAAAATCGGTCGACGCGTTACGAAGTTATGCCCGGTCAGACATAAATTAAAAAAAAAATTTAAAAAAATACGCGTCGAAGTTAGAACCTCTTTGTTTTTGGGAAGTCGGTTAAAAACTGGCAGGAAATTATTTGTCCAATTACAAAAAATCAGTCGTCATAGCATGCTTTGAATTTAAATTTTAGCGGCCACTTTTCCGAGACACTCCGAAATATGGCGGGTCCCCCACCAGTATGGCAGCCACCCACGCCATATTGGGGAAATGTCAGCAACCGGGTGTGAACGGGAACAGCGGGAGTCAGCGTTCAACGAGTACAGAGAGGATGGACTTTTACTTTTTGGTGGTCATGGTGCTAGTGGTGGTTGAGAAAAAAACCAAAAATTTCAATTTCAAAAGAAAAAATCTGGTGTAAGGAAGATGGAAAGGATTTGATCAGGATCGCAAGGAAGTAGAACGACTGGAAATCTAAGTTAGGAGATCCCAGGAGGAAGGGAGGAAGCCAACTCGTATCGGATAAGTAGACACGAGGTTCCTACGAAGTTGTAAGTTTTTTCTAATTTTTGCTATCCTTGGTACGATCGCGGTTTGCTCTTAACATGGAGTGGTAAAATGTGGAAAATGGTGTTTAAATAAATCAATGCATTAAAAGCAAGTTAAAAGGAAGGTTGATAACATTTTAAAAATCGAGTTTACAGCGTTTATATAAAACAATTTTATGAGGTAATTAAGAACAATAAATTCCTTTTTGGACACGAAACATAAATACAATTCAATAGAATTAATTAATTTTTTTTATAAAAGTGAACTATTCATTATTGGCATTATCGCAGATAAATTTGAATATTGAGGTATGCTTTGAACTAGCAATATTAGAAGTTATTCAAGATCTTAACTATCATCGAACTACTTCATTATTGGATATTGAAGTTAAAGATCAATTTCAATTTAGAATTGCTGAACTATAAGTTTACTTACACAAGGGATAATGTAATGTAAATACTTTACAAAGATAAATTTAAAAGTGCGTTGAAATAGAAATACCAGAACTTTTGCGGTATTTTAATTAGAATACAACTGTGGGATAATGACACCACAGAGCAAACGAACCCAGCGCAAGAACATTGACAAGAAATGTTTAGTAATAATCAAGGAGTGGAACATTCTTAGAGTCAACAACATGTGTAGCAATAATCGATGTACAGTAGAATGTAAGTCAAAATTACTTTGTATAAGCAAAAATTGTATATAAAAATGATGTTCTCAACCAATTAACCTCAGTAATTAAGTTACTCACAAAGTGTTTAATTCGTTAAATTAACATTGGTCCTTCGAAGTCATAAAAATATCAAAACACCTTAGTATCCCCTGACCCACAGTAAGGTGCTAAGGAATAAGTAACAACAGTTCATTAAAAGTTAATACAATACTCTTGGTATCCCCCGACCCAAGTTAATCAATTAATCATAAAAAGTTGTTGCAGCACGCAAAGTCCCCCGATCTAGGGTAATAATCAACAAAATTATCAGAAGTCCAAATTCGCTCAGATTTCTTCAAGGGCAAGAAGTCAACAGCTTAAATCAATTAAGCAAGCCAGGTGACGGAAGAAATTCGAAGTGCAACCCAAAACGTGCAAAACAAAAGCTAAGTGAATCATCTGCACATCTGATCGTTGACGAGCTGACCATGACCGAGAAAGCCGCCACAATGCCAATAATGGATGAATTGGCAAAATTGCCGAAGCAAGTAGGTGAGGAAATTGTGGGGATATATGCAAATTTTAAAAAAGACTCGAAGTAAAGGAAAATAAAGAATACTTGGAGAACAGAGCGAGTAAATTATCATCACTCTGGGAAACATTTGAACGAAGACATGAAGAAATGAAAGCTCTACCTGCTGAAAGCCAAAGTCATGCGTATTTCGAGAAAAAATATCACGAGCAACTGAAACATATTCATGAGAAATTTGATAGCGCCTTAAGTATGGTATGGAAAGAATTTAATGAAGAAGATTATGAAAACACAAGAAAAGCAACAGACGACAAGACAGAGACCCAAATCATAAGATTAAAGAAAACAAAGACAGTTGGAAAAATCTTATGAGAACAATAAATATGATTGAGCAGAACCGAAAAAAGCAATACACGAAGGCATATTATCAGATGAAACAACAAACACTGATAAATTATTGGGCAGAGATAACTGCAAATCACAACGAAATAATGGCCCATGCTTCAGTGTTAGAAGAAGAAAAGGAATATATCAAAAATTACTTCTATGAAGTTCTTGAGGATGCATATCAAAGTACAATGATATATCTACAGGAATGTTGCGATGAGTTGCTAACACCACACTCAAATAAACAAGCAGATTGCCAAATTAAACTCCCGCCAATTGAGCTACCGACCTTTAATGGAAGCTATCTTAAATGGAAATCGTTCCATGATCTTTAAGTACAATTAATACATAACAATACGGCTTTGGGAAAAGCTCAAAAACTGCAGTATCTAAAGGCGAACCTAAGTGGCGAGGCAAGTAAATTATTGCAACATCTGCAAGTGACGGATGCGGATTACGAGACCGCATGGGAACTGCTCAACCATCGATACAACAACACAAGATTATTGGTATCAACCCAACTAAATATTTTACTGGCACAATCGGTACTCACAGTAGAATCTGCAAGTGGTATTAAGAAGTTACATGATACCACGAAGGAATGTTTATTCGCCATCAATAATTTTGATATAGATACGACAGGTTGGAGTCCATTTATCGTACATATAATTGCACAGAAGCTAGACAAGGAATCACAAAAATTATATGAGCAAGGTTTGAAAGCGCCCAGAGAAGTGTAATCACTGGAAGACATGTTTCTATTCCTGGAAATGCGATTCCAAAGTTAAGAAGCAGTTAACGAGCGCAGTAAGAAAGAACATTCAGGGATAACACAAGCGAATAAAAATTATATACCGTCAAGAACACAAAATCTTGTTAACACAAAGAAAGAATACATGGGCTCAAAGGATATCACGGAACAATAAAACAAAGATGTTTTACCTGCAAAGGTAAACATAACATATACAATTCATTGGAAAAAGCATAAACTATGCCAAAACTGTTTAAAGCCCGGACATAATAAACGAATGTGCAAAAGTTTGAAATCTTGTAGGATTTGCCAACAAAAGCACAACACAATACTTCATATTGATCCAGAGACAAAATCTAAAGAACGACCTACCTCGATAGACGTAGCATCATCACGAAATTAAATCAAAGCAGCGATAAAATAGAAGACAGTGTTGTTCAGTATCGGTCCCAAATAACGAAAAGTAACTCAATCAGTGGACCTGTACTTCTAGCGACCGCAATAATAAAATTAATTTCAAAAACTGGTCATGCAGAACTTCTAAGAGCACTCGTTGACCAAGGCTCCCAGGCATCCTTTGTGACAGAAGGTGCTGCACAACGTCTAAATCTCTCAAGAGTAAAACTTCATGCCAAGATTGGAGGTCTAGGAACAGCTTTAGCAGGGATAGCAAAAAGCAGTGTACAACTTACAATATTGCCAAGATTTTCATCAAACTTTCAGTTAAATGCAACTGCTCTAGTGCTCGCCAAACTAACAAAGGTACTACCAGCAGAAAAAGTATGGCCGGGATTTTCAACTAAATTGCAAAATCTGTTACTGGCGGACCCAACCTATGACAAACCTGGACCGATAGGTATAATTTTAGGAGCATATGTTTTTGGCAATATTATACTTTATGGTGTCATAAAAGGTAATCAATCAGATCCAGTGGCTCAGCGCACAGAATTTGGTTGGATTCTGTCAGGTAAAGTAAGCAATACCAACAACCACAAAAAATAAATCAACGTTAACTCCCTCGTAGCACAGTCGGAAATTGAGTCGCAATTAAGAAAATTCTGGGAGATTGAAGAAATCATGCCTGAACGAAAACAAACACAGGAAGAAATATACTGTGAAAATTTCTATGAAAAAACAGTAATGAGGTCCCAAAGTGGAAGATATACGGTACGAATCCCATTTAATCCTAAAGAAAAAAGAGATTTGGGAAGATCCAAAGGAAAAGCATTTGCTAGATTACTGCAAATGGAAAGGAAATTTGAAACAAATAAGTCTTTTGTAAAGGCTAACAAAGATTTTATGGAAGAATATTTGAATTTAGGACATATGAGATTGGTCAAACCTCTACCTGAAGACACGGAGACAAGAAACATAAAGAAACAGAAAACACAAACTAGCATTTATAAGCGATATTGAGAAGATGTATAGACAGATAAGAATTGCACCAGACGACCGTGATTATCAACGAATATTATTTAGAAGATCTCGGAACGAACCAGTTAAAGAATAATAACTGACAACAGTCACGTATGGCACAAGGTCAGCGCTATATCTAGCAATTAAGACCTTACGGAAGTAAGCTCAAGATGATCAGATAAAATACCCTGAAGCAGCGAGAGTAGTCACAATAAAAACAAAAAATGGAACTATTAAAAGACCCATTACGAAGGTTTGCATACTTCCAGTATCAGACAACTTATCCAATCCACAAGAAAGCATCGAAGCTTTAGCTGTAAAAAGCCTGTTTACTAAAATACAGAACAAGCCAAACCCGAAAGCTCCTAAAGCACAAAAACAACTTCAGAAAAGGAAAAAATCAATGGAAATCGAAAACTTAATTAAAAAACAGACTACGGCACCTTAATACAAAATGAGTTAAAAAGAGCAAAACGCGAAAGAGCTCAAAGGAACCCAAAGAAACTAAGAATCCACCCTGTCAGCGGTAACCAGATGTTGGTATCAAAAGAAATCCAAGAGAAGGCTAAAAACGAATATGTGCAACGTTGAATCAATGAAAAGTTTAAAGTTTCACCCAAACTTGCTCGGTATGATAATTCATTCACCTTGCTACATGGAATAATTCTCTGCCTACTCATGCTGTTTCTAATAAAATTAGAAAGAACTTCTGCTGAAGAAATTACATCTACAGACATTAAGATCATCCCTTTTGAAGATCAACCAGGTATATTCTTTAAAAAAATGAGAGAGGTAAAACTGCAATCAAACGAATGGAAAATTATAGTATTTTTCGATTTATCTAGCTACTGGACTGAATTCCTGAGCCTTCAAAGACGCATTAAAAGGTTATCAACATTTTGCGATATGGAAAGTACAGAATCTAAAGTTGGCTGCAAAATAATCGTCTCACAATTAAACAAGCAGTTAGACGAAATAGAGCATAAAAATGAAATTTTATACCAGCATAACGGGGAATCTAATATTCGACAGAAAAGATCACCTTTAAATATTGTTTGATCAATTGCAAATAAGTTATTTGGAGTTCTAGATGAAGAATTTGCTCTGCAATACGAGGAACAAATCAGGAAAGTCAAATCAAATGAAAACCATCTTTTAGCCCTACTTAAAAATCAGACATCCATCCAAGAACCAGTAACATCATCAAACAGACTAGAAGCGAATTATCGCATCACCCATATTTCACACACATTGCAACATCCTCCTACCAAAATATACAAAATGCAATTATAAAAGTTGTTACCGACACAGAAAACAGCAAAATAAGCCCATTGCGAGGAAACAGCCCATTGAGAGGAAACATTCCAGAAAATGTGTTATTACCAGGTGACGGGAAAGAGGATTCCATCTTAGAACTTTACAAGTTAATGTCAGCTAAGACCAGAATAACAAGACGGAATGTAATTTTTTATGTTACAATCCCCTTGTTCGCAAGCACACACTTTCAACCCTATTACATAGTACCAGTCCCAACACCACATAACGAATATTTTGTATTTGTAAAACCATCAACGGAATACCTAATCGTCAAGCTTCATCGGGATCACGCAAATTGAGTTAAAAGGTTGTACTGCCACATTAGATGAGGAATTCGTATGTAAGCAACAACATCCTTTATACAATCTTCAATCAAATGAAAGTCGATGCTCAATGAACTTTCTTAGGTATGAAAAATTGTTATCATCCGATTGCAACATTTATAAAACAACACCGAAAAAATTATGGATACCCTTATATACTCCAAATAACTGGATATTTGTTATGGACGAAGAAAGTACACTCAATATAATATGTGGAAAAACTGTTAGCAACATCCAAATATCACGGAGCAGAATTATACAAATACAACCCCAATGTGCCATTAGGCAATCCGACATTAACATAAACTCCCAATTTACTTTTATCGGACAAATCAAAACATCATTCAAACAGATCCAACATCTCATCATTCAGTTCTGCCAAGGAAAATCTATGATGAAATACAAAAGGAACAGGAAAGATTTCCAGAACCAGTAAATGGGCATGACATACATCAGTACTCAGTAATATACTTTATTATCATGATCCTTATTGCTGGATGCAGTTATATGGTAATCCAAAAAATCACATCAAAAGGAGTCAAAATCACAGACGCTTCAGGCCAATAAGCACCACATCCAGATCCTCGTACTTCTAGGCATTCAGAGGAAGAGTTTGTAGTACATTATAGTACTGCCGGGGAGTATGTGGGATAATGACCCCACAGAGCAAACGAACCCAGCGCAAGAACATTGACCTCACGCCAAATGCAATACCATCGAGTAAAGTAGAACATTTTTAGAGTCAGCAAACATGTGGTAAAAGGCAATGTTTATTAATAATCAAGAAGTGGAACATTCTTAGAGTCAACAACATGTGTAGCAATAGTCGATGTACAGTAGAATGTAAGTCAAAATTACTTTGTATAAGCAAAAATTGTATAAATTAATGATGTTCTCAACCAATAAACCTTAGTAATTAAGTTACTCACAAAGTATTTAATTCGTTAAATTAACAACAACTATTTCATTATTGGCTTTTGAATTTAGATATCAGTATATATTTCAAATTAAATTTAGATTTGCTGAGCCAGAAGTGAACTCATTTTAGTGATAAAAGCATCATCGAAGATATATTTACCGTTAAATTACTTTATTATTGGTTATAAAATTTAAATATTCCTTTAACTTCAAAAATAGTTAGCTATTTATATATATATATTTTTAGACCATTTTAAAGATGAATATATACTTTAAATGAGGTTGCTTAGAACGAACCCAAATGATTACCTGGTTTTTGAATTTTACAGAACGTGTATGAATAGCTATAAAACGACTTATTGAGTCATTGTCGTACCAAACCTGAATTGTGGTTAACCTTTTTACTCAGGGCGCAGATGCAAATAATAATATAAACTCCTATACTACATTGGTTATGATAACACTAGTAATCGTCTAATGATTATCACCCTAAGTATTGTTAAAGACAAAAGTTTCCGAATTCTTTTCCAATTTCGGGCCCACAATTTAAACTAGACGATTGCTATACTGACTTTTTGCTTTAAAATGAATTGCTAATTTTTTTGTTTTATTCAAAAAAAAAACAAACAAAAAAACAAAAAGGAGAAAAATATTTTTTTTTTGAATAACTTATGAAGCTGAAGAAATAGGTTTTGTGGCCGTGAGCCTACAAAAATGAATAAGAACCCAATGCCTATTATAAGGATTAGGTATGATGTATGAATATCGCACCGAAATACTTCCCATAACCTTACCCTAATCCCTTGGTTGTGAGCTACAACTAAGTTGTGACTTAGCGGTGCTCACCACCCTCCATCCAATCCATGTCCGCATGCAGCCATCTTGTGGTAGCCTGTGAACATGGATTTCTCCTGTCAACCGATAACAAATGTATCGAGTAAGTTAAACAAATCTTCGTCGATTGTATTTAACAATTGCTGCGCTGCATTTGCCTCCTCTGTTTTCGGTTGTTCCATAATATGGAATTCCGGTATGCTGGTCGGTACTCCATTGCTGTGTGCTGGTTGGAACTCCATACAAACCTTTGTTGAACTAGCAGTGAAAAACATAATAAGTTTATTTTTTTCACGCCTTGCCATTGTTCGCTTATTATGTCTGAAACGGGTTTACACGTCAAGTATGGGTTAACTAACAGTGGCGGGTTAAATGATGGTGTCTACCTAAGTTGTCATATTGCGGAGGTTTCACGGCATCACTTGGAAGACACCAACCCACCCACCACCCTCCCCTTCTTATCGAACAACTCAATGTCAACGCTCTCTTTGCCATTTCGATAAAAAATAGAGTTTGGTCTCCAAAGCTTCTGCCCATCCGGCCGAGGTCTCTTCAGTTTCGTCTGTGATCCCCGTAGTATCCGTCGTCCCTGACCCTCCCCCCTCTGCATCGAACCATAGCCGCAATTGCAATACCAGACGCCGGAAGCGTGTTATTGCTAAGGACCGTGCCCGTGTGACCCTTGGTGACCGGTCGTCCCCTGAACCTGCTATTGGTGTACCTAGTACATCCGGTGCTGCTTTGCGCTCTGCTACTGATGCCTCCAGTTCGGCCTTACCAGCCGATCTTATTTCTCAACAGGATGCACCTTTGATTGGGTCTTTTGACCTAGCACAGAGCACGGACTTCACTCTGAGGACTGCCCCAATCCCTAGATTGTTTTTTGTTTCTCGGCTCGATCCTTCTACCTCTGTTGATGACGTCTTAAATTATGTGAGAAGGAGGTCCATGATTGATGACTCTGTACCTCTACGTTGTCAGCGTCTTAATTCTCGCCTGTCTCAGGGATATGTTTCGTCTTTTAAGCTGACGACTTCCCCGGCTCTGTTCGATATTATTTCTTCTCCGGACTTCTGGCCTAGGAATTGCATCGCACACGAGTTTGTGCCTCGAGGTAGGTTTTCGAACGGTACCCATGACAGAGCAATAGCTAATGCTTCAAAAAACTAAGTACGCTGTCCCTTTACTATCAGAATGTAAGGGGACTAAGAACTAAAACAAACCATATATTTCAAGCATCCCTTGCATGCTGCTACGATGTTATCATGCTGACTGAGAGTTGGCTTCATCATGGTTTTTGCGATGCGGAGATTTTTCATGACTCCTATCAGATTTTTCGTAGGGACAGACATTCGGAATCTCTGTGTCGGGGTGGTGGAGTCCTGGTTGCCTGCAGGTCGGACTTTAACTGCAGCTTAGTTGAGGTTCCTTCCTTCTCTGGTTCACTCTCCATTGAACTATTGGTTCTCAAGCTAGTGCTACCTAAGCTCAATGTCTTTTTGCTCTGCTGCTATATTCCCCCTAACCTGACAAACTTCGTTGATAATGAAGGGCGCACTCTTTACGATATTCTAATCCTTAGTTTAGACTTCATCCATAATATGACGAACCCTGAAGATGAAATTCTTCTTCTTGGTGACTTTAATTTACCCAATATTTCATGGGTACTAACTGCGAGGACGATGACTTCCTTCCTTCTTGTTATCCCACACCTATGGTTTCTAAATTTCTTGACACCATTTCTTCCTCTGGTTTGCACCAAATGAGTGATGTTAAGAACTCTATGGGAGGGCAGTTGGATCTTGTGTTTTCTTCTGATTCGACTAACACTATAGTCGAATTAGCTTCTGATCAATTATCTCCTATTGATAATTTTCATCCCCCCATCTTTGTCTCTTTCTGTTACGATGGTACTAGTATTGTGGATCCCAATTTTGAACATCATGCTTATGACTATAGGAGATCGAACTTCTCTGAGCTAACGTCTAATCTCCTTTCAGTCGATTTTTCGGCATTACTTGACAATAGTGATATTGATGTCTGCGCCTCCCTATTCTATAACAAGATGTATGATTTGTTTGACTCCTTTGTTCCATTGTTACAGGTCAGATCCGAAACCCGATGCTGGACATTTTTGTCAACAACATCGGATAACGGATATGACCACAAACAAGAAACATAAAATTTACCATCAAGTAGCCACTTCGTAAACAAATTCCAGAGGAAATTGCATATCCCCTTTCACGAAGTGGCTAACGGGTAAATTTTCCTAGAAATCTAAGTAAGGCAAAAGTACATTGAAAATGATGGCAAAGCACCTGGGTAAAATTCCAAGTCTCAGGCTAAAAACGCCTCGCCATCAAATTCCGATAAGTACATCGCCTTAGCCAAGGTCTATCGGTGCTTGAACTTGATCAAGCCAGTGAGAGGTAAAAGCTCTCACACACACGACCAAAAGCTTACCTAATGTTTAACGACTGAACAGAATCTATACGATCGAGAGAGAAAGCTCAAAGCTTTCTACCTTGATCTGAAAGTTCAAGTCGAAGAAACAGGTAGGTGGTCGTAAAAAAGATTTCAAGAAGTGAGTCTTATTTATGCCGTGAAGAAGTCTGTTTCTATCCCCGGCACTGGCTAGTCGATATAGTGAAATCGTTCGTGTGTGGATTAGGTTGGTCGTTTAGAAAAGTTAATTGTACCAAATTAAGTAAAGTATACATAGTTAAGTACAGTGTGTATTTCATAAAAGACATTAAGAGTTTAGAAAAGTTAATTGTACCAAATTAAGTAAAGTATACATAGTTAAGTACAGTGTGTATTTCATAAAAGACATTAAGAGTTAGAAAAGTTTATTGTACCAAATTAAGTGAAGTATACCTAGTTAAGTACAGTGTGTATTTCCTAAAGACCTTAAGTGTTAGAAAAGTTTATTGTATTAAAGTAATTAAAGTGCAGATAGTTAAGTCTGGTGTTTATTTCTTAATCTAACGCCACATGTCCTCCTTGGAACCATCATAAGACTGAGATATAACAAAATTGGCGCAGCCGGTAGGATCGAGGAAGCTTGGTTGGTACAAACCGTAAACGCTTTAAAACCCTCGATCTAATATCGAATAAAAGGGGATCATTTGGCCACTGCTGGGTAGTCAATAGCCCAGTAAGTCACCCCCAACGCTCAGGGCTAAACAACTTTAGCTGCCTCTGCTCCAGGCGAGCAAGCGGTTGTCCTTTTAACAAGTGCACGAAGGCACCATCTTTAAAAGAGCCGAACATTTCCCCGTGACCAGAGAGGAACAGAAGGAAACCCAGAAAATCATCCTCCAGAGCCAGCGGTGCTCCCGAAACCAATCCTAGAAGGACGATTTTAAGGAAAGCCACCCTCACATCGGACGACTCAAAGGTCAACCCGTCCGCAACTTTAAATAACGAGACGATCAAAGGAACGACTCGCCTCCACCAATTACGACACAGCGGTAGGTCTGAGAGGAAAAACAGAAGACGGCTAAAAGCCCCCTTTCAGATCGCATCACAGGGAAACCAAAAGACGGCTGAAGTAGCCCCCCTATCAACAGAGAACTACGGCAAGGGAGTACCTAAGTAGGCTACTAGCCCCCCTTGCAACCACCAACAACACGTAGTGCATGTCGGAGTCGGAAGGCGACTCCCCACCGAAAGCCGCACCGAGGACCAAGTTTCCGGCTGAGAGGACGTCCCCGACTAATAGCGAACGTCCACCCCCTTCGCCGAAAGAAGCCGAAGGAAGAAAGCTTAGGAGCGGCACAGTTTTACCCATTCCTACAACCGCTAGTAAAGTAAGTTTAAATAGATATTTAGATAGGGTTCTCGAGAAAGCGCGGGACTCCGATAAACTCTCTGTACCTCAGTGTGACGTTTTAGATAAAAAACTCACACAAAATCGCGAGGATAGGCTCGCCTTAGTTAAAAAATATCAGGAAGATACAGAGAGATTTAAGGCAGACATCGCCGAATTTAAGGGAACCTCGCGCTCGCTCGAATTAGTTAAGGAAGATAGGTTAAATAGGGAAAATTGTAAAGAGGCCAGTGTAATTGTAAGAGCCTCATCAGGAACAGACACCGACGATCAGACCAAATCCGACCCGACCGACGAAGACCTCTTATTCGATTGGCTGGAAGCATCCTTCACGGACACCAGTCACGAGGAAAGCTTGCTTAGTCTACCCGAGTATAAACCCAAAACAACCTACAAACACTCCAAGATGGTAGATTACGCCAAAGTAGCCAAACTAACGGCACAGCTTGTTCCTTTGTTCTCTGGCGCAAATAGCCCTCAGTTGAGCCAAGAGCTCCAAACCTTTATAGGTTGCTGCAAACAGACACAGCAATGCCTTACCACAGAGGAACAAGCAGCTTTCCTCCAAATTTTGCCTACCAGACTCCGGGGCGAAGCGTATCAACTCTTCGCCTCAGACGTACCACCCACCTTCAAAGAAGTGGAAGAACGTCTAAATAGGGCATATTTACCTAGGGAAACATACCAAGAGTTGGTAAATAAACTAATAACAACTCGACAACTACCCCTAGAAACACTAAACGCATATACGACCAGACTGAAACAATTGCTGGTCCTTTGCAAAGAAGCTGCCGACACCAAATACGGCAATGCAGCGTCCACAGTGAAGACTCAGTTAGAAGACTTCGCTAAAAATGCACTAAAAAGCGGAGTAGGAAACCCGCATTTGTGCCAGTATCTCCTTACAATAGGCGATGCTACAGTGGACGAACTAATACAAAAGGCGCTGGACATGGAGAGGCTCCAGCAAAGCGCCCTATTTATACAATCCCCACTCTCACAAATGCCCACATTACCACACACACAAAGTTATGACACACACACAGGGACCAGCCCGTTAGTCAAATAAACTTTTTACAGGTACCCCCTAGGACAGCACCACCAAATTACCAAAACCAACCATTAACTCCCCATCCATCACAACGCCCTTCATTTCAGCAAAGAGACCACAGGTTTGGAAACAGGCGACCGAACCTCAGTACACCGGCACAGAACATCACATGTAGCTTCTGTCAAAAACGGGGTCATACGTACTCCGACTGTCTAAAGCGCAAAAACACACCTTTCTGCGTGAATTGCAAAAATTATGGGCATGATGTTCGCGATTGCAGAACAAATCGTTCTGCTAGAATCCAAGATACAGCCCATGCAAGAGGGCCCCCAAGAGAAAACAGACCGACTCCAGAACAACGTCCATCCAGCGGCCCCCGAGTGTATAACATAAGCGTCAAATGTAATTTCTGTGGCCGACGCGGACACTCTGTAGACGTTTGCCAACAAAAACAGAAATGGGAGTCTCAGAATCCGGGAAACGACGCACAGTCGACCCAAAACTCCCCGGCTCGACTATAAACCCTCCGCAAAACAAACAAGGGTCACCTCAGACGCCCAAGACTAGTATCTCGACCGTAAAACTTCCATTGGACATCGGCCTACACGGCCAAACCAAATTGGTAGTGGATACTGGCGCTGAGGTTAGTATTATTAAGAAAAAAGCACTACAGTCCCTCGACGACATCAATACCGAGGAGGTGTACACACTACAAACGCCGTTTGGAACTGGAAAAACCTTGGGAAGCTGCCAGGGAAACTTCACTCTAAAACACAACATACCCTGCAATTTCCAAGTCATACAAAACCTTCCAGGTCTCACGGACGACGGTTTGCTAGGAAATGACTTCTTAGCAAAGAATTGTAATGTTGAAGGTCCAAATATGGCGCTCAGGTTTCCTCGCACGGAAACTAACCTCGAAGAGTTTGCTATACCCCTAATATTAGCATCGGACGAGGAGTGTTCACAAAACGCAGTCGAAGTAGAAACACTAACAGGTAGCACGGAGGCCCCAGAGGTCAAGCTTTCTACTTGCAGTGTCCTCAAGGCATCTCAATTGGAGAATGCTGGCTGTAGCACACAAGAACACCACTCGGATAAAAGAACTACCAAAGATCCGGCTTGCGAAATAAGGCAGCACCAGATAGTCTTAGACAAACCTGTTTGCATACCTGCAAGATCCCAGATTGTAGTCAAAATCCCGTTGCAATTGGCGGAAGAAATGCTCTGTCTATCGCAGGAGATAGACGATGGAGTCTTCCTGGCAAATAGCTTACTCTCATCAGGAATCAAGGTAGCGCCCATTGGGATCCTCAACGCTAACAATTTCCAAGTAGTTCTGACAAGCCTCGACATAACGCTTGTCCACACCAAAGACTACACCGTCATCCCTATCTCCAACGGATCGGATGAAACAAAATTAGATGAAGAAAACAAAGAATACAGAGAGACACGGCCCATGAGCCGGAATAATGGCGCTGACAATCCCCACAAAAGGTCTACTCTAACCGGTCACAAAGACCCAGTAGCCCCAACGCCAATTAGAGGTAGAAACACGTCCAAACATGTAAAATGGCATAAGAGCCCCTCCAGAGACGCTTGCGGGTCCCTCAAGAAAACCCCAACGTCTGGCGCTTGTGAGTACAACAAATGTCTGGTACCCAATGAAAGCCCAGATCTGCAAACTCCATCGCCCAGAGGCTCAAAGCCAAAAATACAAACGACAAACGCTTGCGAGTTCCAACGAATGCCTGAACCCGTAGGTATCAAGGCCCACAAAACTCCAACGTTCAAAAACAGTAGTTTTAAGAAAAATAAAAACAAGAACAGAGTTACTAGAGCCGATAAGATGGCCACTCTGCAGCACATTAAATACCTATACCCGGACAGTGACGATCCGGACGAACCCCAACATAACCCGCGCCTCGCCAGGTTAGTACAAGAACTCAACCTGGACGACACCTTAAGCGCGGAAGAGTCATCTGCCATAACCAAACTATGTTATGAGTACGATGATATTTTCTTTTTAAAAGGTGATAGGCTCACTCATACCAAAGCCATCACCCACGACATTCCCCTGTTGCAAGACCAAGCACCCATTAATCAAAAGATGTACCGATTGCCTGAAACCCAACGCAATGTAATCAACGATCAGCTCCGAGAAATGTTGGATAATGACATAGTCCAACCGAGCAAGAGTCCATGGAATTCACCTCTTTTAGTCGTCCCCAAAAAAGCGGGACCTGATGGTGAAAAAAGGTGGCGCGTTGTCGTCGACTTTCGCAAGCTAAACGAAAAAACGATTGGCGACGCCTATCCACTACCACGTATCGAGGACATACTCGACCAACTAGGTCATTCCCGATACTTCACTACCCTCGACTTGGCCAATGGTTATCACCAAGTATTAGTCGACCCCAAAGATAGGCCAAAGACGGCTTTCAGCACAAACTATGGGCACTACGAATTCAAGCGTATGCCGTTCGGGCTCAAAGGAGCCCCGGCTACCTTCCAACGTCTAATGAATTTCGTATTAACAGGTTTACAAGGCCTGGAATGCTTTGTGTACCTAGATGACATAGTCATCTACGGGAAAAACCTGGCAGACCACAATCAAAAGCTCCGCAAAGTCTTCGACAGACTGAGAGAGAACAACCTGAAACTGCAACCCGAGAAGTGTCAGTTCCTAAGACGAGAGGTTGTATACTTAGGCCATAAGTGTTCCAACAAAGGAGCACTCCCAGACCCCAGCAAAACGGCATGCGTCCAAACATTCCCCGTTCCCCGAACAGTCAGACAAGTCCAATCATTTCTGGGACTTGCCAACTATTACAGGAAATTTATACCCGATTTCTCAAAGATAGTACGTCCAATCACGAATTTGCTTCGCAAGGATGTGAAATTTACTTGGACTAACAAATGTCAAGAGGCATTTGAAGTAATTAAAAAATCCCTAATTTCCCCTCCACTTCTAATCTATCCCGATTTCACCCAACCGTTCAACCTAACCACGGACGCCAGTAGCGAGGCCTTAGGAGCTGTCCTCTCCCAGGGAGAAGTCGGACGTGATCAACCTATTGCCTACGCTAGCCGCACACTAAATAAAGCTGAACGCAACTACTCTACAATAGAGAAAGAGTTGCTAGCTATAGTCTGGGCCACCCGTAACTTCAGATGTTACCTACAAGGCCGAAAATTCACGGTCTACACAGACCATAAGCCTCTCAAAGGCGTCTTTAACGTCAAAGACCCAACTTCCCGTTTGGTGAGATTTCACCACAAACTTTCCGAATTCGATTACAAAATCGAATACAAACCCGGAAAATACAATACAAATGCCGACGCACTCAGTCGCATTCCGCGAGAAGAAGGCGAAGACAACACTCTTCTAGTAAAGGCCCTAGTCCACCATAAAATGGATTCAGACTCGGAGGAAGAAAACGGTACAACCCCCCACAGTCGCTTAAAATGCAACGCGGTGACTCGGGCTCAAACAAAACATGTTCAAACAGAACCCAAGAGCCCCGAGACACAGGATCCCTCGTTAAGCAACCAGGATCACGAACCGCCAAAACCCGAACAAAAAATAAAACCAATAGACCCACCAGGAAACGATCCAGACACACATGGACAAAAAACCCCTGAACTTATTACAAACCCCGAGGAAATCAGGACAATCTTACATGACTACCATGATTCTCCTTTCGGCGGCCACCAGGGCGTAATTAAAACGTACAAACGGATCAGAAGAAAGTACTGGTGGAGGCACATGATTAGTGATATAAAGAAATACATTAAGCGATGCCCCAAATGCCAAAAGATGAAAGCGTCACCACAATTCCGAATGCCGATGGTTATAACGGACATCGCAGAAAAACCCTTTGACAAGGTCTACCTCGACATGGTAGGTCCACTTGAGGAAACAGAGTCCGGAAATAAATATATCTTAACGTTCCAGGACAACCTTACAAAGTTCGTCGACTGGTATGCCATACCAAATGGAGAAGCTGTAACAGTAGCGCAAGTTTTCTTTGACGAAATAGTAACGCGCTATCGCATCCCCAAACGAATTGTCACCGATCAGGGAAGCAATTTTCTGAGTGATTTATTCAAACAGGTATGTAAATTGCTAAGGGTGAAGAAACTCCAAACTTCAGCGTATCACCCACAGTCAAATGGCGCACTAGAGCGTGCACATAGACCATTAATTGAATACCTCAGAACAATAGTGGACGAAAATCCCAAATCTTGGGACCAATACCTGCGAACCGCTGCATTCGTGTACAACAACAGTGTGCACGAAGGGACGAAACTAACTCCCATGGACTGCCTTTACGGCTTTACAGCGGATGTCCCCTCCAACCTTAAACGGGACCCAGAACCCGTGTATAACCACGAGAGCTATTACCACATATTACGGTATAAGCTTCAAAAATCTTATGCAACGGCTCGGAAAAACATATTGGCCAGTAAACAACGCTAACTATACGCCCTATATCCTTCCATATAGGAGACAGGGTCCTCCTCAAGAGCGAAAATAGAAAACATAAACTCTGTCAAATCTGGGTAGGACCCTATTCGGTAACCGGCGTTCCCAGCTCAGTGAATACCACGATACGAGTTGGTAAGAGAATAGTCACCGTCCATAATAACAGGCTGAAGCCGTATTACGACTAAACCAACTAAATAATACCTAAATTCCCCCATTTATTGCAATAAGTACTAAACTTTAATACCTTTAATTTGAGTACAAACTATCTAACCCAAACCTTTCCTCTCCCCATAGACATGTCCTTGGCAATCATTATACTCGGATTGTTCCTGTCCCCTGTGGCAAAAGGCGAGATAGAGCCATATACAATAACTCCCCTGAACAACACCGGAGTACTCTTTGAAGACTTGGGAAGCCTGATGGTGTATCATAACACCTGGAACGTCATAACGGAACTGGATCTGTCCGAATTGGAAAATCAAACAATGTTGGCGGAACGAGCAGAGCATTATGTACACCAACTCTGTGGAAATACTTCATCAGCAACAGGCCTGTGCCAAATGCAGAAAAAACATGTTCATGCACTGATGGAGAACATTAAGAGACGCACCCACGTCATTAAGGAGGCCGTACCAAAATCCCGCAAACCCAGATCGATATTCGATGGTATAGGAAATGCCATGCATTACCTCTTCGGAACGATGGACAGCGGAAACGAACGCGAGGTGTACAGTCGCTTGGACGAACTCGAAACAAATACCCAAGCACTCGCCGACCTAGAGAAACAGCAGATTAGTGTGGTAAAGACAACCTTTGACAGAATCCAGAAACCCTTAACGTCACTGGTGGAACGTCAAAGGCAAATAACTCTTCAAATAAATGATCTGCACAACTTGACGGATGACCTGCAAGCTAGACAGTTAAGACAGGAAATTATTTCTAGCTTCCTCCTCCAAATGGTCGAACTAGAGTTTAGACAGCAGGCCTTATTAGATATAATTGTATCAAGTAGGAATAACCAAATACACCCATTACTAATTTCACCCGGTGGGCTGTTAGAAATTTACCATAAATCCCATTCAGCCTGCCAGAACCCCCAAAGCTGCCTCTCGATTCTTTTCCAGACAACCGAGATTCGAACCCATTTATTACAAGAAAAACTTGTAATTCGCCTCACCCTCCCTATATTCGACATTCCCAAATTTAAACTACAACAAATACGATGCTTTCCAATCCATACTGAAAATAACCATTCACTAATCCCAGAGATAGCTTACTCGCACATAGCAAGTCAAATTCACACGCAGGAATATTTACTCCTTAAACCGTCAAATACCCGTCAGTATAAAAAGGTGTCCAAGAACATAGAGGAAGACACATATATTGGCAGACTAAACACCCCGATAACAAAAGCAACCCTGTCCACTGAATGTGTAATTAAACTATTATTTAACCCACTAGAAGAAAACCCAAGATGTCACCTTAGGGCACAACTAACCCCCAGAGATACCCTTATCAAATTAAAAAGACCCAATACTTGGTTATATTCTTTAGCCTCCCCAACAATAGTGCATATCACCTGTGCCCGACGGTTACTCACTAATCGTCTAAGCAGACAAGGCATATTAGTAATTAACGAAGCCTGTCAACTACAAATAGGCCCAAACACTATATATTATGAAGCCAAAAATCTTCATCCCTTAAAGATCTCCCAACCGGATTACTTCCCTAACACAAACGAAACTAAAATAGAGCTGGAAAATTTCATGGCCACACTCCCGGAACCCCACGCACAGGAACACTCCTTATTGCTCCTTGGGGACAATACGAACCAATTAATACACCAGGGCACAAAATCCCTAGACGAGATTCGCACTCAGGTTGAGAAGGTTCGCATTAACAAGAAAGCCAAGGTCCCCCATACTTTATCCACTACCTCCCTATCACTCTCAGGCATACTGCTGTTAGTCATAACAGGGTATATTCTAATAAAATATGTGGCTCCCAAAGTCACACTATTGATTAGCCAGCGGAACACACCGCCCCCTCAAAACGAGATACCAATGCAGCAAATCTATACCACCCTCCCCGAAACAATAGAAAAATCCCAAACACTCCCTAAGACACAAACACCTCAAAGACCCCAAACACTTCCACGAGTTAAATCAATCCAACTTGTATAAAAAAAAAAAAAAAAAAAAAAAAAAAACCAGAAAACCATCTTTTTATCCAATTATTTTATCTCCAGATTTAAGTTCAAAACCAGAATCCAGATTTAAGTTCAAAAACAGAATCCAGATTTAAGTTCCAAAACAATTTTTTTAAACTATTTAAAAACAACAACACCAAATAAATTCAAAAGTTTTCAACGCCGAAAGTCAAAAAAAAAAAAAAAAAAATTTATATATTAATAATAAATTTTTCTATGACGATTACACCTCTTTAAACCTTCATCCTCAACCACCAGATTTGGATTTACCAACATCATATAAACCTCCCTTTTCAAATCTCATCCAACGCCGTTTTCAACGCGTAACCAAAACATGCCAAACGACAAAACAATAGAAATTGCTGCCCCCAAAGTAGATTTCACCCAAGCGCTCCAACGAAGAAAATCAACATTACTCAAAATCAAAACCCAAAACAAAAAAGAAACACGGCAAACTCCAAAATAACTTTAGGAAAGAGGGAATAAAAAGAAAAAGACAACTAAATTAAATGAAGAAATTTATTTATTTTCCTCAAGACAATAAAGCTCTCGCGCAGAACTAATTACACCACTTAAGTCCCAAAACAGAGATCCCATGTTAATAAAAAAAAAAAAAAAAAAAACCCTGAAAACAATAAAACAACTAAAACTTTGTCCTTTCAGCACATAGTTTACCTAAAAATAGAGAATGCAAAATTCTCTCAACGCAAATCTCATCCAAAAATGCCAGCACAAACCAACGCAACAATAAAAACTCACAAAAACGCCGATTAACAAACCGCCGATTAAAACCTCAATTCACTTCCAACGTTGATAGAAACAATAAAGAATCCACCAAAAAACCACACAATACAAACAAATATTTTTTATATATATACAGAAACCAGTTTTAAGAAAACAAAATAAAATTTATTTTCCCAAAAAGAAAAAAAACGAGAGAAGGGGCACAAAAGTATTTTCATATATGACTAAACTAGTCCCACCATTCCTCAGAGACGATGCTGGAATGGGGTCCGGAGGCTTCGACCTCGGCTGGCTCCCTTCTGTCGTCAACCCCACGCTCAACCTCTACGGGGGGTACAAATGGAGCTCCGCAGTAGAAGCTCTTCCCAACTACAGAAATAACACCACCTAAAAAAAAAAGAGAGAAAACAAAATAATAATCGATAAATCCAAATAATAAATTTACTTACCGTTAGCAACCCAACGCTCACCCTTCTCCAGCGTCAGCTCCACCTTGTGGGTGGCATTGGCAACGGCAGGAGCCGTCCAAATGGTGATAGTAGGCAACCCCTCTCGGATAAGCACGAGGCGGAGAGGACCTTTCCAATTCCTTGCCACTCCAACTATGGTAATACCTCGAACCTCGACCACATGGTCGGACTTAATCCGAAGTCCCTTACGGTTCACGACCTCGACGAAATTCATTATAGATACACAAAAAAAAAATTTTTTAAAAACTTTACACTTTAAAACGCGCGGTACAGAGCTTCAGCACAAACTATGTAAATTGTCCCCGTAACCCAGCCTTTTAAATATAAATATATCCCTGACCAATCATTTTTCAAACGATAACTATTCCTCTCCAAAGAATAGTTATCTTCTTCCCAGAAGGAAGGAATGTTACAGGTCAGATCCGAAACCCGATGCTGGACATTTTTGTCAACAACATCGGATAACGGATATGACCACAAACAAGAAACATAAAATTTACCATCAAGTAGCCACTTCGTAAACAAATTCCAGAGGAAATTGCATATCCCCTTTCACGAAGTGGCTAACGGGTAAATTTTCCTAGAAATCTAAGTAAGGCAAAAGTACATTGAAAATGATGGCAAAGCACCTGGGTAAAATTCCAAGTCTCAGGCTAAAAACGCCTCGCCATCAAATTCCGATAAGTACATCGCCTTAGCCAAGGTCTATCGGTGCTTGAACTTGATCAAGCCAGTGAGAGGTAAAAGCTCTCACACACACGACCAAAAGCTTACCTAATGTTTAACGACTGAACAGAATCTATACGATCGAGAGAGAAAGCTCAAAGCTTTCTACCTTGATCTGAAAGTTCAAGTCGAAGAAACAGGTAGGTGGTCGTAAAAAAGATTTCAAGAAGTGAGTCTTATTTATGCCGTGAAGAAGTCTGTTTCTATCCCCGGCACTGGCTAGTCGATATAGTGAAATCGTTCGTGTGTGGATTAGGTTGGTCGTTTAGAAAAGTTAATTGTACCAAATTAAGTAAAGTATACATAGTTAAGTACAGTGTGTATTTCATAAAAGACATTAAGAGTTTAGAAAAGTTAATTGTACCAAATTAAGTAAAGTATACATAGTTAAGTACAGTGTGTATTTCATAAAAGACATTAAGAGTTAGAAAAGTTTATTGTACCAAATTAAGTGAAGTATACCTAGTTAAGTACAGTGTGTATTTCCTAAAGACCTTAAGTGTTAGAAAAGTTTATTGTATTAAAGTAATTAAAGTGCAGATAGTTAAGTCTGGTGTTTATTTCTTAATCTAACGCCACATGTCCTCCTTGGAACGATCATAAGACTGAGATATAACACCATTAAAAAAGGATTAGGTCTACATACTCCTCTCCCCCGTGGTACAATGCCGAACTCCGCAGTCTTAGGAATAGGAAGAACAAACTCTGGAAGAATTACTTGCGTTGTAATAGCGCAATAGCGTATTCTAACTTTGTGTCCTGTTATGACAGCTTTAAGGCACTATCCTCCTCGCTCTATAAGAAATACCATGTTAGTGTTCGCGATAATATGTATAATAACCCTCGCAATTTCTTTAAATTCGTCAATATGAAAAAGAACTCATGCAACTATCCATCTACAATGTGGTATGAGGGTTCTTCTAGTAATAACGTGTCCGACATAGCAAACAATTTTGCTTCATTTTTTGAGAGTGCCTTTTCTTCGGATAACTTTGAGCCTTGTGTGAGTAATTTTGATCATATTCTGGATCGTCCCACTTCATCCGATTTCTTGCCGTTTATATCACGGGATCTTATTTTGGAAAAAATCAATGAACTTAAATCTGACTTTTCCTCCGGTCCTGACGGTATCCTTCCAGCCTTCGTCAAATCCTGTTCCGCTGCCCTTTTTACTCCATTAGCGATTCTCTTCAATAGGTCCCTTCAGGCTGGTAAATTTCCTGCTTTGTGGAAGTTCTCTTTTATAGTCCCTGTTCATAAAAAGGGCCACAAGAATATTATAACAAATTATAGACCAATCGCGAAGTTATCTTGCATACCTAAATTATTTGAATCAATAGTGTATTCGCAGCTTATAGAGCGTTGTATTGGCTTAATCTCTCCCAGTCAGCAAGGGTTTTTGCCCATCTGATCTCGTACTCTAGTGTTCTAATCTACGCTGATGACATGAAGATCTTCTCCTATGTTAAAGATGGTGGTGACGCCGCCCTTATTCAAAGGGACTTAGATACGTTTCGTGAGTGGTGCAAGCATAATGGCTTACACCTCAATTTTGAGAAATGTGAGGCTATGACTTTTTCCAGGAGCGCAAATCCACAAGTTTCAGATTACAACTTTGCGGGGAATGGTCTTCGTCGTGTGCTGTCCGTAACTGACCTTGGGGTAAAACTCGATTGGAGACTTGACTTTACTCTGCATATAAACTATGTCGTGTCCAGAGGCAGTTTAATCTTGGGCTTTGTTAAGCGTTGGTCTAGAGAGTTCTCGGATATACCAACCTTGATTCATTTATACTGCTCCTTAGTTAGACCTATTCTTGAGTATGCATCTCAGGTCTGGTCGCCCTACTACGCTGTTCATTTCAAGCGTATCGAATCGGTGCAGCGTAATTTTCTTAGATTTGCGTTGAGAGAGCTCCCATGGGACGATCCGCTTAGACTCCCGCCCTACACCGACCGCCTCCGGTTGATTGGTTTGCACTCGCTTGATAAAAGGCGCAGGGTTGCTGACTTGGTCTTTATTCACCAGCTCTTGAACTCCAATATTGACTCAGGTGTGCTTATAAGAAAGGTTTCCTTCAGACAATCCCAACATAACCTTCGAAGACTGCCTTTAGTGCATGTTGAACCATCGCGAACTAATTATGGCATGCATGAACCTATTAACCGTTTATGTACGGCTGTTAATGCATGTTCTAATTTTGATTTAAATCTTAGTAAAGTGTTGTTTAAGAACTATCTATTTTCTGTGCTCCCGTGACTCTCTGTTTGCATGTTGCGTGTGGGGTTTCCTTGCTTGTTTTCTTCCTGTTCCCTCATTTCATCAATTTGATGGAATAGGTGAATTGATTCTGGGCTCCTGCCAAAGAAGTGCGCCTTCTGTGTTAGAAGGGTTAATTCCATGATTTTGTAGTGACTAACCATTTACACAACTCAAACTAATGACAAATAATTACTGATTAAGAGCTTTGTCAATACGTTTCATAACTTTATGGTGAATTTTAATTCTACAATGACAGATAGTGACGAGTCGTATTGTGACAAAATTATTTGGGTAATGACAAAACAGACAAAAGCCGCAATTTGTATTAACGAGTGTAAATTAAACAAATCTGTGTCGATTGTTTTAACAATTGCTGCGCTGCATTTACCTCCTCTGTTTGCGGTTGTTCCATAATATGGAATTCCAGTATGTTGGTCGGTACTCCATTGCTGTGTGCTGGTTGGAACTCCATACAAACCTTTGTTGGACTTGCAGAGAAAAAATTTTTCATAACATAATAAGTTTATTTTTTTTCACGCCTTCATCTATATTCACCCATAAAAACCTAGAAGTACTCTAATTACTTCACTCATTAAAACTCCTCACATAAACATTTGCCTATCAACTCCTCAATTAAAGTGCCCAAATATTCCAATTCTGCATTTTTTCGAAGAAATACGTCATAAAGCAAAACAAATGCAATGGGCTCAAATTCTAAGATAATCATAAACATTTAAAAATCCAAGACTTTAATAAACTATCTAATGTCTCATGTTTTCTTCATTTGGATGACCCAATAAATTTCCATAATATACGTCACCCCAACTTCAAAACATGAGCGCATCCAATTACATGTAAACAAACTTTCTTCGAGACACAGTCCAAGCCTTGGCTACTTGTACTCAAACGTAAACAAGCCAGGTGCTGGGTAACTTTTGTGTGCTACATAGGCAATTTCGATCTCATGCTGCAGTTCAAAGTACTTAAACTGCTACGCTTACCTCTGAGCAATGGCTGACCTAACTCAGCAATAATTGAACTTTTCTTTTCTTTCTTTTTCGGATAATAAGATTTAACAAAAATTCTTATTAGAGAACTGCTGAGACGACCGATCGATGGTGGGAGAACCCGAGAACCCCAATAAATATAGACCTTAACCAAAGGATCAAAAGAGTAATTTTTGGAAATTGAACGAGTTCTAATCTTAAATTGGAGAGTCCCCCCACCAGTGGTGAGGCCTACAATCTAAATCAGAAATTTATAACAATAAAAGTGTAGCAGTCGAATTACTAAAAAACAAGTGTCTGTGCAAAGTAATTAAAAAGTGTAAAAATAAAATAAAAGCATAAAATCCAATAATTAAAAGGTGTATCAATTTACGGGCAGGTGAATAAAATAAAGAAAGATCACGACAAAAAATTTGGTGGCAGCGGTGGGATCTCAAAAGTCACAGAGATCCCCAAACGTAATTTCATGGCAGGCAGCCCAACTTTAAAAAGACGACATGCAAAAAGTTACAGCACGCATTAATGGACAAAACTCCCACAGCAAAACCCGTCGAGGGAAAAATTCGAAACATCCAGAACAGAATCAACGAATTTATAAGGATCGCAGAAGAGGACGAGGAAGCAATGTCATTCAAGGTATACCAGGAACTACGTAAACGCTTGGAAAGGCTCCAAAGCCTACGAAAGTAAGCACAAAACTTTTCCTTTTTGCTGTTATACAAAGTTTTACTTATTTAAGTTTTGATTATATATCATACATTTTTTTATGTGTCATGCTATGTATTAAAATGAAAATTTGAATTTTTTTTAATGCTCAAGATATAAAAGCAAATATTTTCTTTCATCGAAATAGTACAGGAAACGAAGCACGAAAAAATAGGGTTCCTTCGAAAAATTACCTACAGGAATTTGACTTGATAAATCGTTAGGGGGGCATAAAGAAAGCTTAACTCTAGATTTCGGAATTTCCCCCCCCCCTGTTTTTGAGAAAATCCAAAAAAATTTTGAAATGCGTTTTTCATAATAATGTAAATGGGAAAGTTGTTCGTCACAAAAATACCTACATTTTTTATTTAAACAATTTTTTTGTAAAACTTACCGTTCTCGAGCTGGAGCTTGCCAAAGTGTGAAAATTGTACTTTATTCCATATGGAATACGCGACTCAGCGCGGCCATAAAGTACAATTTTCACACTTTGGCAAGCTCCAGCTCGAGAACGGTAAGTTTTACAAAAAAATTGTTTAAATAAAAAATGTAGGTATTTTTGTGACGAACAACTTTCCCATTTACATTATTATGAAAAACGCATTTCAAAATTTTTTTGGATTTTCTCAAAAACAGGGGGGGGGGGGGGGGGAAATTCGGAAATCTAGAGTTAAGCTTTCTTTATGCCCCCCTAACGATTTATCAAGTCAAATTCCTGTAGGTAATTTTTCGAAGTGTAATTCTTTTATTTCCTGTACTAAAACTAGTAGTCGTAGGAAGACGAAAATTTTTTACAAAAATTTGTTTATGTAAATCCCCAGTTAACTCTCAAATATTTTTTCCGTTCAAAGTAAAATGCACTCGAGTGAACTGTTAAAAGTTTTAAAGTGAACGGGTGTGAAATTGTTCTACAAATAGGAACGATTTTTTATTTCGCTTCCTGAGAAGTTACCAAAATTGTTGTCACTCGTGCTGGTGATTACTCAGGCCGAGCAATTAGTAGCCACAGAAGATCGGCTGCCAGATTGGCTCGAGATACTCGATACAACAAAAATATTTAATCGTCATTTCTTATGATCCCGTAAGCTAAAATTTCAGGTAGTATTATGTATTATTTTCAACTGCGGTTAAGTAGTTGTTTTATATGTTCGATTTGCACGGGCTTCAAAATGTGGTAATAGATATAAAATTAAAAATTATATTGTTTTATGCTACTTATTTATTTAGGTTGTAGCAAAGGACTGGGAGTGCTTGATTCGAAGATCACCAGCCCTGAATTTACTTCACTTTTAAGAAAACACTGATTTCAGTAATAACACTGATTTTATTAGCTTGCAATACTTTTAAATTATAACTTGATTATTAAATTATACACTGATTTTATTAGCTTGCAATACTTTTAAATTATAACGTTTCAAGGTGCGACTCAGGAGGCCTTACCTCTGGTGGGGGGATCACTCTTGGTCGGATTTAGAAAATTAACTCTCACTCTATACTTACCATCAGCTATATTCATATCGATTTTCCCTCGAAAATCGCTAACCTCGTCATTTTCCCGACCAATCAAATTTTTCGTTCAAATTGAATCAGTACATAACGTGTCGTTATGTAAAAGAAATTCTTTCGTTGTCAAGACCAAAGAAAGCCACCCGAGTTCAAGTACCTTGAACTGTAACATTGTACATTGTCGTGTTTATGCCCGCTTGGATTTTAAGTAACAGAGTTGAGGAAAATTGGATGTAATTTGAGGAGGTGAGTAATTATTTGCTTTAATTTATGACATGGATTTGAGGAAAGTTGAATGTAATTCCAGGATTTGTTTTGATAATTATTTTAGGTTTATTTTGGGTTTATTTAAGTGAAATGCTGATTTATGGATTTTAGAAATGGAAAGCGAACATCTGTAAGATATTAATAGTGATCTCGAGATAGTGTAATGATTTAAGATTAATTCTGGAAAAAAGGGCAAATCTGAGATCTTTGTTGATCGTTTTCGAGATCGCGTTTAATGTTTAATTATGTGGGAGAAGGTTGGGGCAACTGCATTAGGCGGCTGCTTACAACATACCATCCCCCTTATGAAAGAAAGTTGCGTGAGTAAAACGAGTAAAACTTTCGTGAATGGAATAATGAATGTAAGAATCATGGTGGGTATTCTGAGGTAGTCATTCAAGATCAAATATAGCTGATAGTAGAGGAAAATTGTGTTTTTTTTTTAAAGTTAATACCATTAATTTTTGTAACATACATATATCTACATAGAATATAAAATAAATTTTTTTTTTTGTGCTCTACTTATCTGAAATAATAGAATAGAATAGTGCATAGAAATTTATATAAAAATATTGGTCATATAATAGATATATATATATATATATATATATATATATATATATATATATATATATATATATATATATATAATAATGTAAAAAATATAGCCTAAAAGAAATTAGTATATTGATTACATATCGGTTTATAAATTTTTTTGTAAGATAATTAATCTACTTATCTAATTACATTTTAACATATCATAATATTTTTTAACGTTGACTCACTTCGCGCATAAAGAGTGCCGGATCATATTTTCGTTTTAAAATTTAGTGCCAGATGGGCTTCTACTTATCGTTCAGCGTTAATGTGTAATCGGATCTTGGTTCTGTTGTTTTTTGTAGGTTAATGGTATCTTTGGACCTGGGACAACATTTCTTGAGGTATTTTTTCAGGGCAAATATAATAATTAGAATGACTGCGGCTAGCAAGAGATAGCTTATTGTGTAATGATGGATATTGTGTTTATGAATATTCGATAACCCATTTTCTTCTTGGGTTAGTTGTGTTTTAATGGATTCACTCAATTTCTGTAGATCGTTATCATAATATTTAATTACTCTGGTTGGCGTATGTGAAAATTTTTCTTCGGGAGTAGGAATTGATAGTGTAATATTGGTTGAAGCCTGAACTGTGGGTAGGTAATGGTTATTAAGCTCTAATTGACATGCGCATGGATAGTCAATTCTTTAGCTTTCAGGTAACATCCTTCTTTTAGTTTAAGGATACCTGATCGTTCTAGGGGGTATGTCGTGATAGAAGTACCGCAAATCATATCAGTGGTGATTGCTTTATCCAATATGAATATCCAATAATCTGGTTGTGATAATTGGATCCAGTAATTTGCCTTTGGTAAGTTATGAGTCTCACAATTTTGGGGAAGAACTTTTGCATGTTGCAGGAGTTCTATTTCGCATATCGTGTTGGTTGCATGTGTATTAAAAATCGGATATATGATACGGCAGAGGTAACTTCTTAAGTTTTGCGTGAGGCAATTTCCTATATCGAAATTTATTGTTGCCGCGAGGATTAGGCAGACGTATAATTTTGAGGAGTTGATAGGGTTCTTTAAAGGGAATTGGAATCTTTAGTTCGAAAATTATTTTATTATTCACGATAGCTGTACTGAAATGGCTAAT
This sequence comes from Leptarthrus brevirostris, assembly GCA_964036015.1. NCBI lineage: Eukaryota > Metazoa > Arthropoda > Insecta > Diptera > Asilidae > Leptarthrus > Leptarthrus brevirostris. Next base: position 62,666,103 of record OZ038375.1, read on the forward strand.
TTGGTAGAGTTTAAGAACTTTACTTTCCTTATTATCAATGGGCAACGTGAGAGTACTGGGTATGGATTTTTGAATACTAGTCACCAGAGAGACCAAACTTTCGAATTCTAGGTTTAATGTCTGTATAGTTATTTTGCGTGTTATGGAGCTTATAGTTGAATTGAGTTTGTCAAGTTTATTATCTATGTGCAGAAATTGGTTAATTAGCTCAGTTCTAGTTCGATTAAAAATATTTGTAGTAGTTTCCAAGATGGTAGTATGATTTTTGATTAAATTTAATAGATAGTCCTGATTTGTATAAAGTTTGTCTATTTTCTCATTATATGCCTTTGCGTCTTCTTCACTAAGAGTGCCAAACAAGGTTTTACTTAGTGTTCCAATAGCATTGAAAAGTCCTCGTTTTGTTCGTGTAGGTTCGAACAAGAGGAGATTTTCTTTTTGTTCTATATCCATCATTACTATATTTATTATTTGAGTAATACCTTTACAGGAGAATAATTCTGTGTGATATTTATATAATTGATCACATGTTTTTTCTATTTCATCACTGTATTGTAGTAACTTATTATATTCATAGTGCAGATTGTCCAAATTGTAAAAAATGATTACCTTCCATTCGTTACTATATAAACCGACTTTACCAATTTCCTCGAAATATACAGTAGGAGTGTTCTTGAAGGTAGTAATATTTATTTGTCCATTTACGCTGGTTATTATGCTGATCCATATTAGTCCGTAGAAGTGGTACCTGTAATTTAAATTTAACTTACTAATCTATAAATGCTTTAAGGTTATTATTATGTACAGTTTTATTTTTCTGATTTATTCTTATTACGGAGTTCTCCGTGGATTTTATATTGGTAATTTCATACTGCCCAATCCATAAAGGGGCGAATTTATTTTTTCTTGTTTGATTTTTTAACAACACTTTTTGTCCTACATTGAAATGTTTTGGATTCCTTGGCTATCTTGTATCCGTGTTGCAGACGAGCCTTGAGCTCGTTTGCATAATTGTCGTAGTTGTATGACAATTTTGGATCTGATTTCAAATGAGTGGGTATCTCGGGAGAAAATCCGTAGAGAAGCTCGTATGGTGAATAACCGGTGCTTGTATGCGGAGTAGTATTATATACGTACATCGCAAACGGGATCCAAGTGTCCCAAGTTAATATATCTCGATTAACATAATGCCGTAAATATTCGGCTAAAGTTCGATGACTTCGTTCTAGAGCTCCGTTAGTTTGTGGATGATATGCAGTCGTTCGAAGTTTACGTATTTTTAGCAATTTTAATACTTCTGAAAACATATCACTTAGAAAGTTTTGCCCTTGATCGGTCAACACCGATCCAGGAATTCCACGGCGACATACTATATTTGTTACAAATGCCTCAGCGACGGTACGGGATTTGGCATTTACAAGCGGCACTGCTTCGGAATATTTAGTTAGATCGTCCTGGAAGGTTAATATGTATCTGTTACCTGTATAACTTATGGGTAATGGTCCTACTATATCCAGGGCGATTTTTTCGAAGGGTCTCGATCTTGTGGTCGTAACTTTCATGGGGACTCTAGGGTTCTTATTTAACTTATTAATTTGGCATGAGCGGCACCTTTTAATGTACTCCTTTACATCGGTATTTAAACCGGGCCAATCAAATGCCATGCGTATCCTTTGTATAGTCCTGTCAATTCCCTGATGCCCTCCTATAGGTGAATTATGAAATATTTCTATAATTTCTTCTATTTGGGCACGATTCTCGGGTTCCTTTATCAGGGACAGGTATAGGGTTGGTTGCACCTTTATATCTGTAAATGCAAAACTAATCAAATTTTTTAATTCAGCTCTATTATTCGGCTGCAACGTGGGGACTGAAATACTAATGTTCAGTAAATTATTGCTTTGACAATAGTCAGTCAGCTTCTTTAGAAAGAGCAATGTTACATTGTATTCGGCTTTTGTCCTCATTGGAATTGGTATTCTTAGAATAATATAAGTTTGTTTGGAAATTTTTCTAATGATGAAATTATCTTTCTGAATTGATTCTTTAAAGTTGGGAATAATCTCGGCTAAAACACTTTCATTATTACTGGAGTCAAGACTCGATAAGATGAATATTTTAGGATTAATACTTTTAAGACTTAGTAAGGAATTTTTATTTTCTAATATAGGGTTATCAGTTGCTTGTACGTAATTAAGAAAATCTTTGAAACGATTAAAATTCTCGGGCTTGCTGGTCTCTGATTGCTCTTTGAGTTTAGCTTGTCTCCTGGTAATTACATTAATGGTATTATCGGTATGATTTTTTTCAGTTGAAATTCTACTAAGAGCGTCTGCGTTAGCGTTAAGATGTCCCGGTTTGTACACAATTTTATAATCGTGTTCCTCTAATTTAATCCTCCATCTCATAAGGCGAGATGATACGTCCTTAACGTTCATAAGCCACACAAGTGGTTTATGATCAGTGATGATATTAAATTTTGGCGCATAGATGTAGGGTAGAAATTGCTCTACAGCGTATACTATGGCTAACAATTCTTTTTCAATTGTGGAGTATCTTGTCTCGGCTGGATTTAAGGTTCTGCTAACGTATGAGATGGGCTGATCTTTGCCCACGGGACCTTGTGATAAAACGGCTCCAATCGCCAAATCGCTTGCATCTGTAGTTACATTAAATTCTTCATTGAAGTTGGGGTATGCTAATACAGGAGCGGATATTAATTTATTTTTTAAAGTTTTAAATGCTTCGTCGCAAAAACTATTCCATAAAAAGGGTATGTCCTTTTTTAATAGTTGGGTTAGTGGTTTAGCAATTTTCGCAAATTCGGGGATGAAGCGTCTTTAATAACCAACGAATCCTAAAAATGACTTCACCTCTTTTACCTTTTTTGGTGTAGGGTAGGTTTTCACAACTTTAATTTTAGTTTAATCGGGATATACTCCTTTTTCGCTGACGACATGGCCAAGATATACGATTTCTTTCTTTAAAAAATTACATTTATCAGGTTGGAGTTTTAAATTCGCGGCCCTTAATCGATCAAATACCTCTAGTAGTTTTTTATTGTGGTCTGATAAATTGTATCCATAGACAACTATGTCATCTAGATACACAAAGCAGCGTATTCCCTGTAGTCCGGCTAACACGGTATTCATGAGCCGCTGGAAGGTGGCTGGGGCTCCTTTTAAGCCAAACGGCATTCTATTGAAGTGGTAATGTCCGAAAGGTGTGCTGAAAGCTGTCTTTTCCATATCCTCCATTGTCATTGGTATCTGATGAAACCCACTAGCGAGATCGAGAGATGTAAAATATTTCGATCTCCCCAATTGGTCCAAGATATCCGTTATGTTAGGAAGGGGGAAGGCGTCGCCTATAGTTAAGTCGTTTAACTTCCTGAAGTCCACGACGACTCTCCAGCGCTTCTGTCCAGAGCTGTCAGGTTTTTTTGGTACCAGCAAAAGTGGAGAATTCCATGGGCTCTTGCTAGGGCTTATCAATTCATCATTGAGCATTTGGTTAATTTGTGTATTTATCTCCTTCCGGTGTGCCTCCGGTAATCTATAAGGTTTGATGTGCACTGGCGGTTTGTCCGCGGGAGTATTGATTGAATGTGAAATTACATCTGTACAGGTCAGTTTGTCTCCCTCGAGAAAAAATAAATCGTTGTATTCCCTGCAGATATTTAATATAGCTGCTTTTTCCTCTTTGTTCAGATGTTCCAGCAACAAGGTTTGCTCCAGCTTTTGTAATCTAGATTGGAAGGGATCTTTAGAATAGTCCGCTTGGATGAGATCATAATCTTGAAGATTCTCCCATTCGGGGTTTATGTGATCATAAGGAATCGTAGCATCTGACTCAGTGGTATTCATTAATAGAACATAAGCAGTATTATTCAATGGCTTAACTGCTGTATTGCCTAGATATTGTTACAACATACCACTTGCACCATACAACAAATCCTGCTACGTAACAGTCATCCGTATGGATTCGCTAAATTAGCTGCGCCAACCGTCGATCCAACACTCACGAAGGAAGCAGTCCAACAGCTCTACCTGGAATAAATTTACAATTACTTAGACACTAGAAATTTTTGTAAGAAATAATTGAATTCATAACCGAAACTAAGTTTATTAAAATGAAATAGCCAAATTTTTTCTATTTGCATTTAGCTACTTAAATTCTGAAAAGTTAAAATTTATTTATTTAAATGAAATCACTACGAAATTTAAATTAAGCGATAGATGGCATTATAATAGCTAGGGAAAATTAGTAGAAAGGAAAATGTCATAACAAAATTTTGGAAGTTTTGGAAATGGAAAGGAAATTTCTAGATTTTAAAATGTTATAAAAGGAATGTCAAAGGTAGATTCTCTTTTTTTTCATTTTTGTTCCTGTACGAAATCAGTTTATTAGCAGTAAAGTCAATGAAGTAAAAAAAAAGGTGATTTTATTAAAAATAAAACCGAAAAGAGCAAGGCGTGTGATTTTCCCAAAAAAAAAATAAAGCGTTGAATTCGGCATCACGTAATAGAAGTTTCAGTAGGTACCCAGCGAGTTTTTACAGGTAGCCCACCGCAACCGCCATAAAGAAAAGCCGATTAAAAAGGGGAAGCATCCGCCAACCACTTATTTCAAAAGCAGCGTACACCAGGAAACTACGCTTTCACAACACGAGGTCACGTCACGTAAAACAGCAAGGACAGCAGCCCACATCCACCTTCACGGCTTAGCAGACCCTTGGGACTTCTTTTACCTATACGGACAAGGACAGGTAGTTCTGAGGCACAAGTAGCACTAAGCACACAGGCAGCACTAAACAGAAAGCAGCACTAAGCACACAGGAAGCAGGATCACTAGGTACGCAAGTAACACAATTCTTACAATCACCAGGTAAGACCACGGTAAAATTTATATCGCACGCACTATTAACAACTTGTCATATAACTCTTTTCGTTATTTACGTCCGCGACAAGTTTGTTTTGTTAGGCTTGAACGAAAAGTGATAATAGACTAGAATTTCATCTGTGCGGTAAAAGTGTCTGTAAATTCTCCGAATCTGTAACTACTTCAGACCCTTTTATTTTAGAAGGGATCTTTCTGTTTGTTTTGACTACGCTCGGCCAACAACAGATTTGTACGGAAAGACACCGCAAAGAAGCTAAAAACTGTAACAATTGGTGCCAGGTGTGGGGTTAGCGATCACTTGCTAATCCGAGATTTCCACGATCCTTTTTCAGTAGTGCCAGAAATTTGTTCGAGAATTTATGTGACTTCCGCGGACATTATTTTTACTTTTCCGAGAGTGTTCGAAATCAAAATAGAATTTTACTATTATTTCAAGACTTAAACCAATTATTCCGAGTGTTTCCAATTAGTATGGCAATTATTTTGAGACCCAAACCAGTTGTGATTGTGATTTAGGAGACTTTCAATTGATTGAGATGACAGAAAGACACCACTGCGGAGTTGCATTAAAAGTGCCGCATGTTCCTCGAAATTATTGCATTTAATTTATTTTAAAAAGACGATTCAAGTTTATTTCGTTGTCGTAAAAAGAAATACGGGTAGATGATGTTACCTAAAATCATTGCATGAAAATAGAGTCTACGAAGTTAAGCTGCAGAATTCTGAGGTTTGTCTAATTAAACCAAAATCCAGGTCAGTTTATTTCTTTTAATTTAAGTTCGATCGAACACGAAACAATTTATTGAATAATTTTTTAGATGTGATCCAAAATCTGTGTAATTTTTTTTTGGTGTGATTGGGAATAAAGACTCAGTTTAAATGTAAGGATATGACTTTAACGTTTCAAAAAGCAATTATGATTTTCTTGCACACATTAACATACATGCAGTAAAATTTTCTACGCCGATTTCTACACTTACAGTGGATGCATTTTACCATCTTGCGCTGACTCGGGGTAATTATCGATAATTTGTTTTGTGTCGACATCTGACCACATTATCTAGTAACGTCGAAAATATTCGATATCAGAAAATCTGAATTAGGGATCGTTTTTGGTATTACAATATTTTCTTTTTAATTTGTCGTACGCTTGCAGTTTGAGCTAAAACATTCCATCCGATACTGATTTTGGGGATGAAGTCCCTAACCTTCAAACTTTATTGAAAGCAATTAACGACATACAACACGAAATAAAACTGCAAAGAGAACGGGATGCGAACGAAAGGAAGATCGAGTTGAGGGCTTTAAAAGCAGAGTTGGAAAGCGAGATATTGCAATTAACGCAAAGTTTTCAGTTAAATAATGCGCAAACGTTGTTATTGGGAGCGACAACTTCCACTCACACTTTTGATCAAACTCCAGAAGTAAATTCTGTTGTCCCGGCACCTAATTCCAACATAAATCAAACACATTCAATAACAAGTAACATTATATCAGACCCAGTTGCACAGTCAACACCACCTGCACGGCCTAATGAGTGTAGGTACCCTGCAGAGGGAATACTGCAAGTACACCAATTATAATTTCTAGTTTGCCAGCGGCCAGTCCTAGCATTTTACCCACAGAATACGACTGAAAAACGCCCTGGGGGAGATATGCTCTACAGTTTGGAGCTGTAAGTAAAGCTAATGGTTGGGACTCACTGATGCAAGCCACATACTTAGCGACATGTTTGAGTGGTACAGCTTTGGATTACTACGAAACACTAGACTCAAGTACGCGGAGTGACTACGATAAGCTAAATAACGCGTTCCGTAATCGATTTGGTGTTGATCATCATCAAACAGTTGCCCACATCCAACTGCGATCAAGAGCGCAGAGGGGGGGAGAAGGTTTAGCGGAATTCGCTACGGACGTACAGAGATTAACGCTCCTTACGTTTTCAAATTGCCCTGAGGATGCTAGAGACAAGATTGCGCTGGAACAGTTTATGGATGGTATTGCAGATTTAGAGGTCCAGGAACGAGTCCGTGACTCTGCCCCACCAACGCTGCAGTTAGCTCTACAGACAGCAATGCGAGTAGAAGCCAGTCACCGTGCTACTAGAGCAGCCCGTCGCAACATAAGAGCTGCCTTCGCTCATGCTCATCCAGGCACCCACCGCAGAAACAGTGGATCGACAAGAGAAGCAGTTGTAAACAGAGCACCGCCGGATTCGGGAAACGAGATAGAGCTGGCACAGAGGAGCCGCCGCTAGCTCAACAATGGGAGGCTCCACAGGACACATCATCTAGTTCTCAACTAATTAATAGCGCACCCCGTTATGATAAACACCTCACTGGATGTGTACGATGGTTTAGCTTAGAGAAGGGCTATGGTTTCATAACGCGAGACGAAAATGGCGAGGACGTGTTTTTATACAGGGCACAGCTATGTCCATCTGATTTAGGATTAACACTGGCGCACACAATACGAGTGTCTTTTAGAATCACTCCGGGGTTTCCTACCGCAAAGGCCGTCGATGTCAAACTTCTAGCCGGCCAAATCCTGCGCGAATCAAACCACCAACGCGATGCAACCCACATGACCAGAACTAAATATGAAAATACGCCAACTCATATAAACCGATACCAGCTGTCTTCAGACGTTAATCAAGACGACTCACTCTTAATTCAAGCAAACTGAATCTCGACACGTGCTACCAGACCATATACTCCATCGTTAAACGATCTTGCGCTGACCTGAAGGAGCTAGGGCCAGTGCCTCATACCGATGCTCCAACACCAACCAACCACTTCCGCAAACACACTCCGATCTAAGAAGACTACCTACCGTAACAGCAGAATTAACCAAGCAACCTACAACCTCAAACACTACTTTAAACACTAATTCTTTGCTAAATAACCATGTACAAAACGATCTACCTCCTCCGCCAATTATCAGTGTTAGTCGAACTCTCTCATATGATTCTATCGAAATCCCCGCCTGCCTAAACAACTTTAGCTGTCACATCATAATTGACACCGGTGCCACACATTCTATTTTACATCCTCAGCTTCTCGAAGATATGTCACCTAAGCCCGATATTGAGCCTTGTCTCACTCACCTTCGAAATGTTATTGGCGATCACAGCCCTGTTCAAGAAATTGTTCATTTAAATGTACAGATTGGTGAGCATCTTGCTCCACACGCCTTTTATGTGGCTAGCATCTTTAACAATTGCATAGTCGGAATGGACTTCCTCGCTGGAAATAAATGCTCCATTGATCTTCGCAGACACACCTTTAGAATTGGGAACGAAGTTATAGACATTCAACGGCCCAAGACAATATATGCCAGATCACTTTCTCATTGTGTCATACCTAGTGCTTCTTCTAATCTAATATACGTCTCAAATCCTTTAGTGGAGGGTGAAGTTCTGCTGGAAGCGACATCTCACCTACCAGAACCTCTAGTAATCTTACCTACAGTTAACTATGCTCATAAAGGGGTCGTATACGTACGAGTGGTTAACTTAGGCGACCTTCCAATAGAGCTAGAAGCGGGAACGCCATTAGTAAGCCTAGAATATAATCCTATGGTCGTGCAGTGCTCACATGAGTCCCCTTCTGAGCTACCAAATCACGTCATGGATCTTTTTGAAAGAAGTTCAAAGGACTTAACAGCTAACCAAACAGAACAACTCCGAACGTTCCTCATTACAAATGTCAGTTGCTTTGCTACTTCTAATTCTATTTGGGCCGCACTTCTCTTATCAAGCACGGCATAGATGTGGGAGAAAATGTTCCAATAAAGCAACCCCCAAGAAGACTACCGTTATCCAAGCGAGAAGAAGCGGAACAACTTCTAAAAGAGATGCAAAATCAAGGTGCCATTCATCCATCTCACAGCCCCTGCAGCTCACCCGTAGTTTTGGTTCAAAAAAAAGACGGAACGCTACGTTTTTGTGTTGATTACCGGCGGCTCAACTCCGTTACCAAAAAGGATTCCTACCCGTTACCTCGTATCGATATGACTTTGGACGCACTAGCAGGATCGCAGTGGTTCTCCACATTGGATTTACAATCGGGTTTCTGGCAGGTTGAGGTACGACCTGAGGACCAAGAGAAGACTGCCTTTTCTATAGGACATGGCTTGTGGGAGTTCGAGGTTATGCCGTTCGGATTGACAAACGCGCCAGCCACGTTTCAGAGACTGATGGAGGTGGCTCTTCAAGGAATTACGCCTCGCGCTTGTTTAATTTATCTAGATGACATCATAGTGCACGGGAGAACATTTGAGCAAATGCTAAACAACTTAGGAGAAGTCGTCAAACTTCTAGCACTGGCTGGGCTTAAAATATCTCCAACCAAATGTCAACTTTGTCGACGAAGCGTAAAATTTTTAGGGCATATAGTCAGCTCTGATGGCGTCGCTACTGATCCCGATAAAACCAACGATGTAGAACACTGGCCAACACCACGAAACAAGACAGAAGTGCAGTCATTCTTAGGACTTTGCGCATATTATAGGAGATTTGTGAAGGATTTTTCTGCCATCGCAAAACCGCTAACCCAACTTACGGAAAAGCGAGCACGATTTATTTAATTAGTCTCAGCGCCAATTTTAGTTCAGCCTGACGAAGAACTACCGTTTACTCTGGATACTGACGCTAGCGAGCATGCCTGGGGCGCTGTCCTCTCTCAGTCGAAGGACGGCATAGAGAGAGTTGTAGAATATTACAGCAAGACCTTTACGCGACCAGAAAGAAACTACTGTGTAACACGTAAAGAACTGGTGGCTATCGTAAAATCTTGTAGTCACTTTAAACACTACCTGTTGGGCCGAAAGTTTTTGATCCGTACTGACCATGCATCGCTGAAGTGGTTGACTAATTTTCGCTCCCCTGAAGGTCAGGTCGCACGCTGGATCGAACAATTACAAGTATATGACTTTGAGATTGTCCATCGGCCAGGTGCAAAACATGGAAACGCGGACGCCCTCTCTCGACGCCCCTGCTGGAAAAGCGAATGTACTTACTGCCGTAGACTTGAAGGAAAAGACGTTTTGGACACACGCCTGCTTCTGTCGAGAGCGATGTTGGGATTCTGCAAGAAAGCGACCAAGACCTGAAAATAGTAAGAGGTTGGTTACATCAAGGAATACGACCCGAAAAGGAAGCAATAACACACCTTAGCCCCGCAGTGAAGTCCTACTGGACAATGTGGCCGACCCTTACGCTGGAACAGCACATAGTCTATCGCCGGTACGAGATAGGGAACATAACAATTTGGCAAGTCTTAGTGCCTCTGGCTCAGAGGGAAGAAATCCTGGCGCAGGTTCACAACTCCCCTGCTGGAGGGCATTTTGGAGTAGATAAGACCCTGAGTAAACTTCGCCTACGATACTACTGGGTAGGTTGTTCCACCGACGTCCGCGACTGGTGCGCGAAGTGCTTGGTTTGTCAAGCCAAAAAAGGGCCCAAACCCAGAACGAAGGCTCCTCTTCAATTATATACCGTAGGTGCGCCATTCGAGTGCGTTGCAATCTATATTCTAGGACCATTACCCAAGACCACCCAGAATAACCGATACCTGCTTGTCTGTGTGGACTACTTTACCAAGTGGCCAGAAGCAATTGCCGTCACAGATCAATCCACTGAAACAGTAGCCGACGCACTGGTGCAAACAGTTTTTTGCCGGTTTGGAGCCGCTTTAACAAAAAGAAAACTCGAACGACCGCCTTACATCCCCAATCAGACGGCATGGTCGAACGCTTCAACAGAACGATTTTAGAGTATCTATCTAAATTCGTCGATCGACATCAGCGCGACTGGGATCGTTATGTGCCGTTCTTACTATTGTCATACCGGACGTGCGCGCATGACAGCACAAAGCAGACACCTGCTCGGCTTCTTTTCGGTCGCGAAATCCGGCTTCCATCAGAACTACTACTAGGACGTCCGCCTAATGAACCAATTCCACCTATAAACTATATCGCAGAGCTCGTTGAAACTCTACGCGAGATACACGAACATAATCGAGAGATGCTTTTGTCCAACGCGCGCCGTATGAAAACTTATTACGACTTACGCACAAAAGATCGATCTTACGCGGCGGGAGATCGGGTGTGGTTGTTCTATCCGCGCCGCCAAATTGGACGTTGCCCTAAATTACAGTGCGATTGGGACGGACCATATATCGTAACAGAAAAGATCACAGAGGTCGTTTACAAAATCCAAGAGTGCCGCGATAAAATGCGCGGTAAAACGCGGATCGTCCAGACAGATAGACTGGCCCCCTTCAAGGATGACGCAAAAGACATCTTAACCACCAAATAGAATAAGTAATCATTATCTACTTGTCGGTGATCGTCCAGATGTCCGTTTCCTACGCCTATACAGGTCCTATGCTCTCAGAACTTATATTTTGCAGGTTCCTGTGCTCGCTCGGAGCTTTGAGCTTTCAATGAGGGAAGCAGTGTTACAACATACCACTTGCACCATACAACAAATCCTGCTACGTAACAGTCATCCGTATGGATTCGCTAAATTAGCTGCGCCAACCGTCGATCCAACACTCACGAAGGAAGCAGTCCAACAGCTCTACCTGGAATAAATTTACAATTACTTAGACACTAGAAATTTTTGTAAGAAATAATTGAATTCATAACCGAAACTAAGTTTATTAAAATGAAATAGCCAAATTTTTTCTATTTGCATTTAGCTACTTAAATTCTGAAAAGTTAAAATTTATTTATTTAAATGAAATCACTACGAAATTTAAATTAAGCGATAGATGGCATTATAATAGCTAGGGAAAATTAGTAGAAAGGAAAATGTCATAACAAAATTTTGGAAGTTTTGGAAATGGAAAGGAAATTTCTAGATTTTAAAATGTTATAAAAGGAATGTCAAAGGTAGATTCTCTTTTTTTTCATTTTTGTTCCTGTACGAAATCAGTTTATTAGCAGTAAAGTCAATGAAGTAAAAAAAAAAGGTGATTTTATTAAAAATAAAACCGGAAAGACCAAGGCGTGTGATTTTCCCAAAAAAAAAATAAAGCGTTGAATTCGGCATCACGTAATAGAAGTTTCAGTAGGTTTTTACAGGTAGCCCACCGCAACCGCCATAAAGAAAAGCCGATTAAAAAGGGGAAGCATCCGCCAACCACTTATTTCAAAAGCAGCGTACACCAGGAAACTACGCTTTCACAACACGAGGTCACGTCACGTAAAACAGCAAGGACAGCAGCCCACATCCACCTTCACGGCTTAGCAGACCCTTGGGACTTCTTTTACCTATACGGACAAGGACAGGTAGTTCTGAGGCACAAGTAGCACTAAGCACACAGGCAGCACTAAACAGAAAGCAGCACTAAGCACACAGGAAGCAGGATCACTAGGTACGCAAGTAACACAATTCTTACAATCACCAGGTAAGACCACGGTAAAATTTATATCGCACGCACTATTAACAACTTGTCATATAACTCTTTTCGTTATTTACATCCGCGACAAGTTTGTTTTGTTAGGCTTGAACGAAAAGTGATAATAGACTAGAATTTCATCTGTGCGGTAAAAGTGTCTGTAAATTCTCCGAATCTGTAACTACTTCAGACCCTTTTATTTTAGAAGGGATCTTTCTGTTTGTTTTGACTACGCTCGGCCAACAACAGATTTGTACGGAAAGACCCCGCAAAGAAGCTAAAACTGTAACAATATATTCCAGGTCTTATTTCTTTTTTTATACATAACGCTTCTTTATTATGTGCTACTGGGATAGTCACAATTTTTTCTGAACGAGCGGGTAAAGAGATTTCCTTCGAAGAGCAACTTAAACTGAGGTTTTTGTCACCATAGGTACTGGGATTTAATTTTTCGTTGAATTTATGATCCTTAAGTACCGGACATTCCTCCTGAGTTGCCTCATAGGGTTGAGAATCAATATCAAAATAATTTGTTTTTCTTGAAGTTTTCGCTGAACTTCGCTCATACTATTATCAATGTTTGTTTTCTTATTTTCAACCATTGTGTCTGGCTTAAAAATGTTTCTTTCTTCATTGAACGTAACCCGTTTTATCGTGCTTTTATTATAAATTTTATCATTATCTCTGAGTACATAAGACTCGTTTAAAAAGTTAAATTTTAGGTATTTCTCAGGGTAATTAATTTCACAATTGTATTTATTTAAAAAATCGTTCCCTAGCAATCCATCAAATTGAAAATTGGTGCTTTCGGGTATTAATTGAAATTGATGTTTTAAGAATTGTTTAATGAATTGTTCACAACTAGATCTCCATAAGATGTGCCCACAGAGGTAATAAGATCACCAGTTAGGGTAGTGAGTGAACACCTTTGATCAGTATTTACCAGGCAATTATCTTTTGTGGATTCCAGCTTATGCAGACTGATTTCTGCTCCCGTGTCTCTTAAAAATGTCGTTTCTGCTTTTCCAGAAATAGAAAGCGGTAAGGATAATGTAATAGAATTATTTTTTGTACTTATTGGTACTTTAACCGAAAAATTGGAATTTAGTGGTAATATTGTCTGGGGTGGACGTCGGCTTCCTCTTCCCGCGATATTTCGTTTTCCGAAAATGCTGAAATGGGGTGTTTTATTTGCAGTGTTAGGCCTGTGGGGAGAAAAGCGAGGTGCTTCTTGATAAGGGGTAATGATCAAACCAATGGAATTCTGATTGGGATAATTAAATCTATTGGATGGTGTGAAATTGGTTCCGTAGCGCTTTGATTTAGGAATGGGGTCTCGGCCTTGCATTTGTTCATAATTAAGCCTCGTTCTACATTCCCGAATATGGTGATTTGGTTTTTTGCAATAGGCAAAAATTATCCTATTGATTTCTCTTTTAATGGGTGGTTTGATACCAAAAGTCGGTAGAATTCTTCTTTGGAAACAATTATTTTTGTTGCGCCCTCTCTTATGGCAAATTTCACACGTATTATTGTTAGGCGGAGTATAAAATGAGGGTTTTTCTGATATTCCTTCTGCGTGTTCTAAAATGAAAGTAACTAGAGAGTGAATACTAGTTTCGTTCTTTGATTTAGCTAACACTCTTAGCTGTTCATTTCGAATGCCATCTTCGAAAACGCGAATAGCATTTTTCTCGTTTTCGCTTAAGAGATAGGTACGAGCTGCTTCGGCTTCCCTTTCGGAATACGTAACGCCATTTAACTCTGCCAGAGCCTTTGTTACGTTCAAAGAAAACTCTTTAATGCTTTGCATAGGTCCCTGTCTCAATTTCAAGAGTTGGTTTTGCACTGAGATACGGGGCCGTGTTTTGATAAATTGAGCTTTAACTTGATCTGTTTAGTTTTCCCAAGAGTTTATCTCCTGGTATTTAAAAAGATCATAAGCGGCTCCCGTTAATTTTGTTCTTAATAGATTCAAGAACAATTTGGTATCTGCGGGTGATTTTGCAACAGCGAAAAGTGAATCACAACATGAGATGAACTTATGCACTTCATTAGGATTACCATCAAATTCAGGTATCAAATGTTTCGCGTCTGATATTGATATCCGTAATTCGGTGGTATTAGCAGATGTAGGCTCAGGATTAGCCATGGCTAAACGGGTTTGAAATCTAGTTAGCACCAGTGTGAAAGATGTATAGGGGACACGACAGAGCTTTAAATCGTTTTCCACAGCAACTTATCGACAAAATAAAAAAAATGCACATACGGCACAATTTGAGCGAAGGATCGATCAATTTTCTTTTTTTTTTTACTATTGTAACACAAAATGCAAAAACAATATTTTTTTCACCTTACTCAGAAACGATTGTATATGGACATGCATATATATAAATAAGAGGTTGGCTTTTATAAGAAAAGTTGTAGGTATATATATATTTTTTGTTTACTTAATTAAAACAATAGTAGTATATATTTATACATAAAAAAAATTTAAATGACATTTTATATATATATAAAAAATTTATTAAATTTGACGCTACCTTAAAAAAACTTATTAGTTGACTTACTTTTGTAGTCGCAGCACAGCTAAACGTTGTTTCATAGCAATATACTCGCTGTAATCGGCTGTCTCATCCTCTGGTCCGGCGGGTTCCAGATATTTAGCCAGTTTTTCCTCTATAGATGCAATTTCCGCTTGGGGATCCATTGAGTAGATTTTTCCTCGAAGTTTCTGTTAGAGATGGGCAGTATCTTGGGTTTCCTGCCTTGCAACTTTATTTTTGTGTTGGAGATGCCTATTATTTCAGGACAATCTCATCGATGGGCAACCCCTGAGCACCTGGCTGAGGTTTACCTTGTTGGGGTTCTTTGAAATTTTCGAGATCCCACCAATGTTTTATGCTACTCATTTATTTAGGTTGTAGCAAAGGACTGGGAGTGCTTGATTCGAAGATCACCAGCCCTGAATTTACTTCACTTTTAAGAAAACACTGATTTCAGTAATAACACTGATTTTATTAGCTTGCAATACTTTTAAATTATAACTTGATTATTAAATTATACACTGATTTTATTAGCTTGCAATACTTTTAAATTATATCTTGATTATTAAATTATACACTGATTTTATTAGCTTGCAATACTTTTAAATTATAACGATTAAAGGTGTGACTCAGGAGGCCTTACCTCTGGTGGGGGGATCACTCTTGGTCGGATTTAGAAAATTAACTCTCACACTATACTTACCATCAGCTATATTCATATCGATTTTCCCTCGAAAATCGCTAACCTCGTCATTTTCCCGACCAATCAAATTTTTCGTTCAAATTGAATCAGTACATAACGTGTCGTTATGTAAAAGAAATTCTTTCGTTGTCAAGACCAAAGAAAGTCACCCGAGTTCAAGTACCTTGAACTATAACATTGTACGGAATTTGTTTATGTTCGTCTTTATGCCCGCTTGGATTTTAAGTGACAGAGTTGAGGAAAATTGGATGTAATTTGAGGAGGTGAGTAATTATTTGCTTTAATTTATGACATGGATTTGAGGAAAGTTGAATGTAATTCCAGGATTTGTTTTGATAATTATTTTAGGTTTATTTTGGGTTTATTTAAGTGAAATGCTGATTTCTGGATTTTAGAAATGGAAAGCGAACATCTGTAAGATATTAATAGTGATCTCGAGATAGTGTAAATGATTTAAGATTAATTCTGGAAAAAAGGGCAAATCTGAGATCTTTGTTGATCGTTTTCGAGATCGCGTTTAATGTTTAATTATGTGGGAGAAGGTTGGGGAAACTGCATAAGGCGGCTGCTTACAACAATATTATATACCCCACCACAATTCCACTAAACTTTTTTCTCATGGTATCAATCAAGGAACATACTCTACCGAACAGAAAAGGAATCATCGAAATCGGTCCACGCGTTACGAAGTAACTACCCCTCCCCTCCTCCACCTCCACCATAGGACCAAATTATTCTCCTATTAGCAATGGGGGAGCAAACTCTATACAACAGCAAAAGAACCATCCAAATCGGTCCACGCGTTACAAATATCGAGATCGGTCCACGCGTTACGAAGTTAGACTATGTAACGCTCAAAGTTATTGAGACAACAGGATAGCAACGTGCCACTGTCGCAATGCCTTGAGGTTACTTGTCGGAGGTTCAATACAAACAAAAATCAAACCATTATAACCACTTATCCCATATGCACCGGGCGCCAGGTTCATTTGGAATCACTATTCCGCAGATATCACCACCGATCATATCAATTAATGCAATCAATACCACGGCATACAAAACACGAACCAACTTTTAGGGATGAAAAGAAACTACCAGTGTCAACAAGATGAAAATATTCCGACGCCATCTGTCCATCAGAACCTCCTAATAAAGGTACGGCTATACTCGTCGGCTGGGTCGTGGGCTGACGAACAGACGAAACAACAAATTTTTTTCAGAAACACTCTGTTAAATTAATGGTAGCGGTAGGTATAGGTGGAATTAAAGGCCACGAGCAGGCCTAGGAAGGATTTCATTAGGAGAATCTCAATAGCACCACAATCAACAATGCTACTATATTCGCATCGAATGGCAAGTACAGATTCCTTTTTTTTCAGCTTAATTCCTGCCCAACCTGCAACTGCGAATTCAAATTCTTAATCAACGCATGAATTCCGCTGCCTCAATATATTCCCGAGCTTAACCGCCATCACTGATCCACTAGTTAACCTACCCGATCAAGTGTGGAGGTCAAGCCTTCAAGCTCCATCACCGCCTTCATGAATTTAGACCACGGTTCAACACGCGAATTAAACGCTGAAATTTTCCTCTTTTTTTCAACTAAATCCGCCATAAGAAACGCCCTAACACCTAAGAAACGAAGATTGGAAAGCACAAAAAAAAAGAACTTACGAAGTCATATTAATTCCCATCTTTATTACAATGCAATATTGAAAATCTTATGACTGTAAGTTAAAATTTAACCGATAATTTACTAAATCCAATAATTATGCCGACAACAATAATCCTAATACAATTATAACCCTTTTATTATTAATTTCCAGCTTACGAAATTTCAACTTAATTAAGTATCCCTAACACTAACCTTATCTCCCAGGCCCTGTTGATATAGTTACAAATCTACACTTTTATGATTCCGACTAGGAATTTCTAGAGCAATGAAAACAAATAAAATTGGTTTATTAGTTACATGTCTCCCTTTTGTTTTTGTCCTAACCCAAAACAATTGTCTATCTATGAATTGCTTCTAATATTTACTCCCTCATGCTGACCTTGAATTAAGCAAATAAATTTATGGTCTACTCTTTAATCATGGAGCCTATGCATAATCTTTTATGCTATAAAAACATTACCAATAATCTCATGTCCTCCTGTCTTTAAATTAGTTGATCTAGAAAATTATCATTAATAATAATAAATTTCCTACAAGGCTTCTTAATTACTTTCAGTTAATTATCTTTTTAACTACTACTAATAATTAATTCAACTGGACTACTAAAACCGAATTTTGTGTTGTAATTAATAATTTCACGTGTTACTCTAGACTTGATTATGATTTCAAAAATATTGATTCTTAGCTTTCCAACAATATGCAATTAAATAAAAATTTTTATTAAATAGTTGATATGTATAGTTGATAATTTTGTTAAAGGAAAAATGTTAGGAACGTTATTTATTTAATAAAAATTTTAATTCTCTCTCCTGTATGGAAAATTCTTCCAGGTAAAATTTTTGATTTTGATTTTGTAATAAAAAGGTAACAAAATTTCACTTACCGGCTGGAGTCCAAATGCATTTGGGGCTGGCCGCCTGTTAATTAATTACTTGCTGGAATTAAGAGGTGTTGGTTGCGATTATTTAGGAGAGAGAATTTCCTCCTGGCTGAACTAACTGAGTTTAAAATTTGATTTAGATAAATACAATATTTTTTTTTTAAACAACTAGGTAGTTGGTGAGATCTCCATCGTTGCAATTCGCGGAAAGTCTTTATCAGAGATGTTATTCTCCATGTTACTTTCACGACGTAACACTGTAATATCAATTATTTCTCAGGGTTTCCCTTTAACAAAAAGAATCAGCAATGCCCTTGTAATTCCCATTCAAGGTGAACAATTTCTCAAGTCCAACAAATCAATTCTGTTAGCACACAGAATTTTGGACTTGTCTACGGCCTGTCTAAATAAGAAAGACGTATTTTTACGTGGACTTGGAGAATAAGAATAATTGACTAACTCACCTATATGTAATCGGAAATTCCTCGAACGGAATGAAGTTTTTAAAATTTGCACGTGTCTTACTTGCGGTCACTACTAATTTTATGCCCCTAACTTTTAGTTCCGGTACTAAGTTTTACTTTGCTTTTTTTCTGTTTTAATTAATTCATTATTAAATTATCATTACACCCTTAAATTTTATCATCAGATACCTTCACATAAATTCACGTGCTCAACAATGTGTTCGCATAGGTTCCACGTGTCGCAAAAATTCTTATTTAGTTCACTTCAAGTACTTGCACTTCTGCTTAAAAATTTTGTTTTCTCAAATTTACTAAAAATTTACTTATTTTAAATATTTCAGTTAAGTTGACTTCAATGCTTTGCAAATTTTTGTTCTTCTCACTTTATTGGGAACTCACATGCACTCACTTTGTAAGACGAGACAATATGAACGTTAGCAAGATTCTCGAATTCAAACGGGCATCTTATAATCAAGTACGTGTTACTAGGGATAAAGCCATAGACCGCTAGAATATACTGCACCTCCCACTGTATAAGAGTTTTAGTGTTACCAAGATTCCTGTTTACAGTAGTAACTACCTTTCTTTTCGTTTGTCGGCAATTTGTAAAAAGGGAGCTGTTTAATGCTAACGAAATCTATAATCAATTTGCAAATTTCTAAGGTAATACAACATCAGTTCAATATCAGTTGCGTCGTAATATGGGAGCCCTGAGTAATTATCGAAAAGCTTTGTTTTGAGATTTGAGACAAGGAGTTTTTTTTTTGAGTGAATTATGCCTGCTAACTAACACGCGTTTGTAGTTGCTCTGCAAAAATTCCAATTTTGTTAGTGATTAAAGCCATTCTGTGACTAAAACTACCGGAAAATTGTTGCTATAATTGAAGTTGGCGTTGTATATATATAATAATTTGACTTCTTAACATAGTGCTGAGTTTATAAATTAAAAAATCTTCGTACAAAATCAATTGCATTATGTCTGGAACATCATCTACAACCGGTAAGATCTCTTCAAGAAACAACGGTAGTGAGAAGCTTAGAGCTGCATCGGAGAGTTCCAATACAGTGGTCACTCGTAGTGCTGCGAATGCGAAGGCCTCTGGCAGCGCGTATAATGCTTCTGCTTTTAACTCTCCTGGAAATAGTGCATTTTTAGAGATGGAGCAGCGACTGTTATCCAAAATTGAGGAGTACTTTGTTGCCTTTGAAGCTAGAGTGTCTGAAAAATTGTCGGATGCTATAAATCAGTGATGTTCAAAGCTATTCCCGCGGGCAAGTGAGCTTTTAAGCTTTTAAATTCGTATATGCACTGTTTGGCTGTATTCGGTTTTCTGTTTTTTCGTTTTTTAACCGTTAAAACATACAAAAGTTAAAAAGATCGTCATATTTAAGTTGTTTTGTAAGCAATCATACAATATATTGAAATATACAACCTTTTACAAACATTTTAATGTTCTAAATTAAACAAACAGTACGAAATGATTCTAAAGCTTTTAAGCATTCCTCACATTAAGTAGTGTGAGTTTGGCCATCACTGCTATAAATGATTTGAGATCCCGTATCGATGATCTGGAGGTTAAGCTAGCCGAACTTAAACAGAAGTACTCGAACTTGGATTATGAGTGCGAAAATTTGAAACGTGTTATGCGACTACCTGATGCCATTTTAAGGGGGATTCCGAAAAAGCATAATGAAAATTTGAGGGAGGTTATGCATTCTATTGCTGCTAAAATTGGACATTCTCTCTCCCCCCATTTCGATGTTTTTCGGATGAAACAAAAAACCAAATCTGATCCCCCAATAATTTTGAAGTTTTCTACCTCCGTTGAATGCATCTCATTTATTTCATTATTTAAAAAGTGTAAATTTAAATTAAATCAGATTAGTGGATTTTCGTCCGAATGCCTCGCTTAATGGCGAGGAATAATCAAATTCTGAGGGAGGCGCAACGATTGCGGAGATTTGGGAAAGTTGCAACAGTTTTCAGCCGAGATGGATTTGTTTACATTAAATGCAAACCTGATGATGCTCGTCTTTAAGTTGTCAGTTGTAATCAATTGTGTGAAATTACTGCAACCGAAAAGTGTGGAGCAAGTGCAAGTGCATCAAATGCGGTCGATAGTGATCAAACATAATTTTTATTTGGTAAATTCTTATCCTGATAATTGTTTTTTTTTCTGCTTTTATTTCTGTAAAACATTATTTTTATTATTTTTTATTATTTTGAATTGTATAGATATGGATATATTGTTACTTATTAATTCAATTTTGACTTTCTTGCTAGTCTGGGCAACCTTTCTCATAGGCGGAATGTTTTTATGTATAAATATCTTAGTTTTTCTTGGACTCATTGACAGTTACGTGATATTAAATGATTTCGGGTAGTGGCTTGTGTGGGCTGGACCGGGTAAAATCAATGCTCGGCATTTTCTGTAGGCGGTCCCAGGGTTTGAACGTTTGTTCACTTAATGCTAGGAGTATTAGAAACAAAATTGATGAGCTGCGTGAAATATTTTCTGATTCCAAGATTCATGCTATCTTGATTAGTGAAACATGGCTGAATGAAAGCATACCCTCATCATATGTATCAATTTTTTTTTTTTTTTGCGGGAGAGGTGAAAATCTTCCAAAAGACACCAGACAGCCCGTGCCCTCCGGTAGTGTGAGATTCTTACTCACTAAAAACACCTCTCTGGGGATTAGCCGAAACAGACCACATAACCGGGTCCCTTTTCGTCCCCTCCCAGTCTCCCTTAGTGGGGGCAACTGAGTATCCAGTTATCCCACTGTCGCCACTAACCTCGGTTTCCTGGGTCACTGCTAGAATCCTAGCCTATCTGCATAAATCCATGATTTCCTACCGTCTCCAGTGTTCCTTCTTGGTCCATGCGTTAGTTACATCATTTACCCCTTCACTGTCTACGACATTGAAGGGTTCCAGGCCGTAACGCTTTAGTCCTGAGCCAGGACAAGGAACCCCCTCCGGATTAACCGCAGCTAACCCTACGGAGGGCAGATCTGCATAAATCCATATTTTCCCACCGTTTCCAGTGTTCCTTTTTGGTCCATGCGTTAGTTACAACCTTCATCCCTTCTCTGCTTACGGCATTGAAGGGTTCCAGGCCGTAACGCTTTAGTCCTGAGCCAGGACAAGAAACCCCCTCCGGATTAACCGCAGCTAACCCTTTGGAAGGCAGATCTGCATCTTCTCCTGGTGTGCGTATCGCGGAGATAGCCAACTCGTTAGAGTCTCCCGTCTCTGCACCGCCGCACCTGAAGAACTGCTAGTTGTTATTATGCCAATGGCACCCTTCTCCAGGACTGCTGCAGCAGTTTCAGCCGGTGGAAGAGAGCCAGCCTCCATAGCCGCCACAGTTCCTTCGAAAGGTAATTCTCCCAAAACTGCTACTGTTGTGTTGTGGGTGCCGTGGATATAGACAACCTGTTGGGGTCTCCCATACAATCCACCTCCACTACAACAGAAGCGCCCGAGGAAAACGCCATTCGCGACCCAATTACCCCTGGGTCCTGCAGAGGGGACGCAACACTGCAGACTCTCTTGGAGTTAGGGGGATTTTTTCAAGAGGTTATCTCCTCCCGCATTAGTTACTTGGCTACATTCTAGGATGCATTGCCCGGTTGCTACCACTTGGAGGTGTAACTAACACTTGAGAATATCCAGATGAGGATCACCGTATCCTAGAAGGCTTCAACTCGTCCGTCGATTCTCCAGCAACCCATATGTATCCATACCTGGCTACAAAATTTACCGTGCTGACCGAAAAGATGGTTGTGGTGGTGGGGTTGCCATTTATGTTAAAAGCAATTTAAAATCTAAAATAATTAAATCTTCGTCTGGTGGTATTTTTGAATATATTTGTGTAATGGTTGATACCAGAATTGAAAAATGTGTATTGTCGGCAGTTTATCGTCCACCTGGAAGATTTGTTAGTCATATTGCCGATGAGTTTGTAGGTTCATTGGATAATTTATTACATGGATGTAGTGATGTTATAGTGGGTGGCGACTTTAATGTAAATGTACTCAGCAGGGATTCTTCGGCTGTAGAGTTTTTGTCCGTACTGCAATCATTGCATTTAAATGCTGTAAATGATCAACCTACTTATTTTAATTGTTGCAATCCCTCGCTCCTCGATCTCTTATTTGTATCTGAAAAAGACAATATCCTATTTCATAATCAGCTTAGTCCAATCAGTATTTTAGATCATGATTTGCTCTTTATGACTTATAATATTCCAATTGGTGGTTGTATTCCTAGGAAGGTTTTTTCTTACCGTGATTATAATAACGTCGATACTGGTAGTTTATTTACCGAATGTAGTTCGCTCTCATGGTGTAGCATCCTTAATGATCTATCAGTGAACTCCAAGGTGGAAAAATTTAATAGTTTTATATCCTACTTGTACGATAAATATGTTCCGCTTAGAGTTAAGAGTATCAGGGTTAAACATTGTCCATGGTTTTCTCAAGAAATTAGATCCCTTATTGTGGAGCGCGAGTATTTGTACAGAGAGTGGAGACGACTCAGGACTATCCGCAGTCATTCCTTCTATAGGGCTGCACGAAATAGAGTTACTTTATCTATTCGCAATGCAAAACGTGATTATTTTGCTTCCAGACTAGACCCTACTCTACCTCCTAAAACCCTTTGGGGTAATCTGAAGAGGCTTAGCATCCATAAAGAATCTGGTGCGGAGTGTAATCTCGATCCGGACGAAATGAACCAGTTTTTTACTTACCCTACTGAAATTGCGTCCAATTCATTGCAGCTTGATACGTCTTCCTTTACATATGGTGTGAGTAGTTCTTCTGGCGTTCATCAATCTGGATCTGATGCATTTTCATTCCGATGTATTGATTATCTTGAACTTTTGCGAGCTATATATTCTATTAAATCGAATGCTGTTGGCTCTGATCAAGTGGATCCTCGTTTCATTAAATTGATATTGCCATGAATTTCACCATATCTACTAAATATAATAAACTGTTGCCTAATGTCGTCTTCCTTCCCGGATGCGTGGAAAATAGCGTTTGTTTCACCAGTTGCTAAGAAAACTTCCCCCAGTATCCATTCTGACTATAGGCCTATTAGCATACTGAGTTTTCTTGGAAAAGTAATGGAGAAAATAATGGTGGTTCAAATTCAACAGTTTTTGAGTAGTAATGACCTTTTATGTAGATTTCAATCTGGTTTTCGGTCGAAGCATAGTTGTGAATCTGTTTTGTTGAAGGTATCAACGGATCTTCGAATTGCACTTGATGCAGGAAATGTTGGTGTTCTGGTTCTGCTTGATTTCTCAAAAGCATTTGACAGCATTGATCACTCGATTCTGCTTTATAGTAAATTTGGTTTCTCTACTTCTGCTGCAGCTCTGATAAATAATTTTATCGCACACAGGTTTCAGCGGGTAAGAATAAGGGACAAGTTATCATCGTTGTTACCTCTACGTCGTGGAGTTCCGCAAGGGTCTGTTCTTAGACCTTTATTATTTTGTATGTACATTAATGATCTGCCTACGGCAGTCCAAAATGTGAAGCTTCATCTTTATGCTGATGATGTTCAGCTTTATTTGAGTAGACCGGTTGGATTATTGCAGGATTTATTTGCTAGAGTTAATGATGACCTCGAGGGAATTTCTGCTTGGTCATTGAACAATCACCTCATACTAAATCCTAGTAAGTCCCAATGTATAGCTTTATATGGCAACACAACGCTTAGGGTAAATGAATTACCGTCTGTTATTCTTAATAATAGTGTTTTGCCTTTTGTAACCAAAATTAATAATCTGGGGGTGTTACTGAATACTTCTTTGAGGTGTTGCGATCATGTCAGTGCTACTCTTGGAAGGATATATGGTGGATTGAGAAGGCTGTGGTTGTCTGCCGATGTATTGCCTCTTGAAATGCGCTTAAAGTTGGTTAGAAGTCTTATTCTGCCTTATTTCACATATGGTAGCTTAATTTACCCAAAACTTGACTCAACTTGCAGGCGCAGGGTAGAGGTTGCATTTAATGACTGCATTCGATTTGTTTTTAAACTGAGCCGATCGGATCACATTACTCCGTTGAGGCTTTCTTTACTGGGTTGTAACATTGATGTATACTTAAAGCGTAAGGCCTTATTATTTTTGTTTAATTTAATTCATTCTGGAGAACCAATATATCTTGCTGAGCACATTCAACTTTTACAGTCTCGGAGAGGTCGCAGGTTGCTTATTCCTAGGCATCATTCGTCAGTCCTTGAGGGTTCTTACTGTGTCCAGCTCGCCCGACTTTGGAATTCTCTTCCTGCAAGAGTTCAGGATGCTTCTTCTGTCAATGAGTTCAAACGTCTTATTTCTTTTTGTGAATTATAACTTCTCGTTAGTTTGTGAAAGGTTGTACAGTATTTTTTATATTTATATGAATTTTTAAAACTATACATTTAATTTATTTATAAGATTATTTTCTTATTTCTTATTATTTACAAATTCAATTTTCGCTTGCTTTACTTTCAAATTATTTATATTTGCTTTATGATATGTAGTAGACTTTTATTTGATTTAATTCTTAGTAGCTTCATTGTTCACCATAAATTGATTTATTTCCTAAATTGAGTGTATCGTACTGTTAAAAGTTTTTTAAACTTGTGTATGCACTTTTATATTTGAATAAATGAAATGAATGAAATGAAAGGAGTTGATGGATTAATTGGAACTAATTCGGAACAGGACCGTAATTCGATAATTACCAATTCGCGCGTCTTTATTACCTCAACGATAAAATTTATTTGTTTTGTTCAACTTTCTTAACTTGCGCTGTTAAGATGCTTACTTCAATTTAGCTATTTATTTTGGAAGGCTGGCTGTAATTTCCTGGGTTAATTACATTAACTATAATAATTAATTATACCCAAATCTAAATGCCTATCATGTCACCATTTTGCCATTTATACTTCGCTAACTTTATTTGTGAATGAAAACCCTGTCCCTTTAAAAGCAAGTATACCGGAATGGCAGCGCGCGCGGTGGGAGGTCTGGGTATCGAGACCAGAAGTACGAAGACTTTTTCCTAAATTTTTTTTTCTTTTCCAATACTTTATTTAAATAAAATTTGTTTTTTTATATATCCGCAACGCGCTATTGCTCGTTACAGGACAGGCTCAGAATTCATAATTCTGAGCCTGTCCTAATTCTGCCATAATTCTGAGGCTGAAGTTTATTATTGAAGTATACTATATGAGATTTTAACTAAAGTACTGGTGTAATCTTAAGCCTTGGCGTGCTTGCGCTGAATATTCACGAGACTCAATAAATTAAAGGTCAACCTTTTGTCTTTCACATATTGGACTTCATGAGCGTTTATACCCCTGATCCCAACACCACATGTGAATTCTGGATTTACTGAGTATTTTAACTTCAATCATGATCGACAGCAGAAAAAGTTGCTGCAGGTTTAATAGCGAAATGTAATTATCGTATTTATACAAGGTATTCTCTTGTTAGGAATACCTTGAGAATTTCGCATTGTCGACTATACAGTCGTGTATGTTATAGGTGAAGTATTTTTTTTTTGAGACAATGCCGTGTATTAATCCGCACAGATGAGGGCAGTGCTGTTTAAGTTGCAATTACCTTGTCATGCAGTCTTTTCGATGTGAGTCGAATTAAGGAGAAGGAAGAGCCATAGCTCGATTAAGGTTAATTGTGTTTTATAATTACGACTGGAATTACCGCCTTCGGGTTTACCATATAGGAAGGACAACTTCCGTTTAATTAGCGAAGGAAAAAATTTCAAATTAATTCTAGGTGTATCGGTCGCTAGGTAAGTCAAGACCTAAGCGACACGTTGATAAGAACAAACTTGGTGTATTGATCCAATGCTATGACGAGCATCGTATTTCCGGTCTTCGAGCGAGGATATGGTCCGAGGAGATCAACATTCAGGTGCTGCCAAGGGCGGTCAGGAATACGCGGTTTTCCCATAGGAGGTTGGAGACATTCGTTTGGTGGTTTGCACTCTTTGCACGTCTGACAGTTCGTTATGTGTTCACGAATTTGTGCTGCCATTCGTGGCCAATAGTAGAGTCGCTGTAATTTCTCTACTGTTTTATTGATCCCACAATGGGCGGATATAGGGACGTCATGGGCCTCTTCTATCAGTCCCGTTGTTAATTTTTGAGGCACCCAGATTTTCCAGGATGGGACTTCATTGGTCGAGTTTGCATCTAAATGAATGCCCCGCCTATAAATCACTCCGTTCTCCACCTTTAAATCCGGCAATCGTTCCTTCTGGCTCTCTATTAGTATCACCCTTTCCCTATATTCGGAATCCTCGAAGGCTGCGTCATTTAATTCCAGAGCTGCGCAAGTTTGACCTGTAGGAAGTTCTTCTACTTCCGCTCGGGATAACGCGTCAGCCACGATATTTTCTGAACCCTTCCTGTGTTTGATCTCAAAATTATAGCCCTGTAGCTTCAAGCTGGCCAATCGACCGGACAAGTCCTTTTGTGACATCAGCCATTTAAGGCTAGCATGATCGGTGATCACAGTGAATTAGTCCCTTCTATGAATGGTCGAAATCTTTTTCCGCTAAGAACGGCGGCTAAACATTAGTGTTCGGTAATACTATAATTTTTTGTGCTGCATTCAGCTTTTGGGACATGAATGCGACTGGGTGCTCGTTTCCATCCTCATCCTTCTGGCACAGGACACTGCCAATCCCTGTTGTTGACGCATCGCATTGGATCACAAAGGGTTTGCTGAAGCCGGGGTTGGCAAGGACTGGGGCTTCAGTTAGGAATTTCTTGACTTGGAGAAAAGCCTCCTCTGCTTCTTCAGACCACGCCTCGTGCGAACTTTTCTTAAGTAGGTCCGTTATAGGAGCGACTAAGCTGGCATAATTCGGTATAAAGCGCCTGTACCATCCTGACAATTCCAAAAATCTCCGAACCTGTCTCACTGTCTTGGGTCTTGGGAAGTCTCTTATAGCTGTTATCTTTTCGGGATCCGTCTGAATCCCTGCCTCACTGATAATGTGTCCCAGATACTTGATGCGTTTCTGACAGAAGCGACTCTTCTCTATATTAATTGTGAGACCTGCCTTCCGTAGACTCTGCGCGACTCGCTTCAATACCTGTATATGAGTATAGAAATCCTCTGAAATTATTAAGAGGTCATCTAGGTAAACAAAACATCTTCGTGTAAATCGTATGGGATGGCACGGTCCATTAACTTACACATAGTCTTTGGGGAATTCGTTAGGCCAAATGGCATAACCACAAATTGGTATAGTCCTCGACCAGATACGACAAAGGCGGTTTTATCTCGAGAAGGTTTATCCAGCTCAATTTGCCAAAACTCGTCCTTAAGATCCACGCTCGTTATAAATTTTGTTCCCCTTACTCGTCATAGGATGCCGTTGATCTGTGGTAAAGGGTAGGTGTCTTTACGAGTTACCTCGTTTACATTCCGTGAATCTAAACAGACGCGAATTTTCCCATTTGGCTTTTTAACCATAACAACGGGAGAAGACCATTTGCTGTTACACTCTTCGATTACGCCTAATTGCAACATGTGATCGATTTCCGCGTCCAACACCCTCTGCATGGCTGGGGATAAGGGATAGTGACGTTGTCTAAGAGGCTTGGTATCACCAACATCGATGAAGTGTTTCAGGAAGGTAGTTCTATCTAGTCCTTCTGTACTGTATGAAGGAAATTCAGAAATTACCTCATCTAGCCTTTGCTGTTGTTCTGTGGTCAACATGTGGATTGAGTCGTCTTCCGGGGAAACTTGTATTTCAGAAACTATTCTTGGGTAAATGTCGAAAGCTGTCCAAAAATTTATTCCAAGTATCAGTGGTCTGGTAAGGCTAGGTACAATAAGGAATTTTACATCTTTGGAGGTGTTATTAAAAGTTACTGGCAAATAAACATATCCAGGTCGCATTTATTTCTTGCAATAAGGTTATTGATCCGTTACCCAAACAACTGACACTAGCACAACTATCTAGGAGACCATACAAAGGTTTTCCTTTTAGGTGTATTTTAGCGACCGGTCTTCCATCTTCTTCAGTTTGGATAATGGCAGCAGAAACCTCCCTCCGTGTCGCCTTACGTCGCTGAAAATACGAACGGACTCTGGTTTTGCTTTGACTTTTGTCAGATAGTTCTACTTTTAAGTTCGAGGTTTTCAGTTTTCTTCCGTAGTCATAGTCGAACGGCTTACCTTCTGGACACTGCGCTGAGGGGGCAACTGAGGGTTTTGCGGGTTCAGGTAGCCCCTCATTCCTAGACCCGCCTTCCGGTTTCCCGCAACACAACGGAAACAATTGGGTTTTAAGACATTCTTAGCTCCACATGAATAACAAAATATCCGTCTAGCTGGAGAGGGACAGTCTTTATACCTATGTCCAATGTCATCGCAGTTCCAGCAAATAAGAAAATCTAAGTTAGTCGGCCTCTTCGCCTGCAGGGAAGCTAACTGCATTTCCGGTTGGTATTGGTCGTAATCAAATGCAGGTGCTGGAGATCCTACTTCAACTTCTTGTATGCGATGCTTATGCATTCTGAGCTGATCGTCCGCAGTTTCCCCCACCTCTGCCCATAGCTTCTCAACTTGTCGACAAAGGTGATCCATAGCGTCAATGTTGTTGAATTCTTGAAGAATGAGTGTTTTTCTCAAAGCTGGGTGCATATTACGCCTCATTATTTCCAAGAGTTCACTTTGGTTCATAGGCTCGCGGAGCCTCAACGCAAGACCCTCAACTTCTAAACGAAAGTCCCCAAAACTCTCCCGGGGCTTTTGTTTCCGGGCCCCTATAAGTTTCTTGATCTCGAAGTCAGTGTTGGAATCCTCAAAATCTCGGCGTAAGCAGTAACAGAGCTGATACCAATTTGCTCTTGGGTACTTCGGGCAGAATTGCCAGTACCACGTAGCTGCCTTGCCGCTCAGGAGCTGGTGGATAGCGTGAACGAGGATAGTTTGATCCACCCCTTCTGCTCTTGCTAGGGTTTCCACTCTGAACAAAAAATCATCCACATATAAGCTGCGAGGTGATCCATCAAAACGCACCTGCCAATTTGTCACTGGGTTCGTATAAGATCTCCTCGGCGGAGGAGGTTGCGGAGATATCGTACGAGGTGGAACAGGCGTCTGATACGGTTCTTGTAATAAATGAGGAGAAACGGACTGTACTATGACACGACTGCGACTGTTTGTCCCCGAAGTTAAGGGTTCACCAAATGTGTTCTCTACCCGCCCTGAATTTTGTGAAAATATTGGAGGATATTCTGCGCGACGACAGTTAGGAACTCGTCGATCCTTATCAAAATTTCTCTGATTTATCGCAGGTGCTTCACTATATGCCGTACTAACCGTTTGCGTTATTGCGGGGTTCTCTTCGTTATTCGGGATTCCTATATTGGTATTGCGAACCCAGTCATTTTGAGTTCGAAATAATTCCTTTCTTCTTTCGGGCCGCGCTGGGGATACAACTGGCGGTACTCTTCGCTCTTGATTGGTGGACGGAATAAGGGCCGTAGGAATTGCTCCCATGCTCGTTCTGCTCTTCACCTTATAATTACAGGCTCCAACTCCAGGCCGGCTATAGGACTGAAAGGTTGTTGCATTTAAATCAGGGGTGATGGAAACGCTTTGTATATGGGGCACAGGTACAGAGTATGAGTGAGCCAATGGGTTATCTGCATTAGAGGGAATACTAGTTTCTTCCAATGCAGGATGGAAGGAGGGTAGATTTGCCATTCCAGGTACCGGTTGAGATTCTCCACTAGCACCTAGCTCTTCATCAGGACAGTCTGAAGTTTCCATAGAAGGCATCTGCAGATCTCCTTCTACTAAGGCTAAGGTATTGCGGACGTGAGCCTGTACCAATTGCAGGTTTTCTGCGACAGAAGGCTCCCCCGTTATTAAAAGATTAACTTTACCAAGTAAATGCAACAATTGCGACCGCGCTACTAAAAGGTCATTGCGATTTTTTGAAGCTGCTGCAATGTTTGCCAACTCGTGTAAGGACATAGACTTCTCTTGACACTTTTCGATTTCCTCAGTAACGTTTACAATTATGGTCATTCCAGTGGGTTTTGGCAATATTCCCCTTTGTTCCTTTGTCAATATTTCTTGCAAAGGAGTAGTGGAAATATCTAACCTATTTGAGTGTCTCAACTTCCGAAGTTGTAACTCGTATTCAAGTTCTTCAGGTTCTAAATGTTTGGCCTCCATTAATTCTGATTAAGAACAGACACAAGGAAAGACAAACTATTTTAATATTATATCTACTTATTGACTTGCCAGGAAGTTACTTTGGCATCTGTTTTACGTACTTCAAGAAAATTTTGCGGATTACTTCCATAAAACAATAATAAAAAAAAAATTTTTTTTTCTTTTTATAATTCAAATATAAACCAGATTCATAAATTTGTGCATTCCAATTTCGTTCTGGGAATCCTTACATCACCCCGGGTAATGATGATGATAGGTATTAGGTCGAGGCAGCCAACATGGCACCTACCTTCTAAGGAATTTCTCTTTGCTTATCACGGCAACCTGTCTTAAGTTGCTGCTTGTATCAGCACAAGAAGAAGGAATTAGGACCACCTATTTCCTGTTCTAATTCTTTGCACTCACGAATTTGGACTCGATTATAGGAACCACCTTCTAACCGATTCTAACAAGTCGTTCTACGATTCAGGATGGAAATTACCGTGACCACACATGTAAAATCTAACACCCAAATCAATGTATCCAAAGACTGCGTAAATAACTGCTACGAGTTTCTTATTTGGGTAACAAGCAAGGCACGCAACACTATAATTTATGCTCAAATTGCTCGAGATAAACTTCAGGTATAACAATAACGTAAGAGATGCTTCTTTTCGTTTAACGTCAACACTGGCAATTCTCAATTGTACTGGGCTAAGGGTTAATTAAATTCAATTATGTAAATCAAAACAACAAGCCTTGAGCAGGGCTTCGATCGATGGCAAGAACAATAGCACAAAAGTTTACAAATGAATTTGAACCAGAATGAATTGCAGATATTGTCAAAAAAACAAAAACAAAAAAACTGCTAACAATGAATGAATGAAAGTAAGAAAAATCCAAATTTTTTATATAAACAAAATTACTCATCTATGAATTTGTGAGGTGCTTTACTTGCACCTCGCAAGCCAAAGGCCAATCATTTGGGCGCCATAATGTAACCCTCAAAGTTATTGAGACAACAGGGTAGCAACGTGCCACTGTCGCAATGCCTTGAGGTTACTTGTCGGAGGTTCAATACAAACAAAAATCAAACCATTATAACCACTTATCCCATATGCACCGGGCGCCAGGTTCATTGGGAATCACTATTCCGCAGATATCACCACCGATCATATGAATTAATGCAATCAATACCACGGCATACAAAACACGAACCAACTTTTAGGGATGAGAAGAAACTACCAGTGTCAACAAGGTGAAAATATTCCGACGCCATCTGTCCATAGAACCTCCTAATAAAGGTACGGCTATACTCGTCGGCTGGGTCGTGGGCTGACGAACAGACGCAACAACAAATTTTTTTCAGAAGCACTCTGGAATGGTAGCGGTAGGTATAGGTGGAATTAAAGGCCACGAGCAGGCCTAGGAAGGATTTCATTAGGAGAATCTCAATAGCACCACAATCAACAATGCTACTATATTCGCACCGAATGGCAAGTACAGATTCCTTTTTTTTCAGCTTAATTCCTTCCCAACCTGCAACTGCGAATTCAAATTCTTAATCAACGCATGAATTCCGCTGCCTCAATATATTCCCGAGCTTAACCGCCATCACTGATCCACTAGTTAACCTACCCGATCAAGTGTGGAGGTCAAGCCTTCAAGCTCCATCCGCCTTCATGAATTTAGACCACGGTTCAACACGCGAATTAAACGCTGAAATTTTCCTCTTTTTTTCAACTAAATCCGCCATAAGGAAACACCCCAGAAACGAAGATTGGAATGCACAAAAAAAAGAACTTACGAAGTCATATTAATTCCCATCTTTATTACAATGCAATATTGAAAATCTTATGACTGTAAGTTAAAATTTAACCGATAATTTACTAAATCCAATAATTATGCCGACAACAATAATCCTAATACAATTATAACCCTTTTATTATTAATTTCCAGCTTACGAAATTTCAACTTAATTAAGTATCCCTAACACTAACCTTATCTCCCAGGCCCTGTTGATATAGTTACAAATCTACGCTTTTATGATTCCGACTAGGAATTTCTAGAGCAATGAAAACAAATAAAATTGGTTTATTAGTTAAATGTCTCCCTTTTGTTTTTGTCCTAACCCAAAACAATTGTCTATCTATGAATTGCTTCTAATATTTACTCCCTCATGCTGACCTTGAATTAAGCAAATAAATTTATGGTCTACTCTTTAATCATGGAGCCTATGCATAATCTTTTATGCTATAAAAACATTACCAATAATCTCATGTCCTCCTGTCTTTAAATTAGTTGATCTAGAAAATTACATTTTTTTTTTGCAATTCAGAGAACCGGTCATTGTCGCTAATTATCATTAATAATAATAAATTTCCTACAAGGCTTCTTAATTACTTTCAGTTAATTATCTTTTTAACTACTACTAATAATTAATTCAACTGGACTACTAAAACCGAATTTTGTGTTGTAATTAATAATTTCACGTGTTACTCTAGACTTGATTATGATTTCAAAAATATTGATTCTTAGCTTTCCAACAATATGCAATTAAATAAAAATTTTTATTAAATAGTTGATATGTATAGTTGATAATTTTGTTAAAGGAAAAATGTTAGGAACGTTATTTATTTAATAAAAATTTTAATTCTCTCTCCTGTATGGAAAATTCTTCCAGGTAAAATTTTTGATTTTGATTTTGTAATAAAAAGGTAACAAAATTTCACTTACCGGCTGGAGTCCAAATGCATTTGGGGCTGGCCGCCTGTTAATTAAATTTAATACTTGCTGGAATTAAGAGGTGTTGGTTGCGATTATTTAGGAGAGAGAATTTCCTCCTGGCTGAACTAACTGATATTTTTTTTTTAAACAACTAGGTAGTTGGTGAGATCTCCATCGTTGCAATTCGCGGAAAGTCTTTATCAGAGCTGTTATTCTCCATGTTACTTTCACGACGTAACACTGTAATATCAATTATTTCTTAGGGTTTCCCTTTAACAAAAGGAATCAGCAATGCCCTTGTAATTCCCATTCAAGGTGAACAATTTCTCAAATCCAACAAATCAATTCTGTTAGCACACAGAATTTTGGACTTGTCTACGGCCTGTCTAAATAAGAAAGACGTATTTTTACGTGGACTTGGAGAATAAGAATAATTGACTAACTCACCTATATGTAATCGGAAATTCCTCGAACGGAATGAAGTTTTTAAAATTTGCACGTGTCTTACTTGCGGTCACTACTAATTTTATGCCCCTAACTTTTAGTTCCGGTACTATGTTTTACTTTGCTTTTTTTCTGTTTTAATTAATTCATTATTAAATTATCATTACACCCTTAAATTTTATCATCAGATACCTTCACATAAATTCACGTGCTCAACAATGTGTTCGCATAGGTTCCACGTGTCGCAAAAATTCTTATTTAGTTCACTTCAAGTACTTGCACTTCTGCTTAAAAATTTTGTTTTCTCAAATTTACTAAAAATTTACTTATTTTAAATATTTCAGTTAAGTTGACTTCAATGCTTTGCAAATTTTTGTTCTTCTCACTTTATTGGGAACTCACATGCACTCACTTTGTAAGACGAGACAATATGAACGTTAGCAAGATTCTCGAATTCAAACGGGCATCTTATAATCAAGTACGTGTTACTAGGGATAAAGCCATAGACCGCTAGAATATACTGCACCTCCCACTGTATAAGAGTTTTAGTGTTACCAAGCTTCCTGTTTACAGTAGTAACTACCTTTCTTTTCGTTTGTCGGCAATTTGTAAAAAGGGAGCTTTTTAATGCTAAAGAAATCTATAATCAATTTGCAAATTTCTAAGGTAATACAACATCAGTTCAATATCAGTTGCTTCGTTATATGGGAGCCCTGAGTAATTATCGAAAAGCTTTGTTTTGAGATTTGAGACAAGGAGTTGATGAATTAATTGAAACTTATTCGGAACAGGACCGTAATTCGATAATTACCAATTCGCGCGTCTTTATTACCTCAACGATAAAATTTATTTGTTTTGTTCAACTTTCTTAACTTGCGCTGTTAAGATGCTTACTTCAATTTAGCTATTTATTTTGGAAGGCTGGCTGTAATTTCCTGGGTTAATTACATTACCTATAATAATTAATTATACCGAAATCTAAATGCCTATCATGTCACCATTTTGCCATTTATACTTCGTTAACTTTATTTGTTAATGAAAATGCTCTCCCTTTAAAAGCAAGTATACCGGAATGGCAGCGCGCGCGGTGTCGATCACGAGGTCTGGGTATCGAGACCAGAGGTACGAAGACTTTTTCCTAAATTTTTTTTTCTTTTCCAATACTTTATTTAAATAAAAATTTTTTTATATATACGCAACGCGCTATTGCTCGTTACAACTACTCCACCCTCGCCCAACCCCCAACCATGGGCCAAATTATTCTTCTATTAGCAATGGGTGATCACACTCTATACAACAGCGAAAGAACCATCCAAATCGGTCCACGTGTTACAAAGTTAGGTTCCACCTACCCCCCCCAAACCCCAGCAACATTTGTTTTCTCGTAGTATCAACCAAGGATCATATTCTACCCAATAGAAAAAGAATTACCCAAATCGGTCCACGCGTTAAGAAGTTTGACTACCCCTCCCCCCATCCACACCTTTCACCATAGGACCAAATTATTCTCCTAGTAGCAATGGGGGATCATACTCTATACAACAGACAAAGAAACATCGAAATCGGACCACGCGTTACAAAGTTAGATTCCACCCCCCCCACAACCACCACCCCCACCACCCTCAAACAGTTTTTTGTCGTGGTATTAACCAGGAAGCATAATTTTCCCACCCCTTCACCCCCACCCCTCACTAAAGGACCAAATTAATCTCCTATTAGCAGTGGGGGATCAAACTCTATAAAACAGAAAAAGAACCATCAAAATCTGACCACGCGTTACAAAGTTAGGTTCCACCCCCTAATTATCAAAATCGGTCCACGCGTTACGAAGTTAGACTACCCCTCCCCCCCTTCCCCCACCCTTCGCTAAATTTTTTTCTCCTATTAGCAATGGGGGATCATACTCTGTACAACAAAAAAAGAACCATCCAAATCGGTCCACGCGTTACAATGTTAGGTTTCACCCCCACCCCCCACCCCACCCCACCTTACCAAAAATTTTTTTTGACATGGAACCAATCGATGATAACCGTAACTCACGCTTGATCTTGCATTAGGTCATATATGACTGTACGCGGCGCACTCTTCGCGGTCTACCGCAAAAACGGTTGATCGTATGAAAAAAAAGTTCAAACAAAAGTTGTAGAGAATTTTATACTCTACAACTTTTATAATAGGTGCAAATCTCATTTAAGCAATAGAAAGCGAGATATTCGCGACAAACCGATTTTTATGACCTTTGACCTTCAATATCTTAAGACGCGGACACGAAAACATTTGTGACTTTTGAGACAATATTTAGAACGACAAAACAAAGGTTTATACCAATTTACAGCTTATTATCTTTCATTCCGAGGTGAAACCCCTAATATGACTGGGCTATTTGTTTTACTTATTTTTTCTTTTGCGGTGTGCTTTTTCCATAATAATAAAACAATTAAGAATGCTACTAAAAGAAGTACTACATCTGAAATGGTGTAATGGTGAATGCGGTGAAGTGTTATACTGTGTGACTCTAGATTTTCTTTGCTTTCTTGATGGTTAATAACCGAGCTTAATGCTTGTAAATCATGTTCATCGTGTAATTTGATGACATGTACGCGATTAGTGACTGACATTTTGCGGGTTATTTGAGGAATGTGATAGGTAAGATTTAATGAGGGTAGATAATGGTTGTTTAGCTCAGATTCTTTAACGTTGTGTGCCTGTATGATCAGATCCCTAGTGCGCAGATAACATTTGGTCGATAGTTCAATGATGCCAGTGTCATGGAGTGGGTATGAATTAATTTCACTATCGCAGATTGTGTTCACCGTGATTGATTCGCATATGAAAAGAAGCCATTTATTGGGCTGAGACAGTTGTATCCAAAAGTCAAATTCTGGCAAATTTTTTATTTCACAGTGATCAGGTATGCGTTTACTAGGTTTGAGTAAATCAACTTCGCAAAGGTTGTTTTTGGAGTGCACGTTGAATATGAGATATGATTCGACAAATGAAATAAATTAGATCGTTGGTGTGAGAATTTTGAAAGTCAAATTTATTTACGGTATAATAATGTTCTCTGTTGTAATCGATGACTAAATATTGGAGAGATGGCTGGATGTTGTTAAAACAAATTTGTTAAGCAATTAGTTTTATTATTCAAATAATCCTTTTCTAGTTTCTCAACACAGTAATTTTTCACACTTCTTTAAATTTGTTCAATAACGTACTTTTCAAAATTCTTTTCTAACTACTAACTTAATTCTGACAAAAATCTTAATTTATTAGGTGTATTTTTTCAACAGTCCTTATCTAATTTTACAACACCATAATTTTCTTCACTGAATATATTACAAATAATCTTTTTCTAGTTTCTCAACACAATAATTTTTCGCACTTCTTTAAATTTGTTCAATAACATACTCCGACGTCCCCCATGTCACCCGACAAAATCGGTCGAATCCTTGTTTTAAAAACGCGTCTTTTCCGGCATCGTCATTAACTAGTCTCACTCGATGAGGTTTTTAATTCAGACTCCACGTTTTAGCGCCTTGACGATTTAAAAAAGACTCTTTTATGTAACCGCGACCCACCTCGATCGCGACCAAAACTTCCCAAAACGCGACTTTTTGCGTTCGCGATTAGAACCGGACTCTCTCATACCTACTACGAATTCTTTACAACCGATCTACATGAAGAAAAAGCTTTCGTGCCTTTACTTCGTTTTTTGGCTCTTGCCCTTGATGTAGATAGTTCTCATTGGGCAAAGCCGCTGTAGATCGGTGTTTTTCGCGCTGAATAAGCAAATTTCTTTTGCTTATCGTATACTGGGCTACCGTGTAAAAGGAATATCTACGGTAACCCGAGCGCATTGTTTATCATGAGTTGGATTTAAGTACATGGCAACTTTGTTGCAACGTAACTCGATGTACAAAATCCAACCCATTAAATCTTTGTTTAATTTACGTATTATTCATGAGTTGGATTTGTATATGTTGCAACTTTGTTGTAACAAAATTCGATGTCTGAAATCCAACTCATGAGATTTTTTATGATTTGTTTTTCTAAATGCCAGATTGGATTCGTTAGAATTAGGCTTATCTTAATATAAGCGAATCCAATCTGTAATATTTCCTTCCCCCCGCGAAAAAGATGATTATTCTTTGGAGAGGAATAATCATCGCACAATTGCTGGGTAAGGGATTTTGTTTTACTATTTGAGCCGTGATTGACTGTTTTCGTGACAGTCGAGTTTCAGTCATGGCCCTTGTACTCGCGCATGCCGTTAACCTAGATAATCGCCGCTACAGAGCTCCCGTTCGTAAGGTATTTTACCTTAGGATGATCCGGGTTGCTTATGTTGACTCCGACGGCGATGGCTGAGTCCGCCTATGGTGGAACCGTCGCTGACAGAGGTCAATGTGCATTTGGTCGAGCCGGGGGGGGGGGCGTCGACAGCAGCCATCTGGTGGACCTATCCCTAAGCTGCCACGAGGAAACTTTTAACACCTATGGTGAGGACTCTTTTTGTATTTTATATTTCATCTTTAATTAATCTTTTTGTAAATTTTCAGGTTGACGCTTGGTGTTGTGGCGGTACACAGCCCCGTGCGCTCACTGCGCGCCTAAGGGCCCCCCTCCGCCCTACCGGTCCCCGTCTGCTGAGTCGGTTTCCGAACCCGAGGGTCCGCCCCCCCCCCTCAAGGACCCGACACCGCGTTGCTGCACGCGCTTGCCACAGAAGAGCTTTTGGCTCCCCGCCCATCATGCCTGTCAGGCTCCGACATCAGTTCGGAGCGCTGGACCCTCAGCCAGTAGCAGCGGTTTAATGTTTTTCCTTACTTACTTTTTTTTTAAATTTTGGCTTTTTATATACTTAATTTTAAATTTTGATATTTTTTCCTACCTTTTATTAATTATTTTATATCTCCCCCCTTAATAAATATATACAATTAAACTTCAATTCTGCCGTGTTTTTCCTTGTAGTTAGGCCTCTTATATTTTCAGGTTAGTTAGGCTTCGCGTGCTTGGACTTGTTTTCTTTTTTGTTTTTTTTTTTTGTTACGTTGGTGTATAGTTGTGCTTTAATATTTATTTTGTTATTATTTCTCTCTTCTCTCTTTTTTTTTGTGTATTTGTTTGTATTTGTCTTGCGCTCCGGTCTCGTCTTGACCGTCGATTGTGGTAATACTGCAAGGCGCGTTTTTGTTGTTAACTTCATCATTTATTTAATTTAAATTTTATTACCTTTACTTTTGTTTGTACTTACTATGCGCTACGGTCTCTTCTCGACCGTCGATTGTGGTAGTACTCCACGGCGCGTAAATTTTTCCTTTACTTCTTAATAATTTTTTCTTTTTATAGTATTTTTATCCTTGGTGCGGAAAGCGGTTAGTACTTGTCTTGCGCTTCGGTATTTTTCGACCGACGATTGTGGTAGTACTCCACGGCGCGTTTTGTTGCTACTTTACATTGTTTTATGTTTATTTTTATGTTTCTTAATACTCTAGGGTTGTCTATTAAATTTTATATTGGACTTCTTTAAATTTATTTGCATCTATTGTTTAGACCAGTTGTATGGATCGTGCCTTGGGCAGTATTTGTGGCCGTTAAGGCCGCTATTTTAGGTCTGAGACTGCCTCTTCAATGTCGGTATTGCGTATTTGGCTGTCGTGAAAATGACGATGAACAGCAGCAATAGCCCGTAAGTGACAACGAAGTTGTTGAGAGTATGTGGGGTGTTTTAATCCGGGAGTGTAGATTTAACTCCTGTATTTTGGCCTGTATTTGGTTCAATGCTTGCGTATTCTCGTGCAACATTTCGTTAGTGTTGTCACCTAGTAGTAACTTTGTATGTGGTACTTCTGTCTTAGAGTGATACTCGTATTTAGCCATGAAGTAATCTAATTCCTTTGCCGTTTCGTCTGTTTTAGGAAAGTATGCCGGTTGCGTGAAAAGCAGTGGATGTGTATTTTCAGCCTCATAATATAGGGTATGTGATCCTATTTGTAAGTGGCAGGGTTGGTTAATGACCAAGATTCCCTGTCTAGAGAGGCGATGCGTAAGCAATTGTTGGATGCATTTAATATGCACAATGGTGGTTGTCCTCAATGCAAACAGCCAGGAATTTGGCCTTTTTAATTTAATTAAAATGTCCCTGGGGGGTATTTGCACTTTAAGCGAACACCTAGGGTTTTCATCCAGGGAATTGAAGAGCAACTTGATCACACATTCATCCGTTTGTGTTGCTTTTGCTATCGGTGTATTTAGCAAACCAGCGTATGTGTCTTCCTCAACATCTCGAGTGACTTTCCGATATGCTTTGATGTTCTCCGGTTTAAGTAATAGAAATTCCTGAGTCGAAAGATGACTCGCTATATGGGAATATTCTATTTCCGGGACTAGTGAATGATTTGCTTCCGTATGTATAGGGAAGCACCTGATTCGTTGCAGCTTCATTTTTGGAAGAGTGAAGATTGGTAATGTAATTCTGATTACCAACTTTTCTTGCAACAGGTGTGTCCGTAATACTGCCGTTTGGTGGAGAATTGATAGACAATTCTGGGCGTTTGAACACGTGGAGTGAGATTTGTGATAAATCTCAAGGAGTGAATCAGGGGCGATCAGCAGGGGATGAATTTGGTTGTTTCAGCTAGAGGTTATTATATCTAGTAGCGCCTGCTGTCGAAACTCAATTTTTACCATTTGTAGCAACAGACTAGTGACTATTTCCTGCCTCATTTGTCTTGCTACGAGTTTATCGGTTAAAGTATGCAAATCACTCATCCGGTAGGCTATTTACTGTTTGTTAAGCGCAGTCTTGACCAACGAACAAGAATTCCATAGAACCACGACTCAGGTCAGTTTGCCCAAATAATTTCGTTAACCTCGCAACATTTTAAAGCAAAAAACACTTCTTGTGTGCGTGCATTCAGTAAGAGGAAAAAAGTAAGGAAATAGATAATTATTAATTTGCATAAAAAGATGACAGCAATAGATTATCAGTCACGACATATGCAAGTAAAAACGAGACATGAAATACCAGAGCTGAATTTACAATATTATACATATATTTATTTCACTCAGTCGTGGTAGCGCTTATATGCAAAAGGAAGGCAGAAAATATAAATCTTCCAGAAAAAGCAAACATCTGTTTCTCTGGCCAACAGAACGAAACGTAAAATTATTTTTCCCACCCAGTAATGAGGAGAAATTGTTTGTTTTGAGAATCAGATCCCGCGTTTTCCATGAATAATAAAACCAAATGTTTACCAACACAGAAACATCACGCCGCGGCAATTTAAGCCAATGTAAATTTTTTGCTGTTTTGTGTATGGATTATAAAGAAGTAACACATCTGCATCGAGCCGCGGAACAGCACGTGCTTGCTAAATAAGCATGCCAAACATTACCCCTTTTCGATAAAAGTGCATATAAGTCTCTCTCTCTTACTTGCGTACTGTTTCCATATAAGATATATTTTTCCTTTATGGAACTGTAATTTCATTTGTTTTGCTTTTTTTGTTTAGTTTTATCTATATAGTGTACTCATTTCGTAGTGGTAATCCTTTTCTAATTAGGAATTTGACTGAGTCTTACTTCTATGTAATTCTTGTTCGTTGGTCTTGACTACACTGATTTGTTGTTTCTCCAAATCAGCGAGTACCTGATGGTTAGATTCCAACTCATCCAGGCGACTGTAGACTTCGCGTTCATTGGCACTATCCATGGTACCGAAACGGTAGTGCATGGCGTTTCCGATGCCGTCAAAGATGGATCTCGTTTTACGAGATTTGGGAACAGCTTTGTTGCTTTGTTTGATGTTTTCCATCAGCGCGTGCATATGTTTCTGTTGAAGTTCGCAGAGGTTTCCTACCGTGTTGTTTCCACACAGTTGATGCACGTAGTGTTCAGCTCGTTCCGCAACCGTTGTTTGATTGTACAACTCCTTGAGTATATTCCATGTGGAGTGGTAAACCATGAGGCTTCCTAAATCCTCGAATAGCACTCCTGTATTGTTGAGTGGGTTTACCGAGTAAGTCTCCGACATACTACTTCCCATAGTTGACACGATTAGTCCGAGGATGGTAGCGTTTTGTATCATAGCTGTGGAGAGGAATATGGTTAATGGAGGTTTTTAAATTAATTTTCTTATTTACTAAGCGTAGATTTTCCCTAAAGCTGTTTCCAGCGAATGTTATATTTCCGCGGGTGTACCTCAGGGCGAAGGCTGTCAGGAGAAACTCCGATTGTAGCCCTAGAGGCGAGGGTGATAAAGGTGGCTCTAGCGCCAATTTCTTGTTGTTGGTAATGTGGTGGAGCCATAATTAGCAATTTTTAAATATGGCGAGTTTTTGTTTTTAATTAGTCGGGAGAGTTGTAATTTACTTTACGTAGACTTCATATGTATTTTCCAGTGTAGTGTTCTGAGATTGTTTGATGCGGATTTTTTATACCCGCAGGCCGACTTCAGGACACGGGACTACCAGGAAGAATTTTCCGGTAAGTCACTGGAGGTGAATATGATAGTTGTTTTGATATCTACTGTTGAATACAGTATTTCGAAGGTAGTTGAGGAGGACCTCAAGGCAAGGGAATACCAGGAAGAAGTTCCTGTCTCAGCCTCAGAGGCGAGAAAAGGAAGAATTAGGGGCAATGTTAGATCCAAAGTGGACGTGAATCACTATACAACCGTGTAGATATAATTAAAGGGTGAAGGTTTTGGCCTTAGGCAAAATAGAGTGGATAAGGCATTAAAAGAAAATGTTATGATAATTATCCCCCTTTTATAGCAGTGTGAAGAAGCCAAGTAGGGCGTAACAGCAATTTAGACTGCCGTCAGGAGGAGCTTCTAGATATAGCATTAAGGAGAGGGATTTTTGGTGGTTCAGTCTCTGACGGAATTTCACAAGAGTTGTTTTGAATTTGTAGTTCAGGGTTCGACTTTTGGTAATAGTCGTTCTTTTAATTATTGGGTGCCGTGCAAAAAGTTAGTGAAGTCCTGTTGCCTGGCACTTCGTAGTTTTAGGCACGTTTAATAGGTGAAGTGGGAGTTTTTACGTTAAGTGATTTAAAATTACGTAAAAAGGTTATAAGAAATAAAAAAAAAATTTTAATTAAGGTTGGTTTGGACCCGATTGGACCGAGTTGTTAAAGGACTTTTTCGTTTTTCCTTTCTTGATTTTGTGCTGGCTTTGCGTTACGATCTTCATCTCGACCGTAGATTGTGGTAGCACGCCACGACGCGAAAAAAAAATTTCAATTGAATGCGCGGAGGTATTTATTCATAGAATGGCTTAAGATGGTTGTTGTGAACCGTAACCGTACGCTTGCCAATTTTTAGGGTTATATTCACTGAATATAGTATACCGATTACCAAATATGGTCCTACCCAGATTTGAGAAAGCTTATGTTTTCGACTTTCGCTCTTGAGTAAGCCTTTGTCACCTATGTGAAATGATAGGGGTCGAACAGCTTTGTCGTAGTATAATTTCGACCGTTGTTTGCTAGCGAGCAGATTTTTGCGTGCCGTTTCATAAGACCTTTGGAGCCTGTATCTTAGGATCTGATAGTAGCTCTCGTGATTATACACGGGTTCAGGGCCTCGTTTTAAGTTTGACGGAACATCCGCTCTGAAGCCGTAAAGTAAGTCCATGGGAGTTAATTTCGTCCCCTCGTGTACACTGTTGTTGTACACGAATGCAGCGGTTCGCAGATATTGATCCCATGATTTGGGATTCTCGTCCACTATGGTACGCAAGTATTCGATTAACGGCCTCTGTGCACGTTGCAGTGCGCCGTTTGACTGTGGGTGGTAGGCAGAAGTTTGTAACTTCTTCACCCGTAGCAGTTTACATACCTTTTTCAACAGGTCACTAAGTAAGTTGCGTTAGGTATGGCCGTGATGACCATCGGCATTTTATACTGAGGTGATGCCTTCATTTTTTGGCATTTTCAGCAACGCTTAACGTATTTCTTGATATCGCCAAGCATGTGCCTCCACCAGTACTTCCTTCGAATCCGCTTGTATGTTTTAATTACGCCCTGATGGCCGCCAAAAGGGGAGTCGTGATAATCATGTAAGATCGTTTGTATCTCCTTGGGGCTTGTGATTATTTCAGGGGGCTTAGGCTTATCGTTAATTTGCGGATTAGTATTTGGCGGGTTTTTTGTAGTGACCTCTTCTATATTTGGAATTATTTCGTTTTTGTGAGGCGTGTGATCCCGTATTTCGGGGCTTTTAGACTCTATTTGAGCGTTTTTCGCTTGAGCCCAGGTCACAGCGTTACATTTTAGGCGATTTTTGCCAATGGAGGTTATTTCATCCTCCGGGTCCGAATCCATTTTATGGTGGACTTGTGCTTTTACTATTATGTTTTGGCCATTTGAGTCTTCGCTGACTTCCCGTGGAATGCGGCTTAACGCGT
Organism: Leptarthrus brevirostris; assembly: GCA_964036015.1. Classification (NCBI taxonomy): domain Eukaryota; kingdom Metazoa; phylum Arthropoda; class Insecta; order Diptera; family Asilidae; genus Leptarthrus; species Leptarthrus brevirostris. The sequence continues at coordinate 62,710,483 of OZ038375.1, forward strand.
CGGCATTCGTATTGTTCTTTCCTGGTTTGTATTCGATTTGATAATCGAATTCGGAAAGTTTATGATGAAATCTCACCAGACGGGAAGTGGGGTCTTTAACATTAAAGACGCCTTTGAGAGGCTTATGGTCTGTATAGACGGTAAATTTTTGGCCTTGCAAGTAACATCTAAAGTTACGCGTAGCCCAGACTATGGCGAGCAACTCTTTTTCAATAGTTGAGTAGTTGCGTTCCACCTTGTTCAGTGTACGACTGGCGTAGGCAATGGGCTGGTCGTGTCCTACTTCTCCTTGCGATAGGACGGCTCCTAATGCCTCGCTGCTGGCGTCCGTGGTTAAATTAAACGGTTTCGAAAAATCGGGATATATAAGGAGTGGAGGGGAATTAGTGAGGTTTTGATTTTCTCGAATGCCTCCTGGCACTTCTCGGTCCATGTGAATTTGACGTCCTTGCGGAGCAAATTCGTTATAGGACGCACAATTTTGGAGAAGTCGGGGATGAATTTTCGATAATAATTGGCAAGTCCAATAAAGGATTGAACTTGGCGTACAGTTCTGGGAACTGGGAAAGTTTGGACGCAAGCCATTTTACTGGGGTCTGGAAGTGCTCCTTCACTGGAACACTTGTGGCCTAGATAAACAACCTCTTTTCTCAGAAACTGGCCCTTTTCGGGCTGCAGTTTGAGGTTGTTCTCTCTCAAAAATATTGAAGACTTTGCGGAGCTTATTATTGTGGTCCGCAAGATTTTTACCGTAGATGACTATGTCGTCTAGGTAGACAAAGCATTCCAAGCCCTGTAATCCTGTTAGGACGAAATTCATTAAGCGTTGGAATGTGGCCGGGGCTCCTTTGAGCCCAAATGGCATACCCCTAAATTCATAGTGGCCGTAATTGGTGCTAAACGCGAGGATCGACGAGCACTTGGTGATAGCCGTTGGCGAGAGGGTGGTAAAGTACCGAGAATGACCTAGTTGGTCGAGAATATCCTCGATCCGAGGTAGCGGAAAGGCGTCACCAATTGTCTTTTCGTTTTATTTATTTAATTCCAAGGGCTTTCACTTGGCTGAACTATGTCGTTTTCTAGCATTTCGCGAAGCTGTTCGTTTATTACATTTCGTTGCGTTTCTGGCAAACGATACATTTTCTGGTTGATTGGTGCTTGGTCCTGCACCAATGGTATATCATGAGTGATGGCGTTTGTGAAAGTTAGCCGATCACCTTTGAGGAAAAAGATATCGTTATACTCGTAACAGAGTTGTGATATCGCTTGTTTTTCCTCCGCGCTCAAATTTACGTCCAGACTGAGCTCTTCGTCTAATCTGGCGAGACGCGGGTTATTACTTGGTTCTTCCTGTTCTTTATACTCTTTACTTAATATGCTGTAAAGTGGCCATTTTTTCGGCACTAGAAATATTTTTATCTTTATTTTTATGTTTATTTATTTTATTTAAATCACTCTTACTACTAAATGACGATGGAGTTGGGGTTTCTGAACCGCCGTAAATTGCCATGTTTGAGGCGAACTCGCTTTCGTCTTCTAATAGGCTCTTTCGCCGTTGTTTACTTACTGCGGAGGATGATTTTGGAGCTTTTGTAGATACCGTCCCTGTAGTGAGCTCGCTTCCAATGTCGACGTGTTCCGAAATTTCATTTTGAGAGGGCGTGGGAGCTGATGGGTTTTTGCCATCGCAATTCCTTCTGTCTAGGTGAGCTCCGTCGACGTTTGTTTTATTGTGTTTTCCTTTCCATCGGTTCCTGTGTTTCCTTATATTTCCTTTGTGCGTGGGTGCTGGTGGTTTCGAGTCACCGTGATTTCTGGTTTTCAGGTGAGCATTCTCACCGCGTTCTCCGTTTTTTGGAGTTTCCTGATTGTTTATTTCCTTATAATCCTGTTTCAGTTGGATGACGGTGTAGTCGTGAACAGGGACTAGATGCAGACCAATGGTAGTTAGAACTACTTGTGAATTGTGTGTGTTGAGAACTCCAACAGACACTGCTTTTAAACCAGCGGGGAGTAGGCCATTCGCCAGGAATTCTTTGCTAGGAAGTCGTTTCCTAGCAAGCCGTCGTCGGAAAGGCCGGGTAGGTTTTTTATTACCTGAAAATTGCAGGGAATTTTATTCTTTAATGTAAAATTGCCCTGGCATGTTCCCAGCGTCTTTCCGGTACCAAATGGTGTTTGTAAAGTATATGTTTCTCCGGTATTTATGTCTTCGGGATTTTTAATTGCTTTCTTTTTTATAATACTAACCTCAATGCCAGTATCTACTACAAGTTTGGTATTGCTGCTCAGGCTAATATCTAACGGAATTCTAACTGTAGAGATACAGGGTTCGGGCGACTGAGGTGACCCTTTTTTAAAATTTTTTGTTTCTAGTGTCGATCCGGGGTCTTTTCGGTCAACTGCTCGTCGTTTCCCTGGCTCTTAGCGCCCCATTTTCGTTTTTGACGGCCTTCCTCTATGAAATGGCCGCGACGGTTGCAGAATTTGCATTTGAGTTTTATGTTAAAAACTCGAGGACTAGCGGAGGGTTGCTGATCCTGAATCCGTCGTTCGGGGAGCCTTGTCTGGTTACTCGGGCCCGGAACCTGGCGATTGTTCCTGCAATCGCGAACATCATGTCCATATATTTTGCAGTTAGAGCAGCAGTATGTGTGACCTCTTCGCTGGCAAAAATTGCATGTGATGTTTGAACTTAACTGGTCGAGGTTCTGGCGGCGGTAGTCGATTTGAGGAGTAGACGAGCTTTAAGGTGGAGTTGTATATAGCAGAGTCGGTCGGCGAAAATTTTGTGGTGGCGGTGGTCTGTATAACGTTTGCTGTGGAAAATTGCGAGCAGGTGTATATGGGGTTCTATGGAATGCCCGTATTCTGGCAGTTGGGTCCATAGCGACCGGGGTGGTTGAGCCTTGTTCTACAACAATCGGGGCAGGAAAGCCTTGGGTTGTTGTGGTTTGCGTGAACTGGGTGCCCTGCTGAAATTTCTACATGTCGAGTGCTTTATGAATCAGTCCCTCGAGCGTGCCGTCGGTAACGGTGAGGAGATATTGGCATAGGTGCGGATTCGTAACCCCGCTGCGGACTGCGTTTTTCGCGAAGTCCTCCAGCTGCGTTGTAACAGCTGGGGTGGCCGCAGCTCCGTATTTGGTTTGTGCGGCCTCTTTACAGAGAGCCAGCAACTGTTTCACTCTAGCCGTGAAGGCGGTGAGCGTTTCGCAGGGGTTTCGGTGAGCTCTTATGAGCCTATTTACCAGCTCCTGGTAAGTTTCTCTGGGAAGGTATGCCGCGTCTAACCTGGCTTCAACCTCTTGGAAGGTTGTCGGTACATCTGAGGCCAACAGTTGATATGCTCCTCCACGAAGTCTTGTGGGGAGGATCTTGAGGAAAGCGTCTTGCGCCCCTTCGGAGAGACACTGTTTGGCCTGGCGGCAGCATCCCAGGAATATTTGCAACTGTGAACCGAGATGCGGGCCTGGTTCACCTGAAAAAATGGGCACCATTTGCGCGGTTAATTTTACGATTTTTTCATAATCGGTCGCCATAGTGGAGTTCTGATTCGACTCGGTGACGGGCGAGTCTGGTGCGAGAAATTGATTTAGACCGTGTTTTAGGTTGATTTCTCGCAGGGAGTCTTGTAGGGATTGTCTGAGGTTTTCCTCAGTTGGGCTTTCCAAATTGTTTTCAGTATTTTCTTAAAAAGGGAGTATGCGCGAGAATCCGTCTAGCTTGGCTTGGAAAAGTGCGGCTTCTTTTTGAAAGTGCTCTAGATCTTTTAATCTCTCCTCGCTGAACTTTGTCGTCCGGTTTTCGAGAAAGTTAGAATAAAGAGTCGCCAGTCGTTCGGACTCTCGCGTGGACTCGTACAAATTATTAAAATTATATTTACGGTTATTTGGGTTGGATTTAGTCGTTGGAGGACGTTTCCGCTCCTGAGGGTGAGTCCTTCTGAACTTGGTCCTGGTTGTGCTGGGGTGATCTGGTGTTCACTGACCTGAGTTTGGTCCGTGAATACTGGTGACTTTGAAACCTGGCGAGGTCTTCCTTGAGGACTCGGGGATTCTGCAGCTTCCTCAGTGGTGTGCTCCAATGTCAGCGACGCTGCGAGGAGTTCTGCTGTTGACTCCTCGATGGGTGATTGTACGGGGGTGAAGTGGTTGTCTTCCGACATAAACCACTGCGGGTAACTGGGATGTTGCAAGGGTAACTGGCTTTTAGCCTTCTTTACTTCCCGTGTTTACCGTCTGTTAGAGTTGTGTTGGGGTAAAGGGGGGCTTGTGCCTGCTTCAGCGATTCCATTTTCCACTCTGCCACTGGTGATATGTTGGTTGGTGGTGCTGTTTGTTGTCTTCTTCTTCGGGCTGGGACGGAGCCCACACAGTTCCACCGGTGGTGCTGGCTCATACTTTGTGGAAACGTTGGGGGCGACTCCTACGGGCTATTGGCTACCCGGGAGTGCTTAAAGGTACCCCTGTTTGTTCGATGTAGGATAGAGGCTTTTAAACCTGTTACGTTTGTATAAAACACGCTTCCCCTATCCTACCGGCTGCGCCATTTTTGTTAAAACAAATTTGTTAAACAATTAGTTTTATTATTCAAATAATCTTTTTCTAGTTTCTCAACACAGTAATTTTTCACACTTCTTTAAATTTGTTCAATAACATACTCCGACGTCCCCCATGTCACCCGACTAAATCGCTCGAATCCTTTTTTTAAAACGCGTCTTTTCCGGCATCGTCATTAACTAGTCTCACTCGATGAGGTTTTTAATTCAGACTCCACGTTTTAGCGCCTTGACGATTTAAAAAAGATTCTTTTATGTAACCGCGACCCACCTCGATCGCGACCAAAACTTCCCAAAACGCGACTTTTTGCGTTCGCGATTAGAACCGGACTCTCTCATACCTACTACGAATTCTTTACAACCGATCTACATGAAGAAAAAGCTTTCGTGCTTTTACTTCGTTTTTTGGCTCTTGCCCTTGATGTAGATAGTTCTCATTGGGCAAAGCCGCTGTAGATCGGTGTTTTTCGCGCTGAATAAGCAAATTTCTTTTGCTTATCGTATACTGGGCTACCGTGTAAAAGGAATGTCTACGGTAACCCGAGCGCATTGTTTATCATGAGTTGGATTTAAGTACATGGCAACTTTGTTGTAACGTAACTCGATGCACAAAATCCAACCCATTAAATCTTTGTTTAATTTACGTATTATTCATGAGTTGGATTTGTATATGTTGCAACTTTGTTGTAACTCATGAGATTTTTTATGATTTGTTTTTCTAAATGCCAGATTGGATTCGTTAGAATTAGGCTTATCTTAATATAAGCGAATCCAATCTGTAACAATGTACGCTAATCTGCCATTATGGTAGTGGATACACTTAAATGAGTTGGTAATTGTCTTTAAATGGTAATGGGAGTTTCAAGTTAAAAATTATTTTGTTCCCGACTATTGCCGTTTTGACATTACTTATTTGGTATATGTTTAAAGGGTTGTTCTGATTTTTGTTTATTGGTAACGTTAGTGTACTAGGGAGTTCCTTTTGAATAGTATCAAACGTTTGCTTTGGGTAGGGGTTATAATGGAAGGATGTGGTTTTCCATGTCTCACGTCCGTAACTAAATCAATCAGGAGATTTTGTGTGGTCTGATAGCGGAGCATCATTAGGAATGTTAGGGAGACGTTCGGTAGTAATAATCTGTTTAAGTGAGTCAGTTGTGATGCGGTTAATTACTGACTCTAGGGTTTGTAATTTTTTATCTATGTGAAGGAACTGTTCTTTGATGTTTCGACGGGTTTTATTAAATATATGAGTGTTTGATTCTTCATTAACTGTAATAAATAGTCTTGATCTTGTTAGACTTTTTTGATTTTTGAATTAAAGTTGGCTGTGTCTTCGGCATCCAAAGTTCCGAAAAATGCTCTGCTTAATGTGCCTCCTCTTTTATAGCGTGCAACTTCAGGTTTTAACAGCAAGGAATTTTGCTGAAGAATCTGCAGGGTTGAGTGTAGTTGGTGTGTTATATCTTCGCAAAAAGGGTGTTAGTAGTGATATGTTTTAATGCACTCGCAAAGTCTGCTCGCGTGTTGTGTACAATTATTTAATTTTTCTAATTCGAAACTACAATTATCTAGGTCGTAATAGATAATCACCTGCCACTCGTTGCTATATAAGCCTACACGTCCGACTTCCTCGAAATAGATCCCTGGATTTGCTTTTAGATACGTCACGTTTAAGGAGTCGGAAGCTGAGTCACATGGAGAAATTAATAGAAGGCCAATGATCGATACAAACAAGGTTGTCCTATGGTATACGTGCGGTTAGTGATTATTCAATGAATGACTTCAAATTATTATTATGTACGGTTTTTAGTTTGTTTCCTAATTTTATAGTTGAGTTTTCTGTGGAATTGATCCTTAATGCTTCGTATGGTCCGTGCCATAAGGGCGAAAGTTTATTTTTTCGAACATGATTTTTTAAAATAACCTTGTCACCTAAATTGAAAATCTTGCTTTTAGTGGTTTTATCATAAAAACGCTTTTATTTTTCCTTATTAGCAAGTAGATTTTCTCTAGCTAGTTGATAACCATGTTGTAGCCGGGCCTTCAGTTCGTTACTATAATTTTCGTTTTAATATTGAAGGAATGTTCGGAGGAAATCCGTGCAAAAGCTCGTAAGGGGTAGAATTTGTACTGGAATGATGGCTGGTATTGTACACGAATATCGCATAAGGAATCCAGGTATCCCAAGTTAGCGGGTCACGATTTACGTAATGTCGTAAGTATTCTGCTAACGTTCTATGGCTACGCTCAAGAGCTCCGTTGGTTTGCGGGTGATATGGGATGGATGGATGTATGGATAGAAATTTATTAATTTTTAAAAGCTTGCACATTCGGGTGAACATATCGCTCAGGAAATTTGATCCTTGGTCCGTAAGTATTGATTCTAGTATGCCATGCTTACAAACAATATTTCTTACAAAGGCTTCAGAAACGGTTCGTGCTTCGGCGTTATGTGCCTCGGTGTATTTACTGAGGTCATCCTGGAAGGATTGTTTCCGGTTTCCGGTTTCCGCCATGACTCACGGGAAGTGGTCCCACTATATCGAGGGCAATTTTTTCAAATGGCCTTGTACTCGTTGTGGTGATCTTCATGGGAATCTTTGGATTTCTACTTAATTTATTTGTCTGACATGAAGAACATTTTTTGATGTGGTTTTCACGTCTTGGTTTAACCCTGTCCAATTATACATTGTTTGTATTCTTTTTATTGTACGTGTAATTCCTTGACGACCACCTAGCGTTGACCGGTGAAACAGCTCGATAATTCGCTGTTACTCTGCAGGATCATTTGACACCGTAATGTGTGTATGAAAAATATTGATTTCTATGTTGCATTCATAAAGAATGAAGGACAACATATTTTTTAATCCGAAAAGAGTAATACAGTCTACATATGGCACAGATATATGGATTTCCTCGAGATTATTTTGCTCGCAATAATCTTTGTAGCTGATTTTGAGATTATATATATTTTCTCTTTTAGGTTACAACAGCTGGTGGTTTTAATGCTTAAGTCTTCATTCAAGGATGGAATGATTTCTTTTAGGTAAGATTCAGTTTGATCCTTCCTTTTGGGTAACATGAAGAATTTATGGGTTACATTTTTTACATTAAGCAAATGTTCTGTTTTTTCAACCACCGAGTTACTGTCAACATAGGGAGTTGAAACGTATTTGTTATATGACACGTCCAGTTTAGTTTTTTTTGTTCAGTTATTGTCGATTCGAGTCAATATATTATTAGTCTTTGGTTCCATTACGTTGGACTCTTCTTGGACTATTCTGCTTAGAGCATCCGCGTTTGCATTAAGTATGCCGGATTTATGTATTATTGTACAATCATATTCTTCTCGTCTGATTCTCCATCTCATTAGTTGAGAAGAGGAGTCTTTCAATTTCATCAGCCATATAAGAGGCGTGTGGTTGGGAACGATGACGAATATCCTGCTATACATGTATGGTCGGAATTGCTCAACAGCATAGACGATTGCTAGAAGTTCCTTCGCAATCGTAGAGTACCTGGTTTCTATGGTATTGAGGGCTCTACTTGCGTAATATATCGGTCGATCTTTGCCGATGTCGCCTTGAGATAAAACCGCTCCCACGGCTATGTCGCTGGCGTCAGTGGTTACAATGACTTTTTGTTCAAAGTCAGGATATGCAAGTATTGGAGCTTTAATAAGTTTTTCCTTAAGGAGCTTAAAGAATTCAACACAAAATCCATTCCACTTGAATGTAGCCTCCTTTTTTAGCAAACAGGTTTGACTATCTTGCAAAGTTTGGGGTAAAACGTCTGTAGTATCCCACGAATCCTAACAATGATTTCGGTTTTTTCGGAAACAGGTAAGTTTTTACGGCTTTGATTTTACTTGGATCTTGATGAACACCATCTTCTCCAAAAATGTGTTCTAAGTAAGCTATTTCCCTTCGTAGGAAATGGCACTTTTCGGAACCCGTTGGCTAAATCTAGAGTAGTAAAATACTTGGATCGTCCTAGTTGATCTAAGATGACTTCGTTTATACGCCTGAAGTCTGCACCTACTCGCCAACGTTTCTTGCCTGTTTCGTCTGGTTTCTTGGGGACTAATAATAGGGGGGAGTTCCATGGACTCTTGCTTGGACTTATTATTTCCTGGTCGAGCATCTAATTTATCTGCCTATTTGATTCTACTCTTTGCGACCCAGGTAACCGATTGGGTTTAACATGCGTTGCATCCATTTTCACAGGAATGCTGTGTACAGCTGTGCTGTGTCAGTACATCCCCTTCCAAAAAGAATAAACCATTATATTGTAGACAAATGTTAGTTATAGCTAATTTTTCTTCATGATTGCAATGTTGCAGTTTCAAGGTATCTTTAAATTTTTTAGACGGTTATTTACTGGGTCATGATCGTAATTCCTATGTATAACTCCGAATTGATTCAGGTTTTCCCAACTTGGGTTAATTTGGTCATTTGGCATTTCGACTTCGTTATCGCAAGTATTTAATATTAGGATTTTAGCGAGTCGATTTGAAGATTTAGATAGGGTATTTCCGATAAAAACTCCAGGTTTGATTACTCTTTTATTGAAAATTATATCGTATGACTTATTTGCAGTTGGTTTAAAAGTTTTATTTTAATTGGTTTCATAATTAGCCTTTTTGTGATAATGAACTTGTATTCCTAACTATCCCACCGGATAGATCTACATGGATGACAGAATTAGCTTGATTGTATTCTGACGTACTAGATCAGCCGAGGTGATGTTGCAGTTCATTGCTGTATTTACCCTGTCCTCCTGAGCTTCACCCACATAGGCAGAAGAATTCGCCTGAGCTGGCTTAAATGAATTCTCACGTACCGAATGACTCGAGGAGTTAGGCTTTTCACTAAGTGTATTCCTTAATGTTATTAAGATAAAATAATAAATCACCTTTTAAAACATTATAATAGTATTTTTATTACGTATTTCAGTTGCGTTTTTATCGTTTATCATTATCGATTAACATACATTCTTTTATTTTTTCTTTATTATCTTCCTTCGATTTATCATTATCATCATTAGTTTTTTTGATGTGGTATCTCTATGTTGTACCTTTTTTAATTCGCTTATAATTCTAAATAATCGGGTATTAAATGAAAAGCATGATTGATTTCAGAACAGTTTTGAGTATCTAAACTAATTGGCTGTCAGCCGTCAGGCACATAGGGGGATTCACACGCAACACTTTGGTGTACGTGCCGTAACTATGTGCACTGACGGAAGTGCGACTACACCCTCCCCGTGGGGGCGGCTGGAAACAGACTCCTGGTACGGTCATGTCTCTGCCAGGAGTGCTGGCTAATGGTAGTCGGGCGGAGAGAAGGATACTCTCTAAAAAATACCCCAATCTAAGGTGGAACAGCATACGCCGAGGGATGCGTGGTCAAGGGGGTGCTTGGACGCTAGTATGCGAACTCTGGATACCGGTCGCCTTCCAGTTTTATCAAGACTTACTTGTAGCAACGGGCTCTGCTGCGGGTGACTCTCCCCTTCCCGATTACTCGTGGGATCTACATGGATTTTTCAAACAATACAACTAAAGAACCTTATGCAGTTCTAAATGCATCAACCTGTGACCAGGCCAGTAGGGTTATGGCCACAGTTGAACAAAACGCTAACAGTAAGCTTCGGGTTTCTGCTTCTCCAAGTCTACGTCAGTGCAAAGCGGACGGGAATTGCTATCTGGGGATGAGTTCTCGGATCTCGATTCTGTCTGCACAATGGTGCCTGACAATGCTAGCCTATGCTCGGAGATATCCGGGCTTTCGGAAATTGGCGTTTCCATAAACCAGCTGAAACTTCGACCTGAGTCCGGATTCGTCAAACTCACCTCTGCAGAGAGGCGTTGGCAAGTGGCCTCCCCAGAGAAAAAGCAATGGAGGTAGCCAAGTTGAAACCACCCGGTAAGCCGGAGGTCAAAAGGACACCCGGACTGGTTGGCTCCTTCTTGTCTGCGCAAATGCTCAGACGGCGGATTGGGTCAGAAGCAACTTTGAGCATATCCGTGCCAAGGAAGGTCAGTTCCCTCGGACACATGTGATTCGAGGCTCCTTTCCCCAGAGCCTTTCTCTCACCAACGAGAAGGTATTGGCATCAATTGATGCCCAAAACCACCTCTAAACTACGCAGTGGAAGGTGGTGCAGAGACTGACAAATGGTCAGCTTCTGCACATTGTCATGCTCATTGACGAGGCGTCAATGGCAACCCTTACTAAGCTTAAGGGCAGGATTGTCTACCGGTTTGGTCACGTGAGACTGATCCTGAAGGACAATGCCTCAAAAAATCCGGCTGCGACTGAAGAGAAGCAGACCGTAGAGATGCAGGCCGAAAGCGGGGAGCTAGGGTCAGTGAATCCGCCGGTCTCTTTGACGACCGCTGGTGTGGAGCCAAAATCAGTGGACCCGCCCGCTTCCGTGACGGTTGCCGCCGGTGCAGTGGGTGGCGGGGCGGCTGAGCGGCCGCCGGACAAGGTGTCTGCCGGCGCCTTGGCCAGTCGTGCCGTTGGGCGGACCAGTGGTGCCGCTGCTGGAGCGGCTCCAACCAAAGTGACCACTGGTTGGCTTACTATTGGGGCCGGTGGGGCGGCCAGGAAGACAACCCCCACTACTTTTAATGCTTCAGGCGAACCTGTATCATGCCAAGGGGGCATCGGCCACAATATGCAGGACTTTCGCCGAAAAACAGTTAACCCTGGCGCTAATCCAAGAGCCCTGCGTTGTCAGTGGCCAAGTCAGAGGACTCAACAGAAACTTAGGTAAGTTGATTTATCACCGGGGAGAGGATGGGCAACGGGCGGCCATCCTAATTGACAAAAGTGTTAATCATCTCCCTGTTACTAACTTTATTTCCAGGGACCTTGTGGCGATTCTGGCTGAGATCCCCACAGTAGGAGGTATGCAGGAAATCGTCCTGGCATCAGCTTAATTCCCTGGAGACAGCCCAACTGCTCCACCTGGTGAGGTACAAGAGCTCATCAGCTATTGCAAACGGACGAATCGGCAGTTCATCATTGGATGCGACGCGAACGCCCACCATACGGTCTGGGGCAGCAGCAATGTTAATGAAAGAGGTGAGTACCTGCTAAATTATCTTAAAGATAAAAACATTAATAAAGTTAATAGAGGGTGCATACGGTCTGGGGCAGCAGCAATGTTAATGAAAGAGGTGAGTACCTGCTAAATTATCTTAAAGATAAAAACATTAATAAAGTTAATAGAGGGTGCAAACCTACCTTTATCACTGCAGACAGAGAAGAGGTGCTAGATCTCACTCTGGGTAGCAGAGTCCTGTCCAAGTTCATAAGGAACTGGCGAGTCTCAGATGAAGCATCGCTGTCGGATCACCAACATATCCGATTGGACATTCAGGGCCGATCTGAGATTATCTCTATTATCACTGTCCCCAAGAAAACATTTTGGCACACCTTCAGGGCTGCTGTGTGCTCGAGGGCTGACATGTTGGTCACCTCAATCAGTTCGATTGATGAACTTGAAGTGGCTGCTAACCAGCTTAATGACTTGCTCATCTCCTCCTACCAAGATAGTACAGGCTCGGTTCCAACCAAAGTGATACGTAAGGTACGAATATAGGTTCGCACTCACTGAATACAATAAGGAGATCAGACGCTCCAAACGCGAGTCCTGGAGTAGACGCTGTGAAAGCATAGAATCTTTGCCGGAAGCAGCTCGTCTTCAAAAGGTACTACCCAAGGACACCAGTAATGGAGTAGGGCTTCTCAGGAAGCAGGATGATACCTACACCGAAAACCCAAGGGAAACCCTAGAATACCTGTTACAGGTGCACTTCCCCGGGTCAACTCTAGGACCAGGCTCAGATCATTTCGTCAACTGCGACGATGGGTCTCCTTTGTGCCGTAGGGCCTTGAGCCGGTCCGGAGTCATATTCGACAAAGATAAGGTTAGATGGGCAGTGGCCTCTTTTCAACCTTTTAAAGCCCCTGGGGGTGATAGGATTTTTCCAGCACTCCTCCAAAACTGCCTGGATACCATCCTTGACCCTTTGGCCAACCTGTTTAGAGCCAGCTATAATTGGGGCTACATACCACTCTCATGGAGGAAGGTAGTGGTGGTGTTTATCCCCAAACAGGGCAGAAGGCCTCTAGAGCTGCCTAAATCGTATAGACCAATCAATCTAACCTCCTTTCTATTAAAGACAATGGAGAGACTGCTAGACCTTCACAGCAGGTACAAACAAATCAACAGGGACTGCCTTACATAATCTAGTCAACAAGATTGAGAAAGCTCTTCATCATAAAGAAATAGCTTTATGTGCTTTTCTTGACATAGAAGGTGCTTTCGACAATACTAGGTATTGGTCCACATCTTGAGCCTCGTACGGAGGGGTCTGGACTCGCAAACTGTGAAGAGGGTGGATGCGATGCTTAAAGAGCGGGAAATTACATCCACCCTGGGCAACACCTCTGTGTGTATCAGGGCAGCTAAGGGGTGCCCACAAGGCAGTGTACTGTCGCCGCTGCTCTGGTCTCTAGTAGTAGACGACCTCCTAAGCAAGCTGAGTGAGCTTGGCTACCGTGCCTTTGGCTATGCGGACGACCTTGCCATCATTATCACAGGGAAGTTCGACTCTATTGTCACTGATCTAATAAGATCAGCTCTGCGCACGGTCACTGATTGGTGTGCTAACGAAGATCTTACGATCAACCCTGCCAAGGCTGTTCTGGTGCCATTCACCAGAAGGCACCATCTGGACCTTGATCAATTACTGATCCAAGGCGCGGCTATTGAGTACTCCAATGAAGTCAAATACTTGGGAATTACGCTCGACAAAAGACTAAATTGGAACACCCATCTCAACACCACCCTAAATAAGGCTACACGAGCCTTATGGGCCTGTCGAAGACTCTTCGGAAGGACTTGGGGTCTAACCCCGAAGAAGATTTTCTGGCTGTACAATACGATTGTCAAGCCGATCGTTTCATACGCCGCCCTGGTCTGGTGGCCTAAAGTTCAGCAGCGGTTGGCAATCGACAAATGCAACAAGTTGCAGCGGCTTGCCTGCCTCTCCATGACAGGAGCAATGAGGACTTGTCCTACCGCTGCCATGGAGGCGGTGATTGGACTTACTCCACTGCACATCTCTATAATGAAATCTGCTGCTATCAGCGCCCTGAGAATGTAGTTCTTGAATAATATGCCGGTTTACGACAAGGGTCACATGAGTATCCTCAAGCGCATCCCTGGCTTAGATGTGTGCTCCGTAACGGATCACATGACCAAGGAGGTGCGCTTTGGCAAAAGGTTCAGGACCATTTTCCCTGAACGAGCAGACTGGGACGGCGGTGGTCCAAGTCTGGATCCCAGATGCCTCAAATGGTATACTGATGACTCTTAAATGGCACACGGTGCCGGTGCTGGTGTCTTTGGACCCAACACTAGGATTTCGCTCGCATTGGGTAGTTGGCCCAGCGTTTTTCAAGCTGAAATCCATGCCATTGAAACTTGCGACATTCTCAACCTCAATAAAGGACTGAAAGGTGTGGACATTACTATCTTCTCTGATAGCCAAGCGGCCCTTAAGGCCCTATCCTCATGGAGTTTCTCCTCGAGGATTACTAAGGAGTGCTTCGACACCCTCCAGCTACTGGCCACCCACAACAGCGTCACGCTTTGTTGGATACCAGGTCACTCTGGTATCGAGGGCAACGAGTTCGCTGATGAACTGGCCAGGAAAGGCTCATCCTCTCGCTACCAAGGTCCCGAAACCTACTGCAGCCTCAGTTGGGCTTCTACGAGAGCTGTTGTAGAAAATTGGGATAGGAGTCAACAACTGCTATACTGGAGGAACGTCTCTGGGCTTCTTCAGGCCAAGGCACTTGTCAGACCCTATGCTTATAACGATATCACCGCCCTAAGCAAGGCGGATCTCAAACTGCTTTCAGGCTACCTATCTGGCCACTATGGGCTTAGGTATCATCTACACCGAATAGGTCTGTCTAGCGTGACGGAATGTCGGCTTTGTTTGGAAGACGACGAAACCTGCATGTCCTGCATTAGCATGGCTTAGAAGGAGGACCTTCAGTCGTGAATTTCTGAATCCGGCTGACGTTAGATCCTCCCCTGTTAAAAACCTCCTCGCTTACCTCAGGGTGGCTGAGGGTCTTTTGCAGTAATGGGGCTCCGGCATAAAAGACCTCCATTATCTTAGTGCTCCCCATATGGGTAAAACCTTATATAATAATAAAATAATAATAATCTAAACTAATTGCACCATGAGATAAACCTATTGATGGCACATAGTCTCCGGATAGTGTAATAATGGTGCATTTGTGATTTTCATAAACGAGAGCAGAATCGTCGGTGGCTTCAGCCTTAAGAAGACTGATTTCCGCACCGTCTTTCTTAGAAATGCTTAAAGGTAATTCTACGATAAAGGTATTCTTTTGCGTACGCATTGATATCCGAATTTTAAATTTTGAATTTATTTTTGATGTATGACGACTTGAGTATTGCATATACTCGTTTCCCTGGTAATTGTCTGAAGGTGTTGATCATCTTACCTGCCGGAAGGATTATTTTATTTTGAAGCAACTTTCTTTATTGTGCCCTTTCTTACCACAAAATTTGCAATACACATTAGAATTCGGGTAACAGATTTCGTGCATCCGTCAATGAGATTCGGAGGTCCGAAGAACCTGAACTACTGAACTATTAAAATTGGTGTCGTTGTCGCGGGTCATTTCGAATTATTTAGCCTCGTGTTTTATAAATCGAGTAGCTCGAGCCAATCTGGCAGCCGATCGTCTTACTTTCGTAGGCTTTGGAGCCTTTTCAAGCGTTTACGTAGTTCCTGTAACTTTTTAGATGTCGTCTTTTTAAAGTTGGGCTGCCTGCCCTGAAATTACTTCAGTATTGGAAATGTTGGGGAGGCCTATTTTGTCAGGCTATCTCTCTTCATTGGGCAAACCCCTGAGCACCTGGCTGAGGTTGTCTTTTTTGGGGATCTCTGTGACTTTTGAGATCCCACCACTCTCACCAAATTTGTTGTCGTGATATTTCTTTATTTTATTCGAACGTGTCACGACACAGACTAGGGAGTGCTTTTCTCTTTAGAGAAGAAGGTAACCTGCCCGTAAATTGATACACCTTTTAATTATTGGATTTTATTCTTTTATTTTATTTTTAAACTTTTTATTTACTTTTCACAGACACTTGTTCTTTAGTAATTCGACTGTAATACTTTTATTGTTATAAATTTCTAAATCTAATTTTAGCGTCGGGGCGCCCTCTAAATAACTCCTTATACTTTAACACTGTATTTTACTTGTACGGAGGAAATGCCGCAAGTATCTAGTATCTATCTGTTCAATCTCATTATAAATAATAAAATTGTTAATTCTTGGAATTCTGAGCTTTAGCTAAGCATTGAAGAGGTCTGATCTATTTTATTTTTTATTTGAAATTTTTTAATTTCATTTTAATTATACTTTCTAATAATAATTTCTCATTTATATGCTTTTATACCTCTTCCTTACATGTTACCTTTCAACTCTTTTCGTTATCTCTTACATTACCATTTACATAACCATTATATGAAACTCATTTTTGATTTTTTTTAATCCTCTTTAGAAACGTAATTTGTTAAGGTACGCTGAGTTTTAAGGCAAATGCATTTTGTCATTATAAAATACTTTTACTAACGCAATGCTTGGAATTTTTGATATTATTTTAGAAGAAGAATTAAAATTCCATTCTTCTAGAATTTACTTATATCGTAAATCAAATTTCCCAGCATAAATATGGCATTAATTATTGTATTTAAAATGTCTTATCTTAATTAATAGATTCAACACAGATTGATTATTTATTATGCCAATTTTTTATTAATAGAAACCAATCTGTTAAAAGTTGTTGATCAAAGAATGCGACGTTTTAAACATTGTACCCAATTAGTTAGTAAAAAATGGTATGATAGTAGTCTCTTTTTTTACCAAAAGAATATCCGGAATAAAAGATGAAACGTCGCATTGAATACAAATCATTGGTCAGAAACATAGGGCTTATAAGTTTGCGGTAGGTAAACAAGCCAATTAATCACTGTCGAATTACAGATTATTCAAATGGAAATCAGAACTAGTTTTAAGCTCCGAGATATTACAAAAAATATAAATAATATGGTGTGCGTACTCTTACGTGATGCATTAGTTATTACACATATCTTTCTAAATCATGATTGCAAAGTTTCAGCGGTAAATAAGTTTACAAGCTCTTGGTCAAATTGGCATTCCGTATTTGCAAAATATATTTTTGATTTTCAGTATTTCTGACGCAAGTGGCAGATTAAATTGTCTCGGTTCAGCAAACATGTCTGAAACCATAATCTCTTATCAGCCAATTGCTTGTTTAAAGCCACATTATAATAAATAAGTCATCCAATATCTCAATCCGATAGCAAATCGAAAAAATATGCATACAGTGTGAAACATGAAAAAACAGATTTTTTTTTTAATTTTGTGTAAATATTTTACCGCTTTCGGTTTTCCTGTAATATCACATATTATAATTTATTGTTATTGATAAATTATTCCACGTTTGAGCCTTGGAATTAGTAATATATTAGTTCACGGTCAGTAAAACACATTAGTAGTATTGGGTACGTTCGAAATATATTTACATATATAAATTATCTGAGAAGTGCAATTTATTAAACTTAAAAACTATTAAGTAAAACTTTTGCATAGCAACTCAATAACAGAATCATAGATCAATGAATTGATTAACCTTTTAATGTTAGCATGTAATTTAAAAAAAAAGTTTTCTCAAAAATATTTGTTTAATGATTTTAGGCTTAAAAATAACTACTAGTAATAAACTCTGAATAAAGTAAAACACAATATTAAAAAGCTACTAAATTATTAAAAAATGGAACTATATAATATTATTATATAAGATATTGAAAAACGTAACTTAAACTAATATCAATTTTACTTTACATTGTCACCTACTATAACTTCAGTATATCCTTTCAGTAAATAATCCGATTAGTTCTAACAATTAGTGTAGTTGCTTTATTATTTAAATGTCATTTTATTGTCTTCCTTACCAAAATCACTTACAAACAGTTAGTAGTAGTAATTTTGGCAGGCCGCAAATAGAAAAGACAAAAGAAAAGAAAATGTTTACTGATAAATCACCTGTAGGTACAGCTTCTACTTTCAGGAAACCTGTAAGCAAGGGATTCAAATGAGAAAATTGCGCCTATTTAAAGCAAAATTTCAGGCTTTAACGAAAACAATCGCTGAATTTTAATTTTTTAACAGAAAACTTACAACATATCTTCATGTGTGTTTTTTTTTTGTAGCAGTTTGCGGTACCACTCCAGACTCCAAGGCGTTTATTTGAAACAAAAAATTTTAAGTGGGCTTTTTTAAATAAGCGTCTAATCTAGGTAGGGAATCGTTCCTTTTTCAAAAATGATAATTATTAACAAATTGGCAGCCACTCAAAGTTCAAATACAAAATTTTGAAATAACATTTTAAATTTTCACTCGCTATGAAAAAATACATGTACATCAGCATCGAAAAGGGAACGGTTAATCCCACATTTTTTCCCCCCTGTGGACTGCCACCTTGACGTGGTAGGGGGGCTTAGCACGACGGCACACCAATCCAGTTGCGTCGCCGTGTGACCAAGAGCAGTCCACAACTAGGAACAGACGAAGCCCCAGTGTGGGTGCGTGAAGAGCGTGGGAGAAAGCGACAGGCGCCAATGGATTTTGGCATTAAGACCGAGCCCAGTAAGGTCTTAATTACGGCATACTGGACAACGTTTTTGGAAAAGATTGCCATGGGCTGACGATTGCAGTATTCTGTTACCTGAGTATGCTGGAGTGAAATCCTGCAGAAATGGCTTTCAGGCAAATGCTGTAATCGCCTCCGTCCCGCTAAAACCTTGGCAGGTCTTAGGGAACGCTCTCGATTCGGCACCATTGGGTTGGTGGTGTAGGTTCAGTTGAAGTACTCCTGATTAGCACCGATCCGGCTCTGAACACAAGCTCCCGTAAGGACTTGTGTCAACCCTAGTATGGCCTCCCTGCTTGCATAGATAACCATAGGATCTCAAGGTGACTACACACGACCGAACCGAGATAACGGCCCTGAGTTGGGACCCAATAAGATATGAACAAAAAACAAACAAAAGAAAAACAACAACAGGAAAAAACCCCAGAGAAACGTCAGGAGGAAATTGCAATTGAAACACCGGACGGAGCGAGCGATGCGGCAAACCCGTTTAGGAGGAGTTCTGCGCTGAGGAGGACACCGCCCCCAGCCAGCACAAGTGCACAGAAGGATAAGGGAGGACCCTTGAGACCTCCTCCCAAACCTTGCACCTCAGGGACAGCTGTTATAACGACGGAAATCACCCCAATCACCTCATCTAATAATGAGGATGATAACAAGCCAGACAACAACGAAGAGGACATGCTCCGCAAATGCAGGGCCATAATCAAAGATATGAAGGCCGCCACCAATAAGCAGCGGGGCATAGCCATGGGGGTTAAAAATGGTTTAGCCGAATTGGAAGATCTGATCGACGCGATCAGTTATATAAGGAAGAGAGGACGGAGGGCCGAGCAGGTGCGGCCTACCCGCAAAGAGGTCTCTGCGTTGGCGACCAGGGCACCAAAGGAGATTCCTAGTCCCACCCAGAAGCGGATCGCCTCTAGTCCGGCGCAAAGGGAAACGGAGGCGCAAAAAAAGCGAGCCGTAGAAAGCGTGGTAGAACTAGGGAGGGAGCAGGTCGAATCACCGGCAACCTGGAATGTCGTGAGGTCCAAACTTGCGCGGAGAAAAAAGAAGGAGGAGTACCCACAAAAAAAGACGGTTGACACCCCCGGGACGATAAAGAGGAAGAGTGTCAAAAAGGGGAGGATCAGGGTGCGCTCGGAGGCGATACTGATCAAACCAGAGAAGGGGCAGTCATACGCGGACGTCCTCAAGGAAATCCGGGAGAAGACCAAGCCCGAAGACACTGGGACCAAAGTCCGGTCCATTCGGCAGACACGGTCGGGAGGTGTCCTCCTAGAAATTGGAGAGGAGCCGAAGGAAAAGGGCGCCTTCCAGGAAGCTATTAAGGCCATCCTGGGAGATAAGGCAATTGTGTCTAACCTCGAGCCTAGACAAACCGTCGAGATCAGGGACCTCGACTGCCTCACGGATGAAACCGAAGTGAAAGCAGCACTTCAACGGGACATCTCGGAACTGGGAGAGGTTACGATTGGCCTAACTCCAGTTAACTCCAGAGGGCAAAGAGTAGCCATCGTTGAGATACGCGAAAAAGCGGCGGCGAAACTGCTGGAGCGGCAGAAGATTCAGATCGGCTGGGTCTACTGTAGAGTGAGGAAAAGAGCAGTCGTGAAACGATGCTTTAGGTGTCTTGGTTATGGGCACGTGGCCAGAGACTGCAAAGGACCGGACAGGAGCGCTCTGTGCTACAGATGTGGAACAGCAGGACACAAGGCGAAGACATGTACCGCCTCCCAACGCTGCGTGCTATGCGCAGACAGAGGCCTGGAGAAAGACCGCCTGACACACGTACCGGGCTCAGGGCGATGTTGCGTTTTCCAAGATGAGCTGGTCAAGGCCAAAGCACTCATAAAATGAAGCGCATACTACAGGGAAATTTAAATAGGAGCAGGACGGCCAACGATCTCCTATACCAGCTTGCATCCGAAAGGCAAGCTGACATTCTGTTGCTGAGCGAGCAGTATCGGGATAGGGATTCCTCTTCCTGGTACTCAGACCTCCTCGGAACCGCAGCTATCTGGGTCTTGGATGCGGGGAGGACTCTGGTCGGTAATCAAGGAAGAGGCAGGGGTTTTGTATGGGTCAAATGCGGGAATGTGACCTATTTCAGCTGCTACCTGACGCCAAATGAGTCAATACAAGAATTCCGCGATAAGATCGACGGCTTGGAAGACGAAATCATGAGGACGACGGGACCCATGATAGTGGCCGGAGACTTTAATGCGAGAGCGCTCGAGTGGGGTATGCCACATCCTGACTCCCGAGGGAAATATATAATGGAAATGGCCGCCAGAATAGGGCTTATAGTGCTAAACGTCGGCGCAGTAACCACCTTCCGGCGCCCTGGGTATGGGGAAACTATCCCCGACGTTTCCTTCGCCACCGAAAGCCTAGCGCCGCATATACAGAGCTGGAGAGTTCTTGAGGATTACACTGGGAGCGACCACCAGTACATCGAGTTTGACATCTGGGACGGGGGACAACAGCGCAGGGACACCCGATACGCATCGGCTAGGTGGAACGTTGAGAGAATGGACGCCGAGAGGTTCGCAAGAGAACTGGCAAGAGGCGAGGAGATTGGAAGAGCAAACCCGAGCGGAAGATCAGGTGCGGAAAACCTCGTAACCTCAACCATGGAGCTCATAGTAAAAGCGTGCGATACCTCTATGCCGAGGAGAAAACCACGCCACAAAAAACAGCCGGTGTACTGGTGGACTCAGGAGATCGCGGGCCTACGCAGAGAGTGCCTCAGACTTCGGCGCGTTGCACAAAGGGCAAGAAACCGGAACGAGGCAAATTTCCGATCCGCAGAGTATAAATCGGCGAAAAAGGAGCTTCGGCAGGCAATAAACCGAAGCAAAGCCCGATGCTGGCGAGACTTAGTAGATGACGTCAACAGGGACCCATGGGGGCTCGGGTACAAACTAGTGACCCAGAAACTTGGAGCCCTAAAAGCCACGTGTGTGATGGAGGCCACCACCATGGAAAACATCGTGGACGCACTCTTTCCCGAACATCCGGTGAGAGCAGACGCTGACTTCGGTTCAGTTGGGGTCTTCCCGATGTTCACAGCGGAGGAGTTGGAGAGAGCCGTACTTACCATGAAAAACAAGAAGGCACCAGGCCCAGACGGTCTACCAAGTGAAGTCTTGAAGATGGTGTACTGGCAAAACCCGGGGCTGCTGCTGCGCATGTACAACACATGCTTGGAATCGGGGGTCTTTTGCTCACGATGGAAGATAGCGCGCTTAGTTTTAATAAGCAAAGGTAAGGGGGAGCCCGGACAGCCGTTTGCCTACCGCCCCTTGTGTATGTTGGACACTGCTGGAAAGATCTTCGAAAAGCTCATCAGGGCGAGACTTACATCAGCGATTCGAAACGCCGGCGATCTCTCGCCGAGACAGTATGGCTTCAGGGCGGGGCTATCCACGGCGGATGCAATTCTGGAGGTCATCGAGGCGGTCAGGAAAGCTGAAGACCATAGCCGCTACTCGCGTAGAGTGGTGCTTTTGGTAACACTAGACGTTAAGAACGCCTTCAACTCCGCGCGATGGGTCGACATGCTGGAAGCGCTAGAGGGCTCGTTCCAAGTGCCGAGATACCTCTTTCGGATACTGGACGATTATCTGAAAGACCGATGCTTGTTGTACGAGACTAAAGAAGGACAGCAAATAAAGAGAATCACGTCGGGGGCAGCACAGGGATCGATACTAGGACCGGATCTCTGGAACACCACCTACGATAGCCTGCTACAAATTGAACTGCCCGAAGAGACGTCCCTGGTTGGGTATGCGGACGATGTTGCTGCACTGAACCAATCAGCTAAAGCTGAACCAGGTGATGCGAGCCGTAAACAGCTGGATGACGGCGCACGGACTGTCGCTGGCCCTTAGTAAGACGGAGGTCGTTGTCTTGACCAAAAAGAGAATCCCGACCATCCTTCCAGTGCGAGTCGGGGAAGAGACCATACAAACGAGACCATCGGTGAGGTACCTCGGCGTTACAATTGACACCAAGATGAGTTTCTTCCAGCAGATAAAGGAAACTGCAGATAAAGCAGCAAGAGGCGTCACATTACTGAGCAGGCTGATGGCCAATGTGGGAGGCCCAAGCTCGAGTAAACGCCGCCTCCTGATGACAGCAGTACAGTCAACCCTACTGTATGGTGCGGAGGTATGGGCGGAAGCCCTAAGTAAGGATCAATATCGGAAGAGACTTGGCCAGGTACAAAGGCGCGCAGCCCTGAGAGTGGCCTCAGCGTACCGCACTGTCTCCGAACCGGCTGTCCTGGTGATTGCAGGGGTGGTCCCCATCGACCTGCTCGCCAGGGAACGAAGGGCGATTTATCTCAGGAAGGCAGAAATGGACAAGGCAACGGTTCGCAGAGAGGAAAGGTCCTATACCATGGAAAGATGGAAGCAAAGATGGAGAGAGGAGAACAGGGGACGATGGACAGCGAGGCTCATCAGTGATCTGGGCCCCTGGATCGACAGAGGGCATGGAGAGGTAGGTTTTTACATAACCCAACTCCTGAGTGGCCACGGGTACTTTCGTTCGCATCTTCACCGAATGGGAAAGGTAGCATCACCGGAGTGCCTCTATTGCCCAGGCCAAACGGACACCGCAGAACACACTTTCTTTGAGTGTCAGAGATGGGCTCCCGCGAGGGGAGCGCTTAGAGTCCACCTGGGAGGGGCGATCGCCCCGGAAACTATAGTCCAAGGCATGATCGCCGACGAAGAAACCTGGAATCGCACAATCAGGTACGCGGAAGATGTCCTGCGCAGGAAAAAGAAAGACCTAGACGAGCAGGCAGCCGCAGAAGAGAGGCTCGAATGACGGGCTAAAGGAAAGGACCTAGCTTGAAGTAATGTGGAAAACGGTTCCAGGCTAGTGTCCGGAGAGCAAGGGAGGTGTTTTAGTCGGTAAACTGCGCCACAGGAGTCCGACACTGCTGGGAAGGAGTGCCCCAGCGTGCATAAAGCATTTCACCTCCCTCACAAAAAAAAAAAAATAAATAAATAAAAAAAAAAAAAAATACCACATTTTTACGATTGTTTATAAAACCACATTTTAATTTTTTGTTCCAGATAAACGTCTTGCATTCTGGAGTGGTCACCGCAAACTGCTACAAGAAAAGAACAAATTTTATTCAATATAATTTTTTTCATGATATAATATTTAATTAATATATGAAGATACTAAAAAAGTTTTTAATAAAATTTTTTATTTAAAAACTTGTTTAGTATCTTCAAAATAAATTCCCAAATAACGTTTTTTTTTGCGCTTGCAGATAGGCATAGAGGTACATCTCACAAGTCAAGATATTCAAAAAAAATAATCTTCGTACTTAACAAGTGGTTTGGTGATTCTTTTAAAAATGGTTTCAACGTCCCTACAAGTACTTTCAAATTACTTTTTGAAAAAAGGTTATGTTTTTCCGTTTGATATAATAATAAGCCCATCCAACTCTGCAAGCAATTCCTACTTCAACTGGAAATAAAAATGATTTCAAAATTGTTTGAAATTCAGTCGAAGCAACTATAGTTTCCGACGGCAGTTTTCCATGTCAGTACGCGGAACTTTATAAAAAGTCATATGATTTTTAGTTTCTATATCGGAAACTAATACATTTTAAGGGAGTATGCCGTAGTGACGGTTGGAAAAATTGATTTTTTTAGTTTTGCATTCCGAAAACTCTCAAGAATATGCCTGAAAAAGGGTTTCGGAAAATTCGTTGAATTAAGAAAGTTACAATGAAAACTAACTTCGGTGAAACCATATTCCAAAACTTCAAACCCGCTTTTCTCGAAATCACGCTTTTCGAATCGGTGACCACGATGTCTCGAGTTCTACTCAACTGATTAACTTGAAACTTTTAAAGCACCTTCAGTAAAAATGGTCAGTAGCGCGATTATGTTGATTCGTTTTTTCTTGTTTTTCTACAAACGTTGGAATGGAAAAAAGGGTATAAATCGCACTTGTTTTCGTAACTGCATAACTTTTTTTCAATATTTTAACCTATCGGCGCTACGAACGATGGCCAATAGAGTAACAATTAATAACACTGGAAATTTACGTTTCAGTCTCCGTCATCAATCATGGTCGCCGTTTATACCAACTAATAAGATTAGGTTAGGTTAGAGTGGCTGCCTAAGAAGGCACACTTAGGTAATTATCCGAGCCATCCATGCTCAGATAAGTTCCATTAATTGAATATTTCATTTCGTAGTACTTCATCACGGCTTCATATTCCTACAAAAAAATTCAATGATGTCAAGTTTTACGATCAAGGAGGCCCATTGTGATACCACAATTGAGGTTGCAAAAATTCAACCCCATAAAAATCGCTAGAGAAGAAGAAGGTAAACCTGCTACTCTCTGTGCATCGAGCCCGTTCCCTGTCTTTAGTGGAAACTAGTTCTCGAAGAGTCAAAATAAAATTGGCTAGGATAGGAAGGGTGTTCAGCCTTAACCCATCACCGGGAAACATTTGGAGCTCCTGATAAATCGAGCTAGGTCCCTGACGTCAGTGACGCCTAATTCGGTTAGCTCTTCAATGAAGGTGTAATATGAACCATTAATTTTAATATTTCGTACCATCTGTGTGTCGAAGTGGGAAGACACTCTTACATACAGTTTAAAATGCACCTAGCACTTCTGTGGTTGTCATCTCTGTTAACTGCCATGGATGCTGCACTTCCGGTAGTTTCCCTTTTTCAATTTAAATTATGTAATTATCCGAGCCATGCTCAGATAAGTTCATTAATTGAATATTTCATTTCGTAGTACTGCCTTCCCGTCATTACGGCTTCAGATTACTACAAAAAAATTCAATAATACCTAGTTTTGTCGTAGAGCCCTGTAATTTATCGTTAACATATTCAACCACTATAACGATTGCCAGTTGATTTGGAAGCCTGTCAATATATAAATATATACAATCCAGTAACCCATGAGAGAAGAACATACCCTCATCCCTATCAGTCACCCGCAGCAGCCATAACTTTGGGCAACTTAAGGCTCAGCAGCCCCAAAGACGCTTTTTAAAAAAGGGAAATCCGCCGTCAAATTCCCCCATACGTCAAAAAAATATCTATGGCAGGTTCAAGGGCACATATAAACCTCCAATAACCACAGGAATGAAAGGAAAGCAGCAAAAGAATCGCAAGGAAGGTCAACAGACAGGTACCAGATGATTCATTATTATTGTGGTAAGAGAAATAGGGCCACGAAACATAAAGTTATCAGGAAACAAACAAAAAAATTAGACAGGACGACGATTCTAACGTCCATATTAGATAAAACAGTGAGAGATGTTCGTGTAGTGTGCTTAGTTTGGTTGACCTAATTTATGGTTCTGTTAGTTTTCATATAATCCCAAGAGGCTTAGAACGATACTAGTAACTTCAGTTAAGTAAAGTTTTTTTTTTAAACATCAGGTATAGTTTTTTTAGATTCCTCCGTAGTTCCCATTTTTTTTGTATAAAAGCTGAAAGGCAATTAACTGAATTAAATTAGTTAATTAATTAATCTTCTGAAGACATTTTATAATAAAGAAGGTAAAGGACATATAAAGGTACAGGATAATGTTAGCTTTGTTAAAGTAAGACAGGAAGAAGAATGCTAGGTTAAAGAAACTAAGACTTGGTCAGGAAAAGAAAAATAATCAGAAATTAAATTTTTATTTTTGGTAACACCCTTACAAAAACTTAAAAAAAAGAAAAGACACGACAATTTTTATTAAATTTATGAAAGTTCAGTGAACGTATTAGGTAAGTGCTAAAGATAAGTTTCATTTCTTCTTAGAGGTTCTTGCATTTAATTTCCTTCTGTCGGACGAATTGCGGATTTGCGACAACTCAATTTATTCATTCGAAAATATCAACATTTCATCCTCCCTTGCCATCTACCTAAGTAGATGCAAGCTTCGACAATCGTGGGTCAGACTAAACTCCTACCTGTATTAGCCATCTCAAAGTTTGCTTTCTTTTTATTATACTGGTTGAGTTAGTCATCTTGTAGATAAGGTATATCCGCACTGTAAAATGTTAGCTATATTTTATTATCGACATATGCCTTCGTTAGTGAGCGAGCTGCACAGATGTTTAAATAATGTTTTATTTAAACGAAAATTATTTACAAAGAATTAATCCTCTTCTTTGATAAAGACTTAAAGGAAGAAATGAAAGTTAAGTGTCTCATTTCATGTAGGCATATTTCAGAATTTTTTTTGTTATATTGGAGTTAGTTAAGGGTATATAAACATATTATTAATGACCCTTGATTAATTAAATTAGCCTTAAGGTTTATATTGAGTTATCCATATCCAAGCTTGAAACAAAGAAAGAATGTTATTTCAATACATGAATTGTTTTTGGCATGTATTAAATTAATATTTTATTTCAGGAAACCCCAATGAAGCTTCTTTTTCGTCTCGCTTCCCAGTACCTCTCTCCCTGAGTGCGGAAGATCAAGCGACATAAATCGCAACCAAAGTAATGATGACTTCAATTTATGCCAAAAGAAGTTAGTAATTTTAAATGATCAACAGTTTCTTTCAAATAATGATAATCCCTTATCAGTCTACTACCAAAATGAGGATTGTGAACTAAAATAAATGAAATTAGATTATCTGTAACTGAAAATGATTTTGATGGAGGAGGTATATTAATAGCGGCCTTTATCACCGAAGTAATAGAGCTTTCAAATGATGACGCGCTCATTGAACAAATGGCAATAACCATTACTGCCCCTATGGAAAGTAAATCATTTTATATTTGCGTGAGTTATATTCCACCATCATCTGATTGGATTGTTTACAAATCACATATGGATAATGTTTTGACTATGTCTTCAAGACTTACCGATCTCGAGCACTTGTGTGTACTGGGCGATTTCAATCTAAGTGAAATTAAGTGGATCGCAATCAACAATGAACCAATATTAATCCCAACTAACGTTACATCGGATATAAAGTGTACAGTTGTTCATAGCTTAAGTAGCTTAAATCTTTTTCAAATTTATAATGTGTGTAACTTTCTTGGCAGATTTTTGAAGTTCTGTTCTGCGGAAATTACAGAATCAGATTTTTCATTATGTATGTAAAACTTTATAAATTTGATAAGGCGGTAGTCAGTGATTCGGTTTTAGAATACAATTACAGGAAAACTAACTTTTCTAGTTTCAATTACCATTTTGATAGTTATAACTGGCTTGATATGTTTTCTAATTGCTCTGTAGAAAAGGCATATGCAAATTTAGTGATATTACATTATACGTTAGGTCTGTTCCCGTACTTCTGCAGCTGCAGCTGGATGCAATTTACTTATTTATGTGGTGAGGGTGAAATTACTTCAGTACGGGAGCAACCAGCTGCAATTTTCTGAAAAAGCAGAAGAAGATTTGTTTTGGAGAAAAAAATCTTTTCCTATATATGGAAAATAAACAATCACAGTTCTTCCTTATTGGCTACTTCAATCCCTTAATCCGACGTTTAACTTTTAGGATATAAAGCTCTATAAAATGATTCAGAAATTTCAAATTCATTCAATTGACGTTTGGGCAGTTGTCACTTTGACAGAAAGAAGATTTTTTAAGCATATTGCAGCTGGTCAAAGTTGCTCCAGAATTCTTAAATTTTCTGCAGCAGCGGAAGGGAGCAGAGCTGTTAATTCCATTAAAACGCAGAAATGTTCTCATCCCAATTGGGTTAACAAGTCGTTTTTGATAAATTTTGGAGATTACGAAATGAGTTTTTAAATCGATTTTTTAACCGACTTCCCAAAAACAAAGAGGTTATAAGTTCGACGTGTAGATTTTCTTTTATGTCTGACCGAGCATAACTTCGTAACGCTTTTACCGATTTTGATGAAAAATAATTTTGTAACGCGATTTTGATGGTTCTTTTTATTGTGCAGAGTACGATCCCCCACTGCTAATAGGAGAAAAAAATTTGGCCTAGGGTGGTGAGGGGGAGGAGTAGTCTAACTTCGTAACGCGTGAACCGATTTGGATAATTCTTTTTCTGTAGGTAAATTATGTTCCCTGGTTAATACCATGAGAAAAAAACTGTCGGTGGGGTGGAGGGAGGGGGTGGAACCTAACTTTGTAACGCGTGTACCGATTTGGTTGGTTCTTTTTTTGTTGTACATAGTATGATCCCGCATTGCTAATAGGGGGGGGGGGGGTTTAGGGGGTAGTTTAACTTCGTTACGAGTGGACCGATTTGGATTCTTTTTCTGTTGAGTAGACTATGTTCCCTGATTAATACCACGAGAAAAAAAATCTGGTGATCCCCCGTTGCTAATAGGGGAATAATTTGGTCCTACGGTGGTGGTAGGGGAGGGAGAGGGGTAGCCTAATTTCGTAACGCGTGGACTGATTTTGATGATTCTTCTTTTGATGTGTAGAATATGTTGCCTCATTAGGTAGGGAAATCTAACTTTTGTACCGCGTGGACTGATTTAGATTATTCTGAATGCATAAAGTATCTATTTGTATTCTGACAAAAATTGTTGCTTATGATGAGAGTTGGAAGATGGGCGGCACCTAGCTTCATAAGGCATTAACCGATTTTGATTCGGTTGTGCAGAATACGTTTCCTGACTGATAAATGATAACAATTTTGTACCTAGAGTGATAAATATGATTCTCTGACTACGATAATTCTCTCTTGCTGTATAAACAAAAGTGTCGCACTAGGGTCATGTTCAAAATTGTTTAAGGTGAGGGTACTAAAGAATAACCGTGACTAATTTCGTAATATGTTGCCGGATTTGGAAATTTTGTTAGTGCACTACCCCTGCAAATTTTCAAGTTGCTTTTTTCGTACCAGCAGCATTCTTCGAGTCGTATATATGAAGACACTAAAAGGAAAAAAGGAAATAGTTTTAAAAACAATTTAACCGACTTCACAAAGAGCGCTAAAAAGCATACAATAATTTTTCATTTTATATCTTATACGACATTTTTAAGTCGGTGCAAATTAAACAAACAAAAAAACTACCCAACCACAATCGAAGATAATATGCAAAACTACCTGAACGTGTCTGCTCACGGAATCATTAGGAAGGATTTTGTTGTAGTTGTGTGGTTTGTTTGAATGCACCGACTTCAAAATGTTATAATAGATATAAAATTAAAAATTATTTTATGCTTTTTGGCGCTCTTTGTGAAGTCGGTTCAAATTTTTCTTTTAAACTATCTTATAGGTATATAAACAGTTCCGAAGCTAAAATTAAGAAGGATAGTCGGGCTTTCTAGCCATTTGTCAAAAGAAAGAAAAAATCCTCTGACTTGACTGAATGTTATGGAATTTAATGGTAGAAAATCAAATAATAAACAAGACACGTGTAACCTATTTGCTGAGTCTGTATATTCTATACCGGAAATAGATAATGATGCTTTATATTGCATGATTCTCCACTTATCTTGGGAACTATTGTCATAAATGA
This sequence comes from Leptarthrus brevirostris, assembly GCA_964036015.1. Taxonomy (NCBI): domain Eukaryota; kingdom Metazoa; phylum Arthropoda; class Insecta; order Diptera; family Asilidae; genus Leptarthrus; species Leptarthrus brevirostris. The sequence goes on from OZ038375.1 coordinate 62,740,312, forward strand.
GTTTGCCAGTTATGTGCAGTTATGGGATTGGAACCGAACTATTATCAGGATGCAGATTTAATCTATTCAGTTCTTATAAAATCTCGTAGAAAACCTCTTATCCCAGCTTAAACTATCATATTCAATTTATCATTTAGTTCAGGGGTATTATTAGATTCGTGGAAAACTAAAAATATTAAACCAATTCATAAGAATGGTGCAAGACATAGAATTGAAAATTATAGAGGTGCTGCTCTAATGAATGTCATCCCTAAATTATTAGATCGCATAGTAGAAACATCAAAAGTTGCTTTCTTTTGTAAAGAAATTATTTGCCCACAGTAGCACGGCTTTCAAAAGAAGAAATCTACCGTTACTAATCTGGCATTATTTACAAACTACTGCATTAATTCTATTGAGGATGGAGCTCAAGTTGATTGTATATTCACAGATTTTTCTAAAGCCTTTGATAGAGTAAATATCCATACTTTGCTCAGGAAACTTATGGCTATTGGTTTTCATCTAAATTTTTAAAATGAATATCTTCTTTTTTGATAAATCGCAGGCAAATTGTTAATATAGAGAACTCAGGGGCTCCTCAGGAAAGTCACAGTGGCACCATTTTCTTTATTCTATTTATAAATGATGTAGTATAAACATTTTCCTTTGTAATGTGTTTGATCTACGCCGATGATCTTCAACTATTTTACAAAATAAGCAATCCGGATGCCTGTATTCAGCTGCAACAAGATCTTGATAATTGATGCAGAATCATCTCATTTAATCGCTACTTAAATCCGATAGCTTTCAATTATACTATCAATAATGCTCTGTTAACTCGTGTTAGCGAAATTACTGATTTGGGAGTAATCTTCGATAAACAACTATCCTTTGTTAGGCATATTGAATCTGTTTGCCATAAATCTTTTAATTTGATGGGCTTTATCAGACGAAACTGTAATGAATTCAGAAACTTCAGTATACCTAAACTTCTGTTCACTAGCTTCGTTAGACCTGTTTTGGAGCCTCTGTAATCTGGTCTCCACATTACCAAGTTCATATTAGTAGGTTAAAATCAGTTCAAAAATCATTTACGCGTTTTGTCTGTTATAAACTATATCTTTGGGGTAAGAACTTGCCCACTTACGAATCAAGGCGTTTGATGCTTGGTCTACCAAAACTTAGTTTCAGACGTAATGTCCAATGTGCTTTATTCATTAAAGATATATTGTGCTCAACTATCAGCTGTCCAGAACTTCTAAATCTCTTAAATATATATGGCACAAATAAAATTGTAAGATCACGAGATTTGCTTTATGCTTCTTCTCATAGAACAAACTACGGTCTTCATGAATGCGTTAATAACTGTGTACGAGTACTTAACGTCTTCAACAAATATGCAGATTTTACCATGTCAAGAGATGAATTTAAGCAAACTTTGATGTTGTTTGAAAACTGTATACAGATAGTACAATTTAATATAATTAAAGCAAGATTTAATATAGAACTCACTATATTTAGGGTTATACATATGCTTAGTCTGTAAGAATCTTGTTCTGTAGACTTAAACTTAATAAATAAATGTTTTTGTTTGTTTTTTCAGTATTCCTTTGTTTTAGGTTGGGCCTACACCTTAGCCAAGTGTAGGGAAGTGGTGGGTTAGTGAACTGAACCATCGCTAATGGGGGGAGGGGGGGATGATGTAAATCTTCTTTGCGGCTAGGAGTAACAGGTGACACTAGGCCTGTTTCTCTTCCTTTTGATCTGTTCTCTCGTTTTTTTTTATTCGTGGCAGACCTGACAGGGGGAGCCCACAACCCTTTGTCGCCACAGGCACGCGAATTTTCTGTTGTGAAATATGTGATTGGAGGTTCAAGGACTCACACCCCATACCGATGAGCTAGGACGTGCAGCCAACTAGCGCATGCCCCTTGAACATCCCGCGGCAACTTCACGTTGCTCGCACGCGAGTTACATACTTGCCCAGCTTCTTCCACCATAGAACATAAGAAACATATAATAAATATTTCTGATTACCTAGCACTTTAAAAGTTCATTAAAATTTATTTCACATGCTTTACTTAAAGTTCATGTTTCATCATTTTTACAGACATAATTCCAAGAATTGCATTCAGTGACCTAGCTATGTTATTTTTCCAAGTTAAGCAAATTATTTTGAAAAAGGAATAAGCTAAGCGACTTAATTAAGTTCGACGAGAAGTCAGTCTATTTGGAGCAACTCGATTGTAACGTTCTAATTTGTAATAAAGATTTTATTAACTTTAATATTTCTTCTTTTTTTTGATAAAGTTTCAAGATGGAAACTTAACTGGCGCAGTCGTGCGTATTTTTGTTCGTTCGCTAAGTTCTTAATTCCACCACAAATCGACGGTTTATCGGTTTATTGTGAATTAAAAGGAAAATTTCATTTATAAATCGACGGATTTTCGATTCGGAAAAGTGAAGATTTCTAACCTACAGCGATCGAAACGAATCATCTGAAAAAAAACCAAGTGTTGTGTAAACCGACGAGGGAAATCGCCGCCGCAACATCGGAGACAACTAGTAGATCATCACGAAAAGAATATCGTCTGAGGATCGTGCTACACATCAAGAAAAATGATAATCTTGATTTCTGTGGTATTGTAAGTAATTTTGAATATCTTCTTACTAACTAACTCCCCCATATTTATAAAACTACGTTTCCACATAAATACTGTTTTGCCAATTAGAAATAAATTTTTATAGATAAATTTAATTCAAGTGATTATTAAATTTCAGTGATAAATTTAATTAAGTGATTATTAAATATACTATACAAATACACGTACAAAAAAAATACATTCATATTACATTAAGTGAATGTTGTTAATGCCGCTGAAAAACCGCAAATCAATTAAACCTCAACCTTATAGAAGAATTAAAAGATTCTTCTCACTCGACAGGCTCTCGGAAATTGAAGGTGAAGAAGAAAGTGAATCCCCATTAGTGAAAAGCAATTACAAAAGTGAAGATAGTGTTTTGCACATTGAACTTATTTCGAATTCTCAAAGTCATTCTAATTGTTCTAACATGACTACTGCCACTGTCAGCACAAGTGCTAATAACCCGGTAATAACGCCAAACCATATATTGAATTCGTTGCGTGTACCGGACGCAATCAAAGACTTACCCAAGTTTGACGGTAATCATCGATTACTGTTTGAATTTTTAAATAATGTGGAAGAAATTCGTTCATTAATTTCATGCACGGAAGGTACGCCTTATTTTTTATAGAATTAATCCTTCTAACTCTAACTCAGAAGGCGCACTTCATAGGCAGAAGCCTAGAATCATTTGACCTATTCGCCACAATATCACAAAATATTAAGGCGAATGAGGCTCCCAAACCCATGCAGATAGTATTAGTAATTAACACACTAAAATACGCCCGCACACAACAATCGGGGGTGCAAAGACAACAGAGATCACTAAAGCAAATCCTTAATAAGAGTCAGGTCAAAAGACAGACACACATTCACGACTCTATACATGCGTTTTATAATAATAACAAAAATAATGTTTCCATCAAAATACAAAACAAACAATAAAGAAAAATTAAAACCAAAACCAGTGCAAGCAAAAGAACGAATCACAAATTATAGATGCTCCTTTTAAGTGTCACTTTGTCCACATTAATATCAAAAACGTCTCCAATATCATTAGCAGACCTACACATGCGGTTAACAGGCTCGAACATGCCGTAATTAGTGCGCGAAAAAGCAATCTGTAAAGGTGCTCGATTACGCAGGGAATAGGACAGTTCTCTAGGCAATATTTTGGAAGCTAGTTCAGCGCTGTCCAACTTTCCCTGCAGAAGCTGATGCAAAAATGTTAAATCAGCAACCCAACGTCGCTTCTCGAGTGTAGCAAGTTGCAGCAAACCCAAGCGCTCCTCTTAAAGTGGCAGAATTAGAGGGTCATTCCAAGGCAAAGAACGTAGGGTCGATCGTACAAATCTGCGCTGGACGGACTCGATACGCTTAATGTGTGTTCCGTAAAATGGAGACCATACCTGACTGGCATATTCAAGCAGGGGCCTAACAAGGGATGTATAAAGATGTAGTCTTATATGAGCGCCTGGAAATTCCTTGGACCAACGAAGAATAAATCCCAGCATAGAGTTTGCCCTAGCTACCACGTTATTAATATGGGAGATGAAATTCAAGTTACCATCAAGATACACTCCCAAATCCCTCACCACTTCCACCCGCTTTATACCAGTACCCCCAAACATGTACTGAAAAGTACGGAAGCTGCGGGACTTCGAGAAGGACACAACCTGACATTTCTCAATGTTCAGCTTAAGATTGTTGTTGCAGCACCACTCATAGAAAATGTGCAACTCTGATTGTAAAATCTCACAATCAGAGTTAGATTTTATTGGAAGAAAAATCTTAATATCGTCAGCATATATAAGAATTTTACATCTTTGAAGCAAATATGAAATATCATCAATAGATAAGATGAATAACAATGGACCCAGATGACTGCCCTGGGGAACGCCAGAATGAGTCACAAAATCATCAGAGAGTGCGCTACGAAAACGCACTCAATAAATCCTATCAGACAAATAAGACTTAATCCAAACAATAAGGGAGGGCGGGAAACCCAACTTAGCCAATTTAAAAGTAATGATAGAGTGAGACAGCTTGTCAAAGGCCTTACTAAAATCAGTGTAAATACAGTCAGTTTGGCATCCATCCATGAATCCGCCCGCAGTGCTAGAATCAAACTCAACCAAGTTTGAAACCGTGGACCTACCTTGAAGAAAACCATGCTGCCGAGTGGAGATCAAGCCCTTACACACTTCGGAAAATTGGGATTGAATCCAAAGTTCGAAGAGCTTAGGAATACAAGACAATTTAGCAATTGGCCTGTAGTTGGAAATGTTTCTTCTATTGCCACTCTTGAAAATAGGAATTAAATAGGATATCTTCCAGAGCGCTGGGAAATGGCCCCGTGAAAGAGACTTCCTGAATAGTAGTAGCAAAGGCCATAATAACACCGAAGAACATTTCTTTATGACTACAGGAGGAATCCCGTCAGGACCACTAGAGAAGTCAGTTGGAAGTGCAGTAATATGCCTCAACAGGATCTCCTCCGTGATAGATGGAACTGATACCATGGGTAAAATTCGGCTATCAATGTGCGAAAAGTTTCCATTATCTGGGATGAAATCAGATGATTCAAATTCACCCTTAAAAGATTCAGCAAATAAGCTGCAAATAATATTAGAATCATTGCTGGAGATCTCCCCGAATTCCATGGTCGATGGGTAGTTATCAACCTTTTTCTTCAAGTTGACATATTCGAAAAATGCAGGGGGTCAGAGAATAATTTGTTCTTTAAATTTTGAAGATATTCTTCATAGAGAGAACGAGAACGGCTTATAAATTGTTCATGGCAAATACTATATTCATGCCAGGCGTCCGTACTGTTAACACGTAGATACTTTTTCCAAAGTCTATTCTTCATATTCTTAAGAGTCTTCAATCCTCTGTCAAACCATGGTGGAGCGGAGTCTCTACCCCTAACCCGAACTAAGGGAACAAACCTGCTGAAAGCTTCATACAAAACGTCGTAGAGATCGGATACGTTTCTGTCGATATCGTCACCAGACAGGCAAGTGTGGAAGTCGATCTCACCAAGATAATCATTCAAAGCCACAAAATCAGCCGCTCTAAAGTTAAAATGATATTGGCTGTCGAGCTCATCGACAAGCACGTCCGACAGACAATGAAAGCCAACAAGCAATGCGGGGTGAAACACGTCAAGATTTATCAAGGCAAGTATGCTGGGTTCAACAAAAGTAAGCATTGGGTTCGTAGAGAACACTAAATCAAGCTGTCTTCCCATATTGTTACTCACATTGCTCATTTGGCAAAGTCCAAAGCTAGCCAAGGTGTCGAGGAATAACGATTGTCCTTCAGTCAAGTCATGGGGAAGAAAGCTATCGTCATCATCATCCGCTACCCATCGTACATTGGGTAAGTTGAAGTCCCCCACTAGGATAATTTCATCCTTAGAACCCAATCGATCATAGATGTAGTTAATATGTTTAATTAGAATGTCATACTGACTACGACCATTACTATCAACGACATTAGACGCATCAGGAGGTATATAACAACAAATTAAGAAGAGGCTGCTCGACTCAAATGACATTTTTACTGAAACAAGTTCCAGCTCCAGTTGGTCAGAAAATAAAGGAGTGTCAAAATGATTAGTATTAAGAAAATTCCTGCAAGCTATGAGAACCCCACCACCGCGCGCGGTCGAGGCAACATGCCTATCCCTACGGAAAACCTGATAAGAGCCATTAAACAGCTCCGCGCCCGAAATACCCTGGTGTAGCCACGTCTCAGGTAAAGCAATCACATCAAAGTCACAGTTATTAGATGAGAAATAAAAATTATTTGTTTTGGTCCTTGAGAGGTATGTATAGGAACGAATGGGGCTCCTTTGTTGTAATGAGATATATCAGGTCGTAACCAGTTGTAGAATGCAAATGCAGCTCCTAGTTTATAATTAATAATTGAGGGCGTAGTCCCTTTAGTAGTGGAGTCCCCAATCCTAGAACCTCTTCGTATCTATAAATATTTTAGATACATTTTATTTGAAAATTAAAAAATATATTTTTATTATTTTAAAACTTTTAACTTTTTATTTTATATAATTTTTAAAGCTACCAGTTCGGTTGTTCTGGCTAGACTAAAATTATTTACAACTTATTTTGTATCCTACCTTACGTTATATACATAGATAGTTTGTCAGAATTTTCTTTGTATTGAGTACAGTATTTTATTGTCAATGAATAAATGATTATGATAATTTTTAAAGTGTTTGTGTTTCACACTATTCAAAAGTTATCGAAGTGTACAGGTTGACTAAAATATTTTTGACAGTACAGTCTGATTGGATATTATTAAAGTAGATTTTAATATAAATATTTTATTAATAATATAATCAAATAATAAACTTTTACTTAAAATATAAAATATTAAATTTGTAGCTACTGCTACATTACTCCCCCTCAGTGAAAACGTCCATTTTAAATGAATCGTAAAATTAAGAATATGATGAATAATAATATTTTTAGTCATAAAAAAAATTATAATTGAAATATTACTTTCTTTTTTGTATTGTTTTTGATTGGTGTAATAATTTGTTCTGTGCTGGTTTTAGTCTGTCGACTGAAATGTTTGTAGCATTACCACGGTAATCGATTTGATAAAATTTGTCCAGTTTGTTTAATACTTTGAACGGACCTTCATATGGGTTTTGTAAAGAAGATTTGCTTCTGTCGATTCTAATAAAAACAAATTCTGTATCTTTTAAATCTTTAGGTACGTAGATTTTAGAATTTTGTTTTCGAGAATTTGAAGGTTTGAAGTTATTTATGCAAGATCTAATTTTACTTAAGAAATTTGATGGATCTTGAATTGTTGAATTGTTGTTAATGATAAATTCTCCTGGAATGCGAAGAGGTTGTCCATAGACAAGTTCTGCTGGAGAACATTGCAAGTCTTCTTTAATCGTGGTTCGGAAACCTAAGAGGACTGCAGGTAATTGTGTGACCCAATTATTTTGGCCGTCACGAGCGCGTATGGCTGCTTTTAATTGTCGATGAAATCGTTCTATCATTCCGTTTGATTGTGGATGATAAGGAGTAGTACGGATTCGATGTGATCCTAAAATTTTTGTAAATTCTTCGAATAATTTGGATTCGAATTGAGTACCTTGATCTGTGGTAATTTCTAGAGGAATACCAAAACGTGGAAAATATTGTTAGTATAACGTATTGATAACTGTGCTTGCCTGTATATCTTTGATTGGATAAGCTTCTGGCCATCGAGTAAATCTATCTATTATTGTTAAAATGTAAGAATATCAATTTGAAGACGGTAAAGGACCTACCAAATCTAAATGGATATGTTCGAATCTTGTTTTGGGTAGTTCGAATTTACCGATTTCTGATTTTGTGTGTTTAGTTATTTTGGCTTTTTGGCAATTGACACAATTTCTAGTCCACTTGTTAATATCTGTATTCATTCCAGGCCAAAAGTACTTAGAACCAATAGATTTTAGTGTTGTTCTAATTCCTGGATGAGATAAATTATGTATGGTATTAAAGATAGTTTTTCGAAGTTCTTTGGGTATATATTACCGTGAATTTTTAGTAGAAACTTCGCACCAAATGTCAGATTCAGAAGTGTTTAATTTAATTTTAATAAGTTTATATTTTGAATTATCTGGTCTGTTATGCTGAGTTATTAAAAGATGTGTAAGTTCTTCATCACTATTTTGGTACTCAGCGATAGTTTTTAAATCAAATTTGGTATTGTTATGCTTTGAATGTTCAAAATTTTCGATAGAAATTCTAGATAAAGTATCTGCTACTGTGTTTGATTTGCCTTTGATATGTCTGATATCTGAGGTAAATTGAGTTATGTAGTCCAGATGTCTAGTTTGTCTTGGACTTCTTTCTGTTTTAGACCATATTGCTGTAATGAGCGGTTTGTGGTCTGTAAAAGCTGTAAATTCTCGACCTTCTAGAAAATGTCTAAAATGTTTGATGGCTAGATATAATGCCAAAAGTTCTCGGTCGAAAGCTGAATATTTGTTTTCTGTTTCTTTTAATTTTTTAGAGAAAAATGCAATGGATTGTTGGAGAACTGCACCAACAGTGCTAGCAGAAGTGTCTACAGTTAAATTGAATTTTGCATTTTCAATAGGATGAATTAATAAAGTTGCTTTTGAAAATGATAGTTTAATTTTGAATTTTGAAGTTGATCTTCAGATTCTGCTGGCCAAGAAAATTTTTTAGAGTTATTTGGTTTCTTTTTGAGAAGTAGGGCCAAATGAGTTTGAATTGGGTTTAGTAATTTGGCAAGATTTGCAATAAATCTATGGTAATAATTAACCATGCCTATAAATTGTTGAATTTGTTTAATGGAATTTGGAGAAGGAAAATTGTTAATAATTTGGACTCTGTCTTCTGAAGGTAAGATCCCTTCTTTTGTTATTTTATGACTGAGGAAGTCCAAAGATCCAACTCCGAAAATGCATTTGGATGGATTGATATTGATTCCGAAATCTGACAGTTGTTTAAAAATTTGGTTTAAATGATTTTGATGTTCGGATTCAGATTTGCTGGCAACTAAAATATCGTCAATGTAGATAAAAGCGAAATCTAAATTTTTAATGATTTGGTCCATGAATCGTTGAAATGTTTGTGCAGCATTTCTTAGACCAAAAGGCATCCTTGTGAATTCAAATAATCCGAAAGGAATTGTAATGGCTGTTTTATGTATGTCATCTTTAGCCATTGGAATTTGGTGGTAAGCTCTTATCAAATCAATTTTTGAGAAAATGGTGCAACCGTTTAAGTTCATTGACAAATTTTGTATGTGTGGTAATGGGTATCTATCCGGAACTGTGATTGCGTTGAGTCTGCGATAATCTCCACATGGTCACCAATCTGTATAATTTTTCTTTGCTACTAGATGTAGTGCAGAAGATACTGAAGAAGATGATAATTGGCACAGACCTAATTTAACCATGTGATCAAATTCTAATTTTGCAATTTTGTATTAATTTCCATCTAAACGTCTTGGACGAGAAAAAGGAAGTTGTCCTTTAGTTTCTATTCGATGTATAACGTTATGTTTAACTGGGATATCATAACGAGGTGGTTGTGTTAATGTGGGAAATCTTTGCAAAATTTTACCGTACTCATTACTGATTGCGTAGTAACGAGGAGTTGGAGTATTTGCGTTTACCGTGATTCCACAAACACTTAAAGTTGTTGTTCCGTCGAGTAATCTTTTGTTTTTTAAATCGACGAGTAAATTAAATTTTGTTAAAAAATCTGCTCCGATAATGGGCTTGTTGACATTAGCAATTATAAATGGGAAAATGAATTCTCTCCTAAGACCGAAATCTACTTTAAGTAATTTTGTACCATAAGTGTTAATGGTAGAACCGTTTGCTGCGGATAAATATAAGTTAGGGTCTTTGTTAAATTTTTTAAAGAACTCATTAGGTGCTACTGAAATATCAGCACCTGTATCAATAAGAAATTTTAATTTGTTTTCTTTGTCAAAAATAAATAAACGTTTAGAAATATTATTGTTAAATATATTATTTACTGAGGGATTAATTAGTTTTTTTGATTATTAATAGTTTTAAAAGAACACGGCGAAATACATTTATTCGCTTTGGTACCATATTTATTGTGGTACCAACAATAAGGATGGTTATCTCTAGATTTTGAAAATTGTCTGCTATGCGAATTGTTTCTAGAGAATGAATGATCTCTCGATCTGTTTCTAGACCGTGATATAGAAGGTTGGTTTTGACATGATAATCCTTTTATAAAATTTTCGAGATTTTCTATTTTATTTTCTAAATTGTTTATTTTTGATAAAAGAAAATTGTTATCTATGAAATTGTAATTTGATTTTCGTAGATTTTTGTTTATTTCCGATATAAATTGAGTTTTGGAAATATCGTATATATTATCTGCCAAATCTAAAAGTTCTTTAATATCTTGTTTTCCGGAAGATATTAAGGCAATGTTTATATTTGCCGGCAATTTTCTCATCCATAATTTCTTTATTAACGATTTGCTAAATGTGGATGAATTGCCTGCAAGAATTTCCATAGAGCGATAAAATTCTGAAGGTTTTCTATCTCCGATTTCAGTTGTCGATAGAAGTTGCTCTAACTTCTTTTCTTCTGATTCAGTAAAACGTTTGATCAGAGTATTCTTCAAACATTCATATTTATTTAACAGTGGAGGATTTTGTAAAAAATCTAGAACATTTGTTATAACTTCCACTGGTAAAGATTGAACAACGTGACTATATTTTGTTTCGTCAACCGTTATTCTTTTAGAAGCAAATTGGGCTTCGGCTTGAATGAACCAAGCTTCTGGATATGGAGTTCAAAAGCTTGGTAGTTTAATTGCAGTTGTGGCTACATAATTGTTTTCGTTGAAATTTGTAGCATTTGTATGTAATGTTTGTTGTTGACTTGTTGCTTGATGGATGGATGGTTGCTTTTATAACGAGATTGTTTTTGTCTCGGTGTTGTCTTGTAGAACTTGTTGCTTAATGGATGGATGATTGCTTTTTATAACGATGATGTTTTGTAGAACTTGATGATTTTTTTTATATAATGAGGATACCTTACCACGGGTGGGGGTACCTCTTATTTAAAATGTTGCTATTTGATTTTTTTTTTTAAAACAGAGAATACCTTACCTTGGGTAAGGGGTATCTCTGTTTTTAATATTTTTTGTAGATGGCTTCTGCTTCTTATGTTGATCAGAAAGTACCTTACCTTGGGTAGGGGGTACTTCTGATTTAAATTATTTTGCTTTTGGAGTCTTCTGTTTGTTAGAAACCAGGAAGTACCTTACCTTGGGTAGCGGGTACTTCTGTTTGTAAAATTCCGAAGTCACTAATGTTGTGATCGGAATGTCGGGGTCACCAATGAGAGGTATGTATAGGAGCGAAAGGGGCTTCTTTGTTGTAATGAGATATATCAGGTCGTAACCAGTTGTAGAATGCAAATGCGGCTCCTAGTTTATAATTAATAATTGAGGGCGTAGTCCCTTTAGTAGTGGAGTCCCCAATCCTAGAACCTCTTCTTATCTATAAATATTTTAGATACATTTTATCTGAAAATTAAAAAAAAATATTTTTATTATTTTAAAACTTTTAACTTTTTATTTTATATAATTTTTAAAGCTACCAGTTCGGTTGTTCTGGCTAGACTAAAATTATTTACAACTTATTTTGTATCCTACTTTACGTTATATACATAGATAGTTTGTTAAAATTTTCTCTGTATTGAGTACAGTATTTTGTTGTCAATGAAATGAACGGCAGAGAGTCCAACCTCTTCAACATCAGACACGCCAATGTTCGAGGGCATGATGATAGGAATCACACCATTACTTTTGCACAAATCCGCCCCACCACCACCATTGATGCTATCAGATCTGCCAGCAGTGACCACCGGACCCGGAAGACCAGTATCCGCTACGGAGCACCCAACACGGCGCCGACGTTTTACCCCAGATTTAGGTTTGGATTTCAAGACCTTCACCCTCTCGGGGGAGGAATTGGTAACCCTACCTTCCGTCTCTAAAAACGAAACAACTCCTCTAGGGGGCGGAGAGATGTCCTGTCCCGCACCAGCAAGAGCAGGGGACATAGCCTTCGCAGGAGACACCCCAGAACCATTCCCACAGGAACCCTCAGACCCATCAACCAACAAAGACGGCGCGAGATCAGAGTCACCCGCACCCCGTGAGACAAGAAGCTTAACGTCGGAGGCAATTGAGGCACACATCTCGCTATTCTTAGTAACAGCCTCAGACCACACCCCCAGGTCTGCCCTGACGCGCCTAACACAACGTCGGATATCATCGATGGCCGGCAAAAATATACCTGCCGAAGGGTCAGAACTTAAGACTCGTTCCTGGTCAACTGAGCGTAAATCATCAAAACAAGACGAAATACAGGCGACCTTGGAAGAGAGCTCATGAGACTTATCCAACAACAAACTCGAGTTGGAGTTAATTTTCTCGGTTGCAGCAATTAGCTTGTCAACCTTATCATTCAGGGAATTAACGTCGTCAATGAAAATATCTAAGCCTGCCCATTTAGACGAAATACTGCCAATACCCTCCGCAATCTGGGAGCTATCAGCTGAAAGGCTGTCAACAATGCTCCTCATAAGCCGCAAGACATGGCAGAGCTTAATTGCCGAACACTCTTCGCAAGTGAAACCCGTAGCAGACTACTTGGAAGTACCCCTCAAGCAGGCAGCATGAAAAATATTGCCACAAACTCCATCGCATGCAACCTCATCCCTGCTTATCTGGGCAGAGCATACCTTGCACTTGCGCATCACGAGCAGAAATTATCAGAAAAAAATAAATAAATAAATATATATATATATATATATATATATATATATATATATATACATATATATATATATATATATATATATATATATATATATATATATATATACACACTCTGTTGCAAAATTATAAATCCACCCAGAAATTTGAAGATTTTCCTATTTTTAAACAGAATTTTAAAAAAATTTACTAAGTACTTACATTATGGCAAGACTGTGTCTGGCCGCCAAATTAATTCACTGCCTTTCCTAAAAAGAAATACCATTAATAAAACATTAAAACAAATACAAATAATTACTGATATCAGCTTTCAACCACCTAAAAAGATAAGAATTAGAAAATAAAGTGCCAGAGCCCTTATTCGCCAGTCACTAAGACTGTTGCCCAACTTACGCCACGGGGAGGCTAAGGGTTGGTCTTCGTAAGTTAAAATTGTAGTTTACTTACCTCAAATTTCAATTGCACTAAACAAGTGCAATTACATCAATTCACTATATCATATCCACAAACAAAACTTTTATTTGCTTTCAACACGAATTGAAAGCAATTTTTGATAATGCACTTGTAATATTAATAAAACCATAAATACATAAAATAAACAAAGCACTTGTTAAACACTTTTTAAAAAACTCAACATAAATAGTCTTCACAACACAATATTTTCAAAACAAAACCATGAAATGTCAAATACTTTCCGATAACGAATAGAACAAATAAAAAAATCGTAGTAGGCACAGTTCTATTCTAAGATTTTTGCTAACCAAGTAATTTAGTACTGCCGCACTTAGAATTAAAACTTCATAAGCAACAGCAGTACTACATCTCGCCACATTACGCTGCTTGCAATCGACGAGAGCAGATCGGCTGTTTTGAAGCTGATCTCTTCGCTCTAATTTCAGTAGTAATGAAACTGAAAACTAGACGGCGCACATATGATTTTACTTAAAAACTATTCCATCAATTTTAAAATGTTATAGTACCCAATTTAAAGGTTAATATTTTTCAATTGTGTTGTACCAACACAATTACATATTTATATAATTTCGTGTAAACGAAATAATATAAATAGAGCGTTCTGAGCTCACAAAATCATTGTGCCTTGAACAATCGTCAAGTTAACATCAGCGGTCTTGAAGCTGAAACAATATATAAACTCTATTTGGTGGATTTTTTGAAGCCAAAACTATATTATTAATAGAATTGTGTCGTGAACAATTCTGACCATATCAGCTGTTTTAAAGCTGATAATTACAGCATACAAAAACGTACACACCTATTTTTGCAACTAGTCTAGCGATCATAGCTAGTTGTCTCAACTCCTTTCGGTGGATTTTTTGAAACCGACAAACTCTGTCTTTACGACAAATACCCCGCTCAGTACATATAAATAAACGTACACGAGCCTACCTTTGGCATTGCGTTTTGAGCAATCGAGCCGAGAACATCAGCACGACACTTGCGGTATTGAAGCAAGTTACCAGTTAATATAAATCTTTTCTCTTGCAGCTTACAGTTGAGGAGTTTTTGAACCTCAACTTATTGACACCAGCGAAGTGAGCTGGAAATAAAAATATTTCTATATTTTTTACAAAAAATTTATTGATTTTTTTCATTCACAGGAACCAATCTAAACGGACTTCGCTATTGAATTCTTTTGGTTTTGATTTGAATTTTGATTTTCTTTTGATTTCATTATTTATTTTGGATTATTATTTTGTTTATTATTTTATTAGTTGTCCTTTATTATTTTGTATTATTTAATTTCTTTATTTTTTCTTTATTATTTTGAATTGTTTCCTTTTTTTATTTTGCACTGTTAAATAGTTTTGTAGAGTCAATTTTTTTTTAATAAAACATATATAAAATACTCCAATTGTTATCATTTGTTACCCGGCAACCCTCCTTTTTTCGCTTGAGTAAAGTTAGGGCTCAAACATTGGTCCTTCGAGCCGGATAACAATTGGAGTGATTAAATATGGATGCCGTTAATTTAATTAAGGCACAATCCGCTCTTTACGAGCAACTCTCAAGAGCAGTCGTGAATTATAAAAAGACTGGCAAGCCTAAACGTACCGAAAGCTATTTTCGAGCAAGAGTAGAAACTTTCGACTCCATTTGGAAACAATTCCAGAAAAATCACCTGCTTATATTTCAAGCAGAATCCCCATCAACTGAGAGCTATATACAAGGCACCTTATACGAAAACACGGAAGAAATATACATTGAGTACATTGCCGAATTCAGAGAAGAACTCAAGGCTTTCACTACTATGGAAAGCAAACTAGAAACTAGCTCATTACAAGAGCAATATATGCCTGCAAGAGAAATAAATCTCCCTAAAATTAATATACCAAAATTTGACGGATCTTACAAATCCTGGAGATCATTTCACGATCTCTTCAAGTCAATTGTTCACAGAGATCCCAATCTCTCTAAGGTACAAAAATTTCACTACCTTAAGACTTGTCTAGTCGGAGAGGCTGAACGCCTATTACGCCAATTCGATATAACTGAGAGTAATTATCAGCAAGCATGGGATTTCCTAGACAAAAGATATAACAATAAGCGAGTATTGGTCAATACTCAACTTAAACTCCTATTAACTCAACCAACCATAAGGTTTGAGTCTTCCGAGGCTATCAAACGCCTCATGGATCAAACAGAAGAGAGTTTACACGAACTCAGAACTCTCGAAATCCAAACACAAAATTGGGACGCAATCCTAGTATACACACTAGTACAAAAACTCCCAAACGAAACACGTTGTCTTTGGGAACAAGATCAGGGCAACAAAACTCATTACCCATCATATACTGATCTAAGTAAATTCTTAGAATCACGCTTCCGCACGCTAGAAGCACTTCAAGACTGCAAAAAACCCCATAACTCAGGAATGAATACACAGGCTAACAAAGCTCATACTCATTCATTCCTAAACAAATTCCATTCTTGTGTCCTATGTAAAGAGAATCACATAGTATACAAATGCCCCGAATTCAAGAAATTAACAATCAACAAAAGAATGGAGTTAGTTCAACGAAAACAGTTATGTAAAGACTGTCTTTCTCCAAAACATAACACTCAAACATGCTCAAGTAGATTCTCGTGCCTTAAATGTAAAAGAAGGCATAACACACTTCTACATTTTGAGACACCACCACTAACACCTAAAGAGAAAAGAGAACAGCCAACAAAGTCCGATAAAAATAACGATTGTTCAAGTGAAAAGGTACAAACCTTCATGACAGCAAATGTAAGAAGAGCATTACTGTCAACAGCACTCGTCGAAGTTGAAGACGAAAGAGGGCACAAACAAACCTTGAGAGCACTAATAGACTCAGGCTCTCAAGTCTCATTCATTTCTGAACGTGCATGTAATTTGTTACGCCTAAAAAGACAGGCAACTCACTTGCAAATTACAGGGTTAGGTAAAGCCCAAACAGCGCACACAAACGCGCAAGTATCATTTAAATTAAACTCTTTGCAAACGGATTTCACAACAGATGCCGACGCATTAGTATTAAAAAAGATCACTGATCTCATGCCGGCTAGTTACATCTCAACAACAAATATGCAATACGTCAAACGGCTTCCTCTAGCAGACCCAAGCTTCGCTACACCAGGGCCGATTGATTTGCTTCTCGGAGCCGACATATACGCGCAAATCATCGGGGATAAAGTAATCCGAGGAACAAAAGGCAACCCCACAGCACAGCTCACTCAATTAGGTTGGATATTAATGGGAAAAATTGACTCAAAACAAAACGAAAAAATCAGAACCTTTACTGTGCAAGTAGATCCCAACTACCAACTGGAGCAACAGCTAAAGAAATTTTGGGAATTAGAGGAAGTGCCAAAAAATATCTCTGCACCTGAGGATAATCAGTGTGAGCAACAGTATCAAGAAACGCATCAAAGGTTAGAGAACGGCCAATACCAGGTAAAATTGCCATTCCGAGATGCAACTGGCCCAGATTTAGGAGACTCACGAAACCTGGCACTTAAGCAATATCTACAATTAGAAAAGCGATTTACCAGAGATCAGAATTATCACCTTCAATACAAACACTGTTTAAATGAATACCTACAGATGAAACATATGGAGGAAATACCAAACAAACAGATAGAGGAAGAAAGGACATCCAAAACCAAGAACTACTACTATCTTCCACATCATGCGGTCCTTAAGGAAAGTTCGACTACCAAATTAAGAGTAGTGTTTAATGCATCAGCCAAATCAACAAATGGAAAAACTCTGAATGAGCAGCTGTTAGTAGGCCCTACTATACAACCCACATTATGGACAACATTGTTAAAATGGCGGATCTACAAATATGCGTTTACAGCTGACATAGAAAAAATGTACAGAATGATATGGATACACCCCGAACATCAATCATTCCAACGCATTTTATGGAGACCAAATTCTAATGAGCCAATAAAAGATTACAAGCTCAAAACGGTGACATTTGGCACTGCTCCTGCTCCATTTCTAGCGATAAGAACCTTACAGCAGTTGGCAAAAGATGAAGAAGAAAACTTTCCCCTAGCTGCTGAAAGTCTACGAACAGACTTTTATGTTGATGATTTACTCACAGGAGCACATCAGATTAAAGACGGAGTTAAATTACAAAATGAACTAATAACAGTATTAAAAGGTAGTGGTTTTAACTTAAGGAAATGGACTGCAAATCATCCTCAACTCCTATCCAACATACCAATCGAGCATCAAGAACTAAAATTAGCATTAAACTTATCCGAGCAAGAAGCGATAAAAACATTAGGCATACAGTGGTATCCAGCCAAAGATGAATTCAGCTTTAGGGTAAATTTACCAGAACCTAAAGCCAACTACACCAAACGAACAATTTTGTCCGAAACTGCTTCACTCTTCGATCCACTTGGATGGCTAGCTCCATGTATTATTCTAGCAAAAATAACCATTCAAAAACTGTGGTTGGCAGAATACTCATGGGATGAACAACTTCCAGATTCCATAACAAAGAACTGGATAAAATTACGAGATTCACTAACAAATGTTAAAAACATTCGAATTCCCCGCTGGATAAAATACTCTCCAACGGTAAAAGAAATAGAACTTCACGGGTTTTGTGACGCCTCAACCTCAGCATACGCAGCAGTCATATATCTACGAGTAGTCGACATGAACAAACAAGTTCACACACATTTGATAACGTCAAAGACAAAGGTAGCTCCAACAAAGGTTATATCACTACCAAGACTAGAGCTGTGTGGAGCATTAATTTTGTCCAGATTGCTCAAGCAGACTCAAATTGATATGCGACTCACTAACACACACACAATTACTTGGACAGATTCCGAAATAGTGTTAGCTTGGATACATGGACAACCTACACGTTGGAAAACATTTGTATCTAATAGAGTAAGCGAAATACAAGAAAATGTGCACTCAGCTTCATGGCGTTATGTTCCTACAAAACACAATCCCGCCGACTGCGCGTCAAGAGGTATTTATCCAGAAGAACTAAGAGAGTCAAAACTATGGTGGAATGGACCTTCATGGCTTTCTCTATCAACAGAACACTGGCCGTCACAGCCTAAAGTTGGACAAACAACAACTCTTGAAGAAAAGGAAATAAAAACCTTCATAGCCACTGAACAAACAGAATCATGGCTATATAAGTATTCCACATTTCCAAAGCTAATCAGAATAATAGCTTACTGTTGCAGATTTTTTACTAACTGTTGTAATAAAAGGGGCAAGAATACATCTAAATATTTAACCAGCCAAGAGCTAAAAATGGCAGAAATAAAAATTATCCAAATACTTCAACAAGAAGCATTTGCAGATGAAATAAAACTACTTAAGGAAAATAAGCCTGTTAACAACACAAGCCGATTACTAAGCCTGAATCCTATGTTTAAAGACAATCTGCTTCGAGTTGGTGGTAGAATTGATAACTCACCTTTAACATTTGACCAACGGCACCCTATCATTCTGCCCAGTAATCATCATATTTCTGGTATCATCATTGATTATATACACAAATACACACTACACGGTGGTACACAACTAGTTTTAAACACACTCCGAAACAAATACTGGATATTAAATGCCAGAAACACAATTCGCTATCGCATACGTAAATGTATCACTTGCTTTCGCACACATCCAAAAGAAGCAAAACAAATCATGGGGGATTTACCAGCAGAAAGAGTAAATCCATCCCTAACATTTCAACATACCGGCGTCGACTATGCCGGACCGATTGACATCAAGTCATCAAAAATAAGGAACGCTAAAATCCTTAAAGCATATCTTTGCATATTTATTTGCATGGCCACAAAGGCCATACACATAGAGGTTGCATCTGACATGACAACCCAAGCATTCATCGCCGCCTTAAAGCGATTCATAAGTCGTAGAGGGTTATGTTCCACACTTCACTCAGACTGTGGAACAAACTTCATTGGAGCACGAAACGAACTTCAAAAAAATTGGCAAGACACAATAAACAATATTCCCAATGAAATAACTAAAGATATAACATTATCAAATATCGAGTGGCACTTCAACCCACCATCTGCACCACATTTTGGAGGCCTTTGGGAGGCAGGAGTCAAGTCTGTCAAAACACACCTAAAACGCACTCTACAGACTACGTCACTGACATTTGAAGAATTAAGCACAGTATGCTGTCAAATAGAAGCCTGTGTTAACTCAAGACCATTAGTACCACTATCTAATGATCCAAACGATCTAAACGTCCTAACACCAGGGCATTTTTTAACAGGTAGAAATTTAATAAATTTACCAGAAGCGAAAACTTCACAAAACATTTCAACATTAAAACGGTGGCAATATACGCAATATTTGGTCCAACAATTTTGGAAAAAATGGTCAAATGAATATATTCACAATTTACAACAACGAAGCAAATGGCAAAAACCCCAAGATAATATCAAAATAAATGATATTGTATTAATTAAAGATAATAGATATCCTCCTACACAATGGCCATTAGGAAAAATAATAAATATATTTAAAGGTAAGGACGACCACATACGCGTGGCCACTGTAAAAACATCACAGAGTACGTTTACACGACCAATTACCAAATTGTGCAAACTGCCTCTAGAGAAATCCAACTTGTAACAAACCATCCCAAATGTCAAACAAAGTTCGCGCCAATTTCTGTTCTCGACAAAGTTACTTACCACAATTTTTTTTCTTTTAATTTTTTTTAAAATCATGGCATCTCTACCAGTATTAGACGATCAGGATTTTCTGGACATTGACGATGTCCCAACCTTCCCGGAATCACCGAAGAGAAAATCAATAAAGGAAAGACTCCGGCAACAGACATCACCAGAACCACCAGCACCTCTCAAAAGGCCCTTTGAGGCCACTACCAAGCGTGATCCTTGGGTACGAATTCCTACACGACCAGCCAAAATACCCACTGGGGAAAGAAAACCTAATGGCCAAATTATTCAGATCCAGCCACGGAGAGTCATTGTTCCTGTACAACCACGCATAGGACCATTAGCAGCATCCTCTTCAACGAAAAATAAAACCGCACAGCCTTTACCACCTCCTCCAAGGAAACAAGAGCTATCACAAAACATTAAGAAGATCTTGGGATACGCAACTCCACCTCCACAGTTCGATGTGGACCCCAGGTTATGGCAATTGGTAGCACAACAACCGGTTCCATGGTGGAATGTCTTTGCGGCAAAAAAGGCCTTCCGCCTAGACACTGAAGATGGGGATACGTTGCGGTTCAAAAAACTAGCAAACGGAAAAATAAAAATTCGCCTGCAAGAAAGGACAACATGTAAGTTTGTTTTTGTCATAAAATCATTGCTATATACAAAAAGAAATATTTTTTTTTGTTTGCCTATCCGCCAACATTTTTTTTTTATTTAATTATAACATCATAATGCGTAGTAAAGGATTGCCAATATCAGACAAAGTAGTATTAGGCGGGCCTTACAGTCGAAATTAAAAATTTTGTTTTCCGGGAGAATTTGTAAATGCATTTGCAAATATCGGATGTGCTTCGCTCATTGAGGAAATCAGAATACATCAGCGGTTTGCGCGCTCGGTTATGTGATTCACATAAATTGTTTGCTATTGGTGATGTCTTTAAGTGCATTTTTCCCTTTGACAAGATTTGGCAGTTTTGAACGAAAGCAACGGACTTTCAGCTAACAAATGGTGACTGAAACCATTTTTTAAACACGCCACATATATAGGAGTTCAAGTCATTGTTACAATGTTCAATATAGTTCAATGTTCAATGTTCAATATAGTTCAGGAATATATCTTGTATAAAGAATAAGTATCCAACGTCCAACAAATTTTGGATATATTCCTTTACTAGCGCAGAAGCTCAAGATATTTTATACATATATAACATAAGGTCTGTTTGTTTCGCTCCACTTTTTCTGAATTGCTTGCACTATGTGCAAAATTTACGTCAAACGGCGTTGCAAAAAAGAGGAGATTTATGCACTTCTTTGGATGAAGTGCAGAGAGTGCAGACAGATATTTTGACATTCTCAGACAATTATCAAACAAAGCCGGTCGTAATTGAAGTGATTTTAATTAATTATCAGACGAGTCACACATGATTTCTTGCATTAAAGTCGGTAATATATTATTTTCCGTTTTATTTCTGATATTAAACAATTGTATTAACCAAAACACTTTCCGTTAAGTATTATTGACAGAAAATTGCACATAAAACGTCTGTTTCGCTGACGTTAGTGTAGGGCAAATTGCTACACCTTTGACGTCACATTGATTACACTCTACACTACTTCTGCAATTTTCTGGCAGCAAAACAAACAGACCTATAAAGATACGATACTAACACGTAAACAGACAAAACTCAAATATCATACATATTTTTTTTTTTTTTTTTTTTCTGCGCGGGAGGATGTCTGGCCGCCAAATTAATTCACTGCCTTTCCTAAAAAGAAATACCATTAATAAAACATTAAAACAAATACAAATAATTACTGATATCAGCTTTCAACCACCTAAAAAGATAAGAATTAGAAAATAAAGTGCCAGAGCCCTTATTCGCCAGTCACTAAGACTGTTGCCCAACTTACGCCACGGGGAGGCTAAGGGTTGGTCTTCGTAAGTTAAAATTGTAGTTTACTTACCTCAAATTTCAATTGCACTAAACAAGTGCAATTACATCAATTCACTATATCATATCCACAAACAAAACTTTTATTTGCTTTCAACACGAATTGAAAGCAATTTTTGATAATGCACTTGTAATATTAATAAAACCATAAATACATAAAATAAACAAAGCACTTGTTAAACACTTTTTAAAAAACTCAACATAAATAGTCTTCACAACACAATATTTTCAAAACAAAACCATGAAATGTCAAATACTTTCCGATAACGAATAGAACAAATAAAAAAATCGTAGTAGGCACAGTTCTATTCTAAGATTTTTGCTAACCAAGTAATTTAGTACTGCCGCACTTAGAATTAAAACTTCATAAGCAACAGCAGTACTACATCTCGCCACATTACGCTGCTTGCAATCGACGAGAGCAGATCGGCTGTTTTGAAGCTGATCTCTTCGCTCTAATTTCAGTAGTAATGAAACTGAAAACTAGACGGCGCACATATGATTTTACTTAAAAACTATTCCATCAATTTTAAAATGTTATAGTACCCAATTTAAAGGTTAATATTTTTCAATTGTGTTGTACCAACACAATTACATATTTATATAATTTCGTGTAAACGAAATAATATAAATAGAGCGTTCTGAGCTCACAAAATCATTGTGCCTTGAACAATCGTCAAGTTAACATCAGCGGTCTTGAAGCTGAAACAATATATAAACTCTATTTGGTGGATTTTTTGAAGCCAAAACTATATTATTAATAGAATTGTGTCGTGAACAATTCTGACCATATCAGCTGTTTTAAAGCTGATAATTACAGCATACAAAAACGTACACACCTATTTTTGCAACTAGTCTAGCGATCATAGCTAGTTGTCTCAACTCCTTTCGGTGGATTTTTTGAAACCGACAAACTCTGTCTTTACGACAAATACCTCGCTCAGTACATATAAATAAACGTACACGAGCCTACCTTTGGCATTGCGTTTTGAGCAATCGAGCCGAGAACATCAGCACGACACTTGCGGTATTGAAGCAAGTTACCAGTTAATATAAATCTTTTCTCTTGCAGCTTACAGTTGAGGAGTTTTTGAACCTCAACTTATTGACACCAGCGAAGTGAGCTGGAAATAAAAATATTTCTATATTTTTTACAAAAAATTTATTGATTTTTTTCATTCACAGGAACCAATCTAAACGGACTTCGCTATTGAATTCTTTTGGTTTTGATTTGAATTTTGATTTTCTTTTGATTTCATTATTTATTTTGGATTATTATTTTGTTTATTATTTTATTAGTTGTCCTTTATTATTTTGTATTATTTAATTTCTTTATTTTTTCTTTATTATTTTGAATTGTTTCCTTTTTTTATTTTGCACTGTTAAATAGTTTTGTAGAGTCAATTTTTTTTTAATAAAACATATATAAAATACTCCAATTGTTATCATTTGTTACCCGGCAACCCTCCTTTTTTCGCTTGAGCCAAGTTAGGGCTCAAACAGACTGCAATAACGGTAAGTATTTTTAAATTCTCTGAGAGTTTTAAAATTTCTGCTGTTGCATAATTATAAATCCACTAGTAAAATCACATGAAAACTCACTTTATTATAATTATTAATAATTTATTTGACTTCCGTTAGCTTTTACAACTTCAAATATTCTTTTGTTCATACTTAAAATTAGTGTTTTTAATAATTCGCCATCCAATTTGCCCCATTCCTCAACGATGGTCTGTTTTAGTTCTTCAACAGAATTAAATTGGCGTTGGCCAGCGTAAACTCTACGGACTAAAATTCCCCAAATGTTCTCCATAGGGTTTAGGTCCGGAGAACATGCTGGCCATCCCAAAACTTCAATAGCATTGGCTTAAAACCACGCCATGGTCTGTCTACTCATATGAATAGCAGCGTTGTCTTGCTGGAACATCCACTGCTTTTGACGATTATTATTAAAAAAATAAACTAAGCTGCTTTGCAAAACAGTAATGTAGTCATCACTATTCATATGAGTAGAGGTGAACTGAATTTCAAGGGGTTTGTCGTGGGAAATCGCACCCCAAACCATTAAACTTCCACCCCCGAAATTACGACGAGAAAAATACCGTGGTTCCTTCCTGAGATCGCGGCAGTACCCATTGAACCCATCTGGACCATCAAGGTTAAACTTCTTTTCATCTGAAAAAATAACCTGAACACAAATTTCCATTGAAAAATATTGGCGTAATAA